>JARJLF010000428.1:0-201340 GCA_029378395.1 Mycena leptocephala
TCTGAGCGCCGGGCTGTAAAGATGCGAGTCAGCAAGCCATTCACGAGGGAGGATGACGGAAGAGGGAGGGAAGACTCTTCTGCACTCGGGAGGGAGAGGGAATTTAGAGAAAACTCGGCAAAAACAAAGGAAGGGAGCGAGGGACGGTGAAGGGAAGAGCTCGCTCAGAGAGATACAGCACAGGGCAAGCGTCCGACACGCTAGTGGCAGCTCCAGCCCCAGTCTAATGCCTATCGGAGCAGCGGGGCTGCAGTAGAAAGAGCGTGGTGCGTGACATATTGAGGTGGTCTGATCCAATGGTCCTCACCTCTCCGCGCGCTGTTGTCGAGCCTCGAGGGACGGAGACCAGTGGATTTCTCTGGTCTGATTTCTTCTGGTTTTGACTCCGTGCTTTGTGCATGTTGACGCGCAGAAACTTCAACGCGATGATCACATGATTCATCGATCCTGCGGCACTCAAAGAAAGCAAATAATCCCATCGCGAAAAATGAGTGGGAAAGACATGATAAGTATGGGCATCGCAGAGGAGTTTTTTTCGGCTGCGGAGGTATCGTGAGTGACTCAAGCGACTCGCATGTATGATACATTTTCCATACAACATGCGAGGCTCGAGCACTAATATTGTTGTAGCGTCTGTCTATGAGAGACTACATTTTCCTAGCTCAAGGTTCATCAAAGACCAAACATCATACAGGTAGCCGAAAATCGAAGAGTTAAATTGTTGAACCAATCCCCAAAAGCAGAAACACTGCCCCCAGTGGCACTGAAATACAATAATTTCAAGAGTGGAGTGTATCTCGCATGCAGTTCCACTCAGAGGGTAGCGTCGACGCAGTTGATGCCAATGGCGAGGACATTATCTATGGGGCAACATAAAATTCAATTTTCATGTGCGATGGAAATGCGGCGGTCCACGCACCCCACTTCTCGCATTCAACGGCGATGCGGTCGCTGTTACAGGAGTGATCAGTAAGAAGATCATGCAGCGCAGGGAGACGGGATGCACCAGGTGCCACCGATGACAGTGATAAGTGAGCAGCGAAGGCCGACGTTAAAGGTGGGGTCAGGGAGATCGGGAGGCAGCCCTGGGTCGGACGGGATGATGGGGCCGCAACATGGAGTAACACTGTCACAACAAAGGAGGGTGTTCGGAGATGTCGGGGGAAGGACGGTGGCGACAGCAAGGGTCTGCAGTAGTCAAGTGTCATAAGCACTGCGTAAAGAAAGCAGCCGTCAGAGAAGTCCGTACTACGATAACCAGAGAGGCGAGGACAGAGAGCTTGGAGAACATGATCAGTTGTGCGATATTGTGAACAGCGGAAGATGTTCAGGATCTGGGCTCGAGGCGCTTGAGTTTATAAGCTTCGCGCCTGGGAGAACATCTAGGTCGTATAAGGTACAGCATACGTCATAGAGAACCGTGAACAGGAAGGCCATCCAGGAACGAAACGTCGCATGAGCGAAGTAATCGGATTCAGAACCAACGACCTAAATTGCAACGGAAGGCGCCCACCACACAAGTACAAGTGGGTGAGGTGATTTTTGGAGCGAGTGAGATTGAGACGTTTGATATACTGTTACCTAGAATCTGTGCTCCCACGTCAGTTCAATTGCACCTCTTACACAATAGGCACCCCAGCCGGGATGGCTGGTATCGGACAGCCAACAGACATATTGTAGCGTAGACCTCCCATATTCTACCTGAGTGCATTTTTGGCGGGAATGGTCGTGTTCGGTGGAGGAAGCGCGCATTGGTTGAGCGGATCCGAAAGGAGAACCTCCCTGTTGAACGCGACGTCAATGACAGGATGATCATTGTCGATTCTTACCACTTCACCAGACAGTAAATAGTTCAAGAGTTTTGTATGGACCTGAGTGGGAACATCCACTGAGCCGCTCTGCCTGAGCAGTAGGAGTTAGCGCCCAGATATATTTACCAGCAGTGGGGTGCGTGACGGCGGTAGCCGGAGGAGTACCTAGAAGGGCCGATGCAGTGAAGTAACGTGAGAAGGATTGCTTCCGAGCCAGTCTCACCGGGAGAAACAAACACTGGCCAGCGAAATCGAGTTCCATGAGACCAGATGACTCGACTCGAGAGAGGATCAAGTGAGATGCAGTACTGTTTGAACTTGTTTGGTTCGGCCCGAGTCAACACGCCAAAATTTCGTCGTCTGTGTTCCATTTCAAATATTAAAAATTATGGCACCATACTTGAGCTTTGGGTTTCAAACTGACATGAATATCGAGTCTGTAGAGGATCCATCCGGCCGGAAAAATCGTTAACGACCAGCGACTTCGGTCACAGCCGTCACATCCGATACATCCCAGAAACGGATAGGTGCGGTGGGTGCCTAATGGGTGCCTAATGCCCTGCCTGCCTGCCTCGCAAGTCCAAAGAAGGGCAAGAAAGGGACGCAAAGGGAGGATGGCGACGTATCGGATACCCAACGCCGAACGCGCATCCAATCGAAGTAAAAGATTGAATAGAGGGGGACAGGTACCATATACATATTCTCCTGGCAGCTCAACCAGATCGTTGAGCGAGACAGAAAAATCCTTCTCATCTGAATTACAGCTAATGTCGGAACCGAAGGCGCAGTGAAAAAATTTCTGTTTTGGGACATTTCCGAAGAATTCCCCATAACTCGATGAGTTCTCAATGGATTGACACGAAACCTAGCTAGTTTGTCCAGGCTAATTCATCCGCAATTAGTGATGTAAAGGAAATTGCGAAAATGTATTTTATCTTTCCATTTGGCACCTGAGGCATTGTTTCTGTTGAACACCTCCTAGGAGGGTGGGCACTTGTTCAAACACACTGAATTTTTGGGATGGAAGACTTACATGCATTATAAAAAGGGTGATGTTGCCAGAATTATGATTATCTTCTCTATTGAGTCACTATTGACTCGGAAGTAATCTTTCGATCAAAGTTTTCGAACTCAATCAATAGTGACTCAATGGAGAAGAAAATCATAATTATGGCAACATAACCCTCTTTATAATGCATGTAAGTCTTCCATCCCAAAAATTCAGTGTGTTTGGACAAGTGCCCACCCTCCTAGGAGGTGTTCAACAGAAACAATGCCTCAGGTGCCAAGTGGAAAGATAAAATACATTTTCGCAATTTCCTTTACATCACGAATTGCGGATGAATTAGCCTGGAATAACTAGCTAGGTTTCGTGTCAATCCGTTAAGAACTCATCGAGTTATGGGGAATTCTTCGGAAATGTCCCAAAACAGAAATTTTTTCACCACGCCTTCGGTTCCGACATTAGCTGTAACCGAAAATGAGGAGAATGCCGTTACGGATAGCCGTTTACTGCATGGAAGTATAATACATGCCAATGAAAGCGATCCCGCAGATTGGCGCCAAGAAATCTACGCTCAAGAAATACGTCGGTCATTATGCGGTGTTGGCGCGCCGTTCCGCGACGATAGCCTCCGCTTCGACCCAGTAGTCAGTACCCTAGCAGGGTTCCGGTTTAAACCGCATCGTGTCCTACGAGACCCCTGGGTTTAAACCAGTTCAAACCATAATGGTTCAAACCGTGACTGTTCCTCCTATAGAACTTGCCTCTAACTGTGCAGTTTGAACCCAGTTGGAACCATCAGTGGTTTAAACTGGTTTGAACCAAAGTTGTTTGGACATGTTTTTTTTTTTTGTCCTTGACTCTTTTTTTCCCCCTCCTCTCTTAATATTAGTGACCACCTGCCTCCTGATCCCCCGACTCCTTTCAAAAAAGGAAATTCATATCATTTGGACTCAGAAACTCACAGAAAAATTGTGAATAATTGCGAAAAAATTGTCCAAGGCACAATTAGGTTAGTAGATGGCATCCACCAAAAATGGAAATCCATTTAAAAAAATGAAAGTTGTAGCCCTCATTGAGCACCACAATGTTGATGAATTGACTATGGTGATCAGCTCATCGGTTGGGCCGAAAAAGGCAAAATACTTTATTTTTTTAGAATGATTTGGCTTGTATCTTCGGAACTGCTGGATCAATGATCCTCTCAAACAGAGAATCCCTGATATCTCAGCAGCAGTATTTTTGTATAGCCAGCAACAAGTGTCACTTGAAAATGCTCATTCACCTCTGTACCACAATCATGGGAATCAATCCAGCAGTATCCGAGATACAAGCCAAATCATTCTAGAAATAGCTGATTATAGAAGTGGTGTAGAATGCCTGGTGAATAACCCCATCTGAAAGCCCTGGTCAGCTGCTTTCTAACAGTACTAGAATCACGAGAATCCATCCAGCAGTTACTGAGACATGGCCCAATCATTCCGTAAAACGAACCGTGTTTTCGAAAGTATTTTGCCTTTTTCGGCCCAACCGATGAGCTGATCACCATAGTCAATTCATCAACATTGTAGTGCTCAATGAGGGCTACAACTTTCAATTTTTTTTAATGGATTTCCATTTTTGGTGGATGCCATCTACTAACCTATTTGTGGCTTAGACAATTTTTTCACAATTATTCACAATTTTTCTGTGAGTTTCTGAGTCCAAATGATATGAATTTCCTTTTTTGGAAGGAGTCAGGGGATCAGGAGGCAGGCGGTCACTAATATTAAGAGAGGAGGGAAACAAAAGAGTCAAGGACAAACAAAAAAAAACATGTCCAAATAACTTTGGTTCAAACCAGTTTAAACCATCACAGTTCCAACTGGGTTCAAACTGCACAGTTAGAGGCAAGTTCTATAGGAGGGACAGTCATGGTTTGAACCGGTTTAAACCCAGGGGTCTCGTAGGACACGATGCGGTTTAAACTGAAACCCTGCTGTTGCTGGTAGTCGTCGAATCCATGTGCACCACGCTCCCATTTCGCCCAGTGATCCGGCACCTTCAACTGAACGAATCGCGAATCGGTAATGTGACTGAGCGACTGCCAGGTGTCGTAACGGAAAGGGGTGTATCGATAACGATGGCGCAAAAACCACACCAGAACCTCGAATAACGGGCAACGCTGGAGAGCAGAACGACAGGTGGACTCTATCACGCAATTCTCCACCAAGGATAGATAGGTGAGTCGCAGAGGGCATACAAGGATGGACCACGACGGATACGCCCAGGCGTCAGATCCGTGAATGTGAAGATGCGTAACATCAGTGAAGGCCGCGTCCGTGAAGGTCCCGTGAAGTACATTGTCGATCCATCATGCACGCAGACCTAAGCGTTTCAGCGGAAGACTGGCCAACAGTGGCAGGATCTCCCGCCCATGACGAGTATCAGTGATGACAAGATTCACTGTAGAGTTGCAGAGGGATAAAATTTGAGGGCAACATCTTCGGGCAATAATAAGAGAGTATGACATGGCGGACATGTTCGTAGAGCATGGGTGCGCGTCTTGAGCTCGACGCAATCAGCTTTTGGACCGTACGGAGGGAGCGTACGAGGATGCATTGAGCATATGTGGACCGCCCAGGTGCAATATTGATCATGAGGACTTTGTATAGCTGAGGTTCAATCCTATTGACCATCCGTAAGGTGTAACACATCAAAATTGTAAGAAGGGAAAGAAAAAGCAAAAGAGAGAATGTACCAAATCTTCACGCGCTGGTCCACCTGCACCATTGATGGCATAGAAAGCGGATACTGTAGTATTTCGTTCAAATCGACACTGGGTGTGACGCGTGACCCAAAAAACCAATTCAACATTTCGACGACAGCCAAAATTTGACGTGACACCAGCAAAATTTTCGACATTGAATCGAAAATTTTGGCTTTTTGGGGTCTTACAGGCAATTTTGAGCCCTGTGTGACACCCGGGAGGTTCGACAAACGGCCGCATGATGTGTGACCCTTGCCAAATTTCGATATCGACAGGGGGGTGCGTGACGCGTGACTGTCGATTTGAACGAAATACTACAGTACTTCAAGGCCGCCATTTCGAATATAATCTTCTACAATTCCCGTGGAAGAGTTGGACCCGTGCCTGAGAAGGCGGCCATGGAGAAGGCCTTGGATTGAATCAAAGGACGAGTGGCTATGATGGCAGGGAGAGAGAAAAACGCGCGTCGAGGTGCCGATGCATCCGTAACGCTTAAACGGCGCGCCGGCCCGGGGCGATCCGGTCTCATCTCGTCTTTTCCTTCTTCCATTCTTCCCATCATCTCACAGGAGCCTCGTCGTATTGATATTCTTCCACGTAACAACTTATACTTGTTGCGTCATCAGCCGATATATATCTCGCGCCTCGAGAGGAGTCGGCGGCGACGTTTGAAACCAATTTTTTATAGTTCAACAAATACTCCACTTAAATACTAATGTTGATGCCCTTCCTCCTCATCAGGCCACATTGTTGGATCCATCTTCCAAACTTTACAGTGGAACACTTACTGATCTAATCAGCATTGTTGAAGACAGAAAGAAGCTGCTGGAAGAGATTCGCAACCAGCCAGGGTTTGAATACTTTCTCCTTCCAAAATCCTATGATTTTCTTTGTCAAGCATCCCAAAGAGGTCCTGTGATAATCCTCAGCAGTCACCAACACTACTGTGATGCAATAATCCTCCCCAATCCAACTTCAGAACCAGTTCATGTTCCACTCCAAAATGTAACAATGACCTTGCTCAAATCACAACGAGACATGCTGAAAGGCTTGCTTATTCGCTCCAATGTCAGAGACCAAGGGCAGTCACCATCCTCGAGAATTTTTGCTGGGCGTGAGAACTTTTCAAAAAAACCAACCCAAGAGTGCTTTGAAGATATGTTGAACTGGCTCTAGACAGATGTCGTGAGGCCAGTATATCAAGTTTTAAAATTTGTCAGTCAAACAACTGACTCATTCACTTTGCACCTAATTTGCCCATTGTCCCTCAGCATGATGTTTATGATGGGAGACTCTGGTGGCTCCCAACAGGCGCATTTTCAGGATTGCCTTTGCATGCAAGCCCACCTAAAGATGAATTCATTCACTCATACACATCAACTCTGGGATCTCTGCTTGATGCATACTGTACTATTTCGCTCAATTCGTATGTCACGCGTCACAGGCCCCAAAATTTAAGAAATTTTTCGAACTTGTCACGGGTCACCGAGAGGATTTTCGAATGTGCCAAAAATGTCACAAAATCGGCGAAAAGGGCCGAAAAATACATTTTTCGCCTGCAGAGTGTGTTTTCGGTTCAAGACTCCTTTGTAGCCTGTTTGGAATCGTGAAGATGTCAGGAGGATTACTCATTGCAACGAAACCGGCAGGGGTGGCACAAAAACAGGTATTTGAGTTGTGTTTTCTGGGAGTAGGAACTTCTGCCCCGTCGTTCTGTACTCATTTCGGAGTGTAAATCACTGTTCTGAAAGGTTAGGGTGTCTGGCAGATTCCATGCATGTAAGAACTTTTGTTGGTGTCACACCCTGCCCAGCCCATTTAAGAAAACTCAAGTTCGAATCCGAGGGTCACAGGTCACAGCCCAGGAGAATTGAGCGAAATAGTACAGTATGCTAAGAACCCATCCAGCATTGCACCCAAATTAGATAGGTTGCGCAAAAGCCGCACAGCCGCATGCGGCTTCATGCGGCTTTTTGGGCATTGTGCAAAGCTGCGGCCTTTTGTTCGCTGGTCTTGGTTCTTTTCTATCGAAATACTATTTAATGCCTCCTGAATCTCATATTCCACTCCCGGGAGTGTTATGTTTTGGATGTGCACCCGTGGGAGGCCGGATTTTTCAGGCATCAAAAAACATCACTCACCTTTCCCATACTTTCATGTATGCCACGCAGCAGCGATAGTGCCCAGGTCCTTCCCTCTCCCCACAGTGCCTCTCCTTCACCTCAGGTACGCTTATATTACAATAGTTGATCGACACCTCGCAGATTTCAACTTTGCCGTGTGGCTTTGCACAATGCACAAAACCCGCATGCAGCTCGTGCGCAACCTGTCTATTGGCTGTTGTTGGAGTTACACCTACAGATTCCACAAGAAGCAGGTTCCTCAACAGTGTAGAACCTGAAGCCAAGAAGATTCTCTCCATTGCCAAGGATTCTCAGGTCCAGTATCTTCTTGGAGAGCAGGCCACAGTGAATGCTGTGAAACTCCAACTCCAGAAATGCTCCTGGGTTCACATGGATATCAAAATCCCCTGTACCCAACCCAAAGCCATCTGCGGCTTTATGGCGGGGATCTAGAGCTGGAAACCATTCCTCTCCGATGTGCACAGTTTGTACTCCTTGCTGCATGTCAGACTGCGATGGGTGATACTCGGCTCGTAAATGAATCATTTCACCTCGGTGGTGAATTCATTACTGCCGGGTTTCAAAGTGCAATTGGAACCATGTGGTCTATGAATGATAGCGATGGTCCAGTGGTTGCAGAGATTGTATACTCTCATCTGTTCCGTGATGGTCAACACCCGAAACACACTGATGCGGCTGACGCTTTACAGCTTGCAGTCAAACATTTGAAGAATAATAAAGTTCCTTATGCACGATGGATACCCTTCATTCATATAGGAGTATGAATATTAGTAAATTACTCTCATTGAACCTTGTCCTCCGTTAAATACAGTATACAATGTGCATTAGATGCCAATTGTTCATAACTCAACAACCCAAGGCAAGAGTTAACTGTGCTGAGGATCATATATACGTCAAAGTATGATGTTTACTGATATTCAAATATGTTGTGAATACCACCGCCAGACTTTTTCTTCCATATTTCTTCAGTTCAACATGCAGGCTAATTCGATCTGATCGTGACCTCGGGGACTCTGCGGCGAGGGCAGGCAGCGGACAGCCTAGGTCCGCAAGGAATGGCATTATTATATCAGGAGAAGGGTAAAGATGTAAGTTGCCTTTGGTTCTGAAATACAATGAAGTAAAGTTGTAAATTTGTACATCAAGTGTCGCTGCAGCAAAACCTCACGCACGTTGGGTCAGTGCAGTAAGACCTTCTTAATTCATAAATCTGACTCGAGACAAGTTGTACAGAAAGCCGTACCTACACATAACAACACTGCGGTGGTTCATCTGTGCAAATTTAGATATTATTCGGTTGGGAACTGACCTATACAGTGGCTCGTCTGCTGAAAGCACCGGCTTCATCTGATCTGAAGCGTCTCCAAAATTTGAACAACCCATAGTCTAGTCGATACCGAATAGATGGTTGTCCCGTCACTTAGGTCGGTCAATAGTTCCGATCAGAAGAGTACAGCTTGATCCCGGGGTTGAAAAACGCTTCAGACAGACATCCTTAATTTTATAAAGAGGTAGATTGAGCAACCGGTAGTACTGGTTGTTTTCTAGTTTAGCACCAGACCTCGCAGTTCCGGGGTTCAACGTTCAACTCAGGGTCCGAATAGGTGAGAGACGGCTTTGTTTCTACGCGCGTGATACAAGTAAAGTACTACGTCGTTTGTAAACAACCCGGCTCAGACAGCACGAACCGCAAGAGACACTCACTCGCGCACACTGCAACGCAACGCGTATACGCATATACGCCAAGACCATGCCGCGTTACCATATGGTAAAATACAAGCTGCAGGAGAGCTAGCCTACCTCGAGGAATGTGCCCGTGCATAACGAGAAATAAGTTATGGACAGACGCGCTGGCGGTGGGGGAGGAAATAGAAAGCAAAAACAAAAAGGAGAGGCGGAAATGAACCGCATGGAGGTTCGCGCATGCATATCCACCCTCCACCTCTGCAGCGAAGGAACAGGTTGGAAGCAGGGATTCGTAACTTCCCCCGCAGGCACCCAGATCATCCGCACCTTCACCCTTGGCTTGCCAGCATCGAGAGAAGAGACGTGCTACTCAGGTCAAACAAAAAATGATCCATGGCGGCTAATCTCCCGCTCACAGCAGCCTCTTGCCGTCCACGCGGAGACGGAGTGTGATGCATCTCGCCCGGGTAATGCCGCATCATCCTGTCCGCATGTCGATGCACTCAGATGCAAAGCAAAGCGAAGCCGCTTGTCAAGGCGTATCGCGCATTAAGTTCCCAAAGCAGAGCGCCACCATGTGCACAGATCTGCCCGCTCCACAGACGTGTGAGCACTCGAACACGGTGCGTACACCCAGCACAAGAAATGCGAGATATCCGCGGTAACTTCAACGCTTATAGGTCTCCGTCAAATCCACCGCTCGCAGGTCCTTGAGAACGTACAATACGCCAGCACCGCATCGACCTCCACGCACCACCCGTCTCGCATACACCCGCCTCGCGCACGCCCACCCGTATAGATCCACCGACCGCCACACGCTCAGACCTCCACCAATGTATCGGCGTGTGCGCCGCACTTTCCACCCCATCCAACCGCGCCCGCCTCACAGCGCAAGTCCGCCGCCGAGTCGAGTGCATATCGAGCACACTTGTGCTGAGCCACCGCGGTCGTCACAAACGTCGAGGGAGATGCGCGCACAGTCATGCACTAGCCCTGTTCCATCACACACGGAGACATCGACACCGCACGCACCCATCCGAATCTGCGCCATCGCCATTGCGCGCACACACGCACAGCTCCCGCTCGCTGAGTCTATATGCGTGCTACAATCTCCTGTGCTCCACCCTCCCTGAACATTTTCACTCGCGTCCCATGCACCCGCCATCGTCACGAGCACGCCCGCCTCTCTCTCGGCGAGTGGATCCCTCGCCAGCAGCGCGCCGGGATGTCTACGGCGCACGCAGGCTGTCGCACCAGCACCCCGCACAGGAACTTACGCGCGTGCGCATGTCCCGCACACAGGAAATGTGGGCAGTGAGCAGCACAAACCGGCACATTCGCCACCGCCGCACGCGAACCCGACGGCGCCGTGGTGGTACGATACATCCCAGCAAGGAATGATGATTCGAATGGGACGGGCGCCTGACCGATTTCTCATCGGGATGCGTGAAAATCAAAAGAAAAGAAAGTCGAGATAGAGGAAGAGAGACGACGGAAGGGGAGGGAGGAGCATGCACGCAGCACGCGCAGCTCGAGAGAAGGGTCCCTTTATACGTGCTGCTGTGAGATCGCGCCACTGGATAGTCCTGCGGAGGAAGTAGCTCGCTGGCATAATCCTACTTGAGCTCCCGTGAAGGAGAACCCGGTCCTCCCACCTCCCCGCGGTCGAAGCCCAGCCCGGAACGCAGGAAGGAGGGGAGAGGATCGTGCAGCGAATGCCATGCTGCATCGCCGCAGGCCCCGCAGACGCGAGCGTTCCCCGGATGCCCCGCAAAAGCTCGGACCAGAAAAGGAAAGAGAGCAATGCGCACCTCATCCGACCCATTCCTCGCCTACGCCCCACTCACCATATCACAACTCCGAGTCGTACATCCCGAGGAAGTGCAGCGTTTCGTTGGATCGTCATCTGTGGCAGACAAGGACCCGCGTGTTGGCTCTATGCGTATCCAGGTCGTCGGAAAGTTGACGGCCTGGTGGCCGTTGTCGCGCTCGCGGGCTTGCTTCTTCCTCCCGACTCGGAGTCTTCGACATCCTTCGTGACCGTTCGTGATTATTGGATTTGTAGGGTCGGTGGAGGGCGGAGATACTTGGGCTCCAGCTCAAGATCAAGTGCACTAAAGTCGCAGAATTCCAGTCCAGTAAATGGACTTACAAGCTCAAAGAACGAAAGGTCGTCGTGGTAGCTGACGAAAGAGGGAATGGGTGCACTGCCACCTAGAGATGTCGGGTCAGCGGCCGAAAAAGCCGACATGTCCGATATTACTGGACGCCGATCCTCTTGCCTCTTGCGCGTACGCATCAAAACGTACACCGTTGATCCAGAGTACGAACCACAAGACATCCAATCCAATCACAACCTCTCCCGCCCGACTCCCGCTACACCAAGCGCCACACGGCACGCCGACTCCGCATCAACACACTCCACCCCTACCAATATATCACCGGGCACCGAGACATCTCCATTGCGTCTTCATTGCACGCCGCCATCCCACTGGCTCCACATCTCCCACCCGCCGCTGGCTCCGCATCACCAAAAGTGTCACAAGCACGTGAGGGCTTATCGTTGTGACAAGGCCTCGCGACGCGCTCACAAGCCAGACTCGAGCCTTGGACGTGACACCCAAGGGTGTTCAAGCCTGGGATCCATCTATCAAGCTCCACTCAAGGGTACCACGAGCCTTGGTTCACCCTTCCAAGGGCTTCTTCTGGCCGTACCGCAGTTCACCATCCTCCCACCAAAAACTTTTTTTCGGTCGTCGACCAACGCGACTCTTTCCGACTACTGGCCATAAACATTTTTCTCCTGCTATCGCATGAAGCTCCAAGTCCTTCTGCTATTTATTCTAAGCATAATGGCCATATGTGAATTTTGTGATAAAGTTTGTAGCAGCACTCGAGGTCTTGGTACGCACCACAAAAAGTGCGAGAAACGGAAGGAGCGTCTCCGCCTCTCTTCGGTGAACGCTGCGGCTACCCATGCTGCCCAAGTGGCCTCTGCCGCGGCGGCCGAATCGGAAGAGGCTTTGGCCACTCGGCAAAATCCCATCGAGGAGGTAAAAATAAATCAATTGGCGGCTGAATTACGCTCATCTTGGGGCGCAGGTGCCTGCTGACATTGAATGTCCACCAAGTCCGCTACCTCCTGGTCCCGGAGGACGTCCTCGTCGCCGCCCCCGACTGCCTGCGAGATATCGAGATGATTTACCCGAGGGACCAGCTCCAATACCACCTCCCGTTGCCGTCTCTGTCCCAGAACCTGAACCCGCCCCTGATTCTCAGCCAGTGTCCCCTCCGAAATGGATTCAAACCGAACCAAATGCTTACGGCGTATATAAAGTATTTCCAAATTGTCCTACCCATGACCCCGAAGCGTCAATTTCTCTCGACGATCTCTGCCGGTCGCCGGATTTGTTGACGCCCACTGCCCCACCGACTGTGTCGACCGATTCAGCAGCCACACCACCATTTTTTCCCTTTCTAAACTCGACCGTTGCGCGATTGATGAGCTGGTTTCACCTTGGCTCCAATCTGAAATCGAATGCGGAGCTGGATTCTCTCGTCAACAATGTCATTTTGCATGAAGATTTTGATCCAAAACATTTGGAAGGTTTTAGCGCTGCCCGGGAGAATAAACGTCTCGATGACGCGGTGAATACTCTGCCAGGACAGCCACCAGACGGATGGAAAACCGCGTCGGTGAAACTCAAGCTTCCTGCACCCAAAATTTGTGTGCCCGAGGATCAGGCAGCTGAATTCGAGGTCTCTGGAATCATTTACCGGCCGCTTCTCGACGTCATGGTTGAGGCGTTCCAGAGCCCAGCATTTGAGCAGTTTCATCTCACCCCATTCGAGCTGCGTTGGGATCCCATGCACGACGCCAATAATCCCGATGTCCCGATGGTAGACGTCAACCTGCCTCTGGACGAAAACGGGCTCCCACCCCTCGCACCTGGACACCGTCCGCTCTACGGCGAAGTCTATACCTCCCCCTCCATGCTCAAAGAGCACAGCTCTCTTCCGCAGACAGCACAGCCTCATCTAGAAACAATAATTGCTGCTTACATGTTTTGGTCAGATTCGACACACCTAGCAAACTTTGGAACGGCGTCGCTATGGCCGTTGTACACCTTTTTTGGAAATCAGTCCAAGTACGAGCGCGCTAAGCCAACGTCCAACGCTGGTCATCATCAGGCATATTTTCCCTCTGTCAGTCTGAACCATAGTTACATCTTCCGTCTGACACAATTTCCAGCTTCCAGACTCTATAATCGATTTTTACCGTAATTTATTCAAGAAGGCGCCGAGCGTGGACGTTCTTACACATCTGAAGCGAGAGCTGATGCACCGAGTGTGGGATCTACTACTCACTCCAGAATTCATTCACGCCTACGTCCACGGCATTGTAGTAAAATGCTACGATCAAATTGAGCGGCGAATCTTTCCTCGGTTCTTCACTTATGGTGCTGATTATCCGGAAAAGTAAGTCTTGTTTTGGTTTCTCTTTCTGTCCATTAATCACACATTTCAGAGTTCTTCTCGCGACCATCAAGAATTTTGGTGGCTGTCCGTGCCCCCGATGCTTTATCGAGAAGAACCAGATTGCGGATATGGGTACAAAAGCCGATATGCGTCGCCGACAGAACATTCGACAAAACACCAGCGGATGGCGCAGCAAGATTGAGCTCGTTCGCAGGTGGATTTATGAGAAAGGCTACCTCGTCGCTAGTGCTGCTGTGGACCGTGTCCTCAAGCCGCTATCCTGGGTACCTACTCGGGTGAGTGTTTTTAACTGCTTTTGTTACTGCTTCTGACGTCTATATTAGAATGCTTTTGCAATCCCACAGCTGGCGGCGCTAGGCTTTAATTTATTTTCAATGTTCGTCCCTGATCTTCTCCATGAAGTCGAGCTTGGTGTCTTCAAGTCTCTCTTCACGCACATCCTTCGGATTCTCCAATTAATTCCCGATGCTGTTGAGACTCTCAATGAGAGGTACTTTTCACCTTTATTTGATTCAATTAATGCCTAACAGAGGTCCAGATTCCGACAGATCCCCACGTTTGGCCGTAGTACTATACGCCGGTTCCACAAGAACGTGTCTGAGATGAAAAAGATGGCCGCCAGGGACTTTGAAGATATCCTTCAGGTACGTTGTCTTTGTTTATCAATCTCCCGCTAATTTTCTTTAGTGCTTGATACCTGCGCTAGAGGGGCTTCTCCCAGAGCCTCACAACGAAATCCTCCTTTCGTTGTGCTTTACCCTGGCGACATGGCACGCCTATGCAAAACTTCGAATGCATTCCGATTATTCAATACAATGTTTTCGGAATGTTACGGCCGATCTCGGTGTCTGGGTCCGCCGTTTTCAGCGTCAGACATGCGACTCCTATGAGACCTATGAGCTTCCAAAAGAGCAGTCCCGCAGAGCCCGACGAGATGCCCAAAAAAAATCCACATCAACTTCTACGACCAAGAAGCGCAAATATTGGAATATTTCAACCTATAAATATCACTCTTTGGGTGATTACCCCGACATTATACAGGCCATTGGCACTACAGATTCGTATTCGACGCAGATTGTGCGTTACTCCCAGTCGAGCCATCCAATTTTATTGATTATTTCACAGGGAGAGCTTGCTCACCGCGAGGTAAAGCAGTTCTATGCTCGCACAAACAAGAGAAACATCGGACCACAAATTGCGGGTCGGGAACGTCGAAGACGCCTGCTGCGGGCTGCGAAGAGGCGAATGGATGAGGCTGCAGTCGCCACCGCAGCTGATAACAGTGCAACCGCCGATGATCAGCCTGCAAGAAATGCCGTCGCCGACATTTTGCGTCCACGACAAAAGGAGCCTCTTACACGCACACCCCCGCGCCACCATCACCACATTTCGGAGTCCAAACGGACATTCTTTGATATCTACGCATTCCCCGCCCTGCCGGTGCTCGCCAATGATCCTGCTCTTGAGGTATTCACCCGGCAATTTTACATCTCCGCGAAAGACTAAAGCAGACTCTAGAACTTCACGGTCAAACTCAAGACACACCTCCTGTCGCGTTTACTTAACATTCCTTATGACGAGGCCAAGTTCTCCGATGAAGACCTCCTTGGTGTTTCATTTGTCCGAGACAAGATCTACACTCACAAGGTTATGCGAGTCAATTACACGACGTACGATCTCCAACGAGATCAAGACTCTATCAATCTCCGCATGCATCCAGATGTCATGGTCCTCTCTGATGAAGACGATGACAATTCATCCCCGCATCCCTATTGGTACGCTCGAGTTATTGGGATTTTTCACGCTGAAGTCCAGCATAAGCCAACGAGTCTGAGACCTCAACGGATGGAATTCCTTTGGGTACGTTGGTTCGGCCGTGACCTTTCTCACAAGGCTGGTTGGACGACACGACGGTTGCATCGCGTTGGGTTCATTGAGTCCACTGACAATGAGGCCTTTGGATTTCTTGACCCAGCTCAGGTCATCCGTGCGACACATCTGATTCCCGCGTTCCATTACGGCCGTACCAAAGAACTTCTCCCCAAGTCCATTGCACGACAAGCAAGCGAGAAGGATCAAGATTGGATGTTTTACTACGTGAACTGGTAAGTTTTTCCATCTGATTACCAGGGAAAATACTTACATTCGTCAAGTTTCGTTAATCGAGACATGTTTATGCGGTATTGTGAGAACGCAGTCGGCCATAAATCAACGGATCGGTCTCAGAATACATCGCCTGGAGAGTCGGCAGATCTGGAAGCTACTGCTGAGCCGAACCCGGAGATGGATATCGATTCTGACCCAGAGACCACCGGCGCGACTGGAGATGACGAAGAAGTACCAATCGGGAGCCCTGACTCGGATGCAGAGCCAGAGAAGGGGTCTGAATCTGAAGAGGATGAGTGGGAGGATGAGCAAGATTGTGATGCAGAGAACGAGGACGAAGTGGACGGCGAAGGAGGACCCGAGGAAGAGGTCGAAGCAACTGGGGAGGGAGATATTCTTGATTCAGACGATGAAGAGACGTCCAATGATACCGGATACGACGAACTATGATACTATTGATATAAACCTTGCTTCTCAAATTTTCTCAGATTTTATTGTACCCGTAGGATTGAGATTTGAGCAAAATCTTGACGCGTAGACGCGGTAGTCACAGGCACGTGGTGCGTGACTTGTCACTATAAATCGAGACGGCACAAGAGGTAAGTGGCATATGCCGAAAGAGGTCCGATCCGAAATTCCGGATTTTGGCCGTTTCCGTCCTCAGGCTTTTGCGCCAGATCCGTCCGCATAAGGATCAGAACCTCTGTTTTTCAGCCAATTCTGTCCGCATAGCTGATGGGACCTCTCCGCGACTACGGTCCGTCAGCATACGGGATCGTACGTCAAAAACCGACACTTCCGTCCGCATAAAATTCAGAAAATGGCGCTTCCGTCCGCATAAATTCATTTTTACGGTCAATGAGGTGCTATGGGCTCTGGGTAGAGGCATACAAGCCACAACGTGGATATGTACTGAATAACTAATATTAGGAATTTAGGAGCTGTCCTTGGAGGAATGCACATCGGATCCCGATAAGTCGGCGGCGGTAACAATAGTGAGATGGGCACTGCCGCCATCCGCATTCTTCCCCTTGGCTTTGACGCTCTTTGCCAAACCATCTATCGCAACATGCAGGCCTTTGCTGTGCTGCTGGAATATTTGGAATAACGCGTGCGAATCCTTGCACAACGTCACGAGTGTATGCGGGTGGCCGTCGGCAGTGGGGCTTGCCTGTCGCGCAATTGTGTAGGATGCGAGGGAGAACAGGATGTGGGTCCGAGGGATTTGCAGGACCGTTGGGCAGCCAAGTGCTTGGCAGGTCAGGGAGCTAAAAAAATTGCCCCCCAGCTGTAGATAGACGAGGACGTAGATATAGGAAGGTGTTCCGACGCTCTCAGCGATGGATATCCAGTCGTGATGAGTACTTTTCGTATACATTGTTAGAACTATTGAAAGATCAGCCCCAGCTGTAAACGAGGTTGTGACAGACAAACCTTCTCCGAGGATGACTTGAGTTTGGACGTGACCAGTACTGGGTTTCATGGCCAACACAAAATGCCCAGATTTGAGAGGATTAATCAGCGAGATATTGGCAGAGTACATGTTTTCATGCAGGAATTGAAAGCTTGATAGTGCGGTTGCCCGAAGCTGGACAAATTTCTGTGTAAATTCCCATATCAGTGGGGTGAAACGAAATAAATAGAGTAAAAGAAAAACTCACCGAGGCAGCAACAGCCTGAACGGTTGCCTTGTTCTCCGCACGTTTGGTACTCGCCCCTGGAAGTTCTGGCCCGCTGAATGTGCCGGTATGTCGTACGAAGCGATCGATCCCCGTGGTTTTATTGAGGGTATCAGACGCGGGCACGGCAGCAGCCAAACGTTTCATGAGGGTCTCTCGTAAGGTCGGCTCGGCGGTACGGTCGGCCATTGCAGTGGCTACTCGACCGCGCTGTCGAACTGCTTTTGCAGTGGATTTGGTTTGGTGGCGTTGTCGTTCCGAGACAAGAAAGGACCCATCCAGCGCATTATCCACAACGAAAGTCAGGACAGAATCATATGGGAGAGGTGCGGCCTGGAAAGACAGCATATAGGTGAGGTACAATCACACTCGAGCCAAGTTGGGCTTACCGTCGAAGATTTTATATCAAGATGTGCCTGAATCTCTGTGCGAATAGCATCCAGTGATTCCTCAGTGGAGTCTGGCAAGCTCGCGCTGACAAAGTGTTAATAATTGGGAGGCTATGTAATTAATTGACGTACATTTTGAGTGACTGGTCCAATGATTCGGCCACGAGAGCTAGTTCACAAGTCTCGAAAGTTTCTTCATCCCTTGATGGCTTCGGAATCGGATCGTACAAAGCCAGAAGCTCGAGGAGGGTCTGTGGAGGTCTCGACTTGCGAGGCGGTGGTGCAAACTTGTTGGCTGCGGGCTGCGGGCGAGCCGGGTGAATCGGGTCGACATAGTCTTTAAGCATGGCCTCGGCGTCGATCCCGAGAACCTTCAAAAGTTGTTTGGCCTCGCCAAAAGCGTGCTCCGAGGCATCTGCGAGCTGCTGATCGGTCGGATATTGCATGAGGACAGCGGTGTCAAGATCGTCCGCCGTAAAATAGGTGTGGTGGTATCCTGCAGAAGTCTGATTTGCTTGTTCGTCGGGGGATAGATTGCCGAATGCGCCAAGCATCATGGCACGAAGTTTGCGCTCGAAGTTCAAGACATCGGAGTAATTGAAGTCTTTTTTGAGTTGGCGAAGCATGCCGAACAAATGCTCGCAGACCTCTGTCGAGTGGAGCCAAGGAAGAAGAGGGTAGGTTGGAAAGTATTTGCGGTAGACAAGGATGAGGGAGAGAAGACCGTCGCAAAGGGTGAGGAAAATATCGTAAGATTCTCGGGAGATGAAATGAGTACTGAGATTGTAGTCGGGATGTGCTACGGTATGCGACCGCCATGCCATGAGGAAAAAGCGTGCACGAAGCACCATTTTGGCGCGATCACGATGGGATATGTTGCGGTTTTGCCAGGCATCGATGAGTTCACCCAGTACAAATAAATAGACCGAGAGACCCGTCTGGTCCGGGAAGTTCTCGAAGTGAAACTGGAGGGCAGCAGCAGAGAACAGCCTTGCAGCTGCACGGTCATCCTGTCGTTTGGCATTCCAGATATCGTGCCAAAAAAGCGGTCCGAGAGCATGCTCTGCGAGCATGTGGAGCATCGAAAAGCACATAATGAAGAACCCGATGACTAGCCCGCGAGCACCCGACATGATCTGGTTGCGCGCTGTTTTCAATCCATGTTTTGAGTCCTGCGTGATGACGGTAGGATGGTTGCCGAAATACATGGGAATTTGCAGGACAACGCTGCACCCTGGCTTCGAGTTGGGGATTGCATAAACAAAGAACTTTGGTGCATCTTCCGCAATCATTCGCTGTGCGGCCCGTTCCACCTCTGCGCCATCCGACGAGAGAGACACCGGATGGATGTCGTGCTCGTGAAGAATATTCGCCAGCTTATGGTGCATATCCACCAGCTCCTGGGCTTTTGTTGAAGAGCCGCGAGCGACAGCGGCAACGAGGATGGGAGGTATTTTTGGCAACGGTATCGAGAGAACCCAAACACGAAGCTATCAAAAAGGGCCTTAGAATCTGCTAGAAGAAAATAAGGTGATAGCGTACCTTGTCAGCCTTTTGTAGCTGCGCTTTTCAAAGAGATCATCGAGGTCATCTTTCTCGGTGACCCGGATGGTCCCATTGGCAGCCCGAGGATGAGGCATACATCTTTGGACTCAGCATGGACCGAAATTGCCTGTTCAAGCGCTGTGTCATCCCAGGAAAGAGCGAGCGGACCATGGTAGTCAAGCTTCTTCAAAACATCGGCCGCCCTGCCGACATTGAGAGCCGAGAGCCCGGGGCGAAAGCCAGGTAGCTTCGATCGAATTTGGCTGAAAATAAATAAGCATAAATCGACAACGCGTTGTTTTGGGGTCAGCTTACCGCATACTGCGAAGTCCACGTCCACCAAAATGCTTTTGGAACGTCAAGTAGGCGCGTTTTGAGGTTGAGGCGAGAAGATCGCAGAATTGGTCAAATACAGAGTCGTACTTCATGTTCCTTAACGACTTTCCCTTTTCAAGCCGAGTTTGCTTGATCACCAAGGCCTTGATCATTCCCGTTAGCGTGTCTGACTTGTAAGTCCCGTCAGCACAGCCCACGGCGAACTTCAGGAAAGGGGATCGACCGTCTTCCTAGAAATATAGATATGTCAGAAAACATTCGGACTTGACTCAGGCAATCACCTACCAGCTCAATAAGTTCTCGAACACCATGGAACTGCAGGTACAGCTTTCGAGGACCTCATCTCGGTGCGCTTTTGGCACGTACTTCATTTTGGACGCATCTGGCATCCGTCGGTTGATGGCGACCTGGAAAGTGTGAAGCTTCAGTAGCTTCTGGCACGGGGAACATGGCTCTGGGTCCCCTCCGATAGGCGCCGAGACGTCGCGAAAGCAATCACTCGCAAATACAGCCCCAACACTTCGCCCAATCTTCCATTTGTGCAAAGTGAGCTCCCGTCGAATGACCATGCGCTGTTCTGAAGCGCTAAGATCACCCCATTCGACATCTTCCAATTCCAACAATTCCTTCGCAATACGAATACGGGAGGGGCACCACCGCCAGATGCAGTGGCACGGGCCATATATATGCCGATCTTCTCATTTGATTCCCTCGTCAAGCCAGGACAGGGGAGGGGTTGCATTTCGGGTGGTGGGATGACTTTTCTGCCAGAAGCCTTCGCAAACCCCAGCGAAAAGAGCGACCGTGTCGAAAGACCAGCACGCCTTGCTTTGGTGCATTTGGCCGTAGCGCGATGGTCAGTCCAACGCCGAGTATCGTAAAGTGCGCGCATGACCACCCATTCCGCGCAATGGGAACAACGCACGCGTCGAACATCTTCATTGTCGAATTCAGCGTTTCCGTCATCGTTAAGCACCTTGGCACGGAAGTTCCCCACTCTGGATGATTGCGGAACAAATGTAGACGTCCTTGCTGCCACATTGAGTTCCTTTTGATGCGCCCACGATGTTCCAGGTTTAGCCCCTTTATTTATGCGCCGGCGTTGACGGTGAGGTTTCCCCGAGTCATCTGACGCATCATCTTCTTCGTCAGACTCGTCGTAGTATTTGGAGGCAGGGCGATGTCTCGGTATGGGGGGTGTATGATCAGAATCGTTCTCGAAAGCTGTTGTAGGAGGTGGTGAAGGAATACGGGCCGGAAATTCTGAATCAGATGGCATCTCCATGTCAGCATCTGGTAAATCCAGCAATAGATTGACGTCTTCGAGGCCCATGCCCTCGGGCCCATCGAAAGGCAGGTCTGAGAGTATCGCATCTGTAGTCCCAGCGCTCGGTGATCCAGATGGAGACCCGGTCGGGCTAGCAGAACGAGACATGTAATCATCAGACGAAGGCTCAGGTGTAGTAGGAACTCCCTCGCGGTCCGTGTCAAGATCGGCCTGTAAAGTAAATTGCGTGTCAGCTTGGATGAGGCAAGGGTGCTTGAAAAAATACGTACCAGGTCTTCGACATCTGCGAAGGGTGCCGAAAGTCTAAGGAACCATTGCATCCTTTCGGATGCCGCCTTTTCGGGACACCACAAGTCATAGTGCAGGAGGACGAAGGCGAGGATACTCAAGACAATGATTCCACACGAATGCGAGTCACATTGACGAGGGGAGGGGAAGTCCGGCGCAATGACGTGGAATTCTCCGGTATCGCCAAGCAGACATTTCAGCCACCATCGAATGAGGGCCAAATCCTCGCTCGGTATGGTACCACCCAAAGAATCTGAATACGCTATAGTCTTTGTAATCAGATTTATTTTCAATAGGGTCCAATGGTTTCCCGAGACATGCAACGGGAACCAAACAATGTCCACAAGGCCCGCACGCATCGCAGCCTCGATTGCAGAAAAGGTGGTTGGGCTGTAGGTAGTGCACTTGGTGCGAGCATTGCGCAAGGACTGTATAAAGAGGCAGTTAAGGATTCGAATGCGGCGCCCAGGGCTGATTCGCTGCAATATGTAATCGACGCCAGCATTGATCATGTCGTCGTTGAGCCATTCGTCACTGAGGAACAAAGCTAAATCTTGTGTACTGAGATGGACGGCAGAGCTTAATCCAGGCACGACGGTATCCCAGGGCAAGAATTGAAATGTATCGAAGCACTCGCAGACTCGGTCTGCGAGACTGGGAATAATCTGGGATGTGCGCTGCAGCCAATTGCGTGCTTCCTCCCAAACAGTGCGCTTCTTGATATAGAGCTGAATCTCGAAGAGCAGACTCTCTATCCAGAGCGGATAAAGAGCAGACAAATGGGGGAATTTAATCGAGGCTGCGCCCGAAAGCCAAGCATTGTTGAAAAATGTGCGAAGGGTACGTGTGAATGGTGTGGCGGTGAATATGGTATCCCGCCATGTAGCGTCGTATAATGGTGACGCCGTAACTGGCTCGTGCGAAAATTTGGCGCTGTCGGATGGTTCAGCTGAGAAGGCAGGGAGCTCCTCCTGCAGGAGCTCTTCGACAGTGAGGTTCGATTTTGGAATCGCAGCCGCGGCGTAGGCCGCAGGAGGAACCCGACGAGAAGCGTTCCGAGCACGCTTGACATGTTTTGGCAAGCCATCCGACCAAATGAGCCCCTGGCCGACCCAATCTGCTAGGTCGAAATCGATGGGAGGAGGACTGTCAGAGTCCGAGTCTGATGAGACATCCACAACAGACGACTCCAGCCCACTAGGCACGCTGTCCCCGCCTCCGGTAAAATAACGAGGTCGGCAACGAGGACGCCGATGGGAAGTAGTCCTCTCGAGTCTTGCACCTCCAACAACCGACTGCACTTGGTACTCCAAAGGCGACATAGAATCGTTATCGTCGCTATCATCGCTATCTTCGCCCTCGTCGCTCTCGGTATCGCTCTCGCTCTCGGTGTCGCTTCCTTCATTGTTTTCGATGAAGGCAGTGGCTATAGTGATATCGATATGCTGTTGCGCGCGATGAGAATGAGGAGAATGGCTCGGTTGCGGCTGTCCGGGGAATATTTTAAAAGCTAGGCCATATTTTGTAGCCTTATCCAGACGCAGATGGGATATGTGGGTGCGGTGATATCGACGTGGTGGCCTTAAAGATCGGTGAAGAGGAAGGAACTCGGGGTATAGGCGATGAACTTCAAAACAATTAGTTGGTGGTGGTGTGAGAGGATACAGAACTTACTAATGCAGAAGAAGAGAACAGAGACTTCGAAGAGGTAAACACCGAGGGCGGAAGCAACTGTTATGGTGTCGACCGTGGTATTGAGGGCTATAAGCTTGATGGCCTGTAGAGTGCATGGGCTGGACGCGAATGAAACCAAAGTGGCGATGACATTGAGGAAGAAAAAAAGCAGGGGCCGGCACTCGTGAGCTATAGTACGGCTGGTGGAGGCCCTGAGGACCGGCTTGTGTGCGCGATAGTCTGGATGGACAGTAGATACATCAGAAAAAACGATAGAAATCCAGGCTCCATGAAGACTACCTTTTTTTCGCATTTTTTTTGGGAGGAGGCTGGATTCGAGCGGAAGATGTGTGGGCAACGAGACAAAAAATTGACGTGTCGGAGAGCTGCTTCGGGTATCAGCTAGAGCCCTGGATACGCTCCATATGAGTTTTAGAAAATCATATGGCCAGATAATCCTTGTGGCCGCCGCTGTGGCCGTGGCGCAATTGCCTATTT
This sequence comes from Mycena leptocephala, assembly GCA_029378395.1. NCBI lineage: Eukaryota > Fungi > Basidiomycota > Agaricomycetes > Agaricales > Mycenaceae > Mycena > Mycena leptocephala. Next base: position 23,697 of record JARJLF010000428.1, read on the forward strand.
TGTGCCCGAAACACCATCTTAGGATATCTAAGGTTAATGTCAGCGATATACGGACTAGAAAATCATTATTCCGGCCGATTTAAGCAACATAGTGGGATCCTACCATGTGAGCGGATCCGATATGTAGTGCGGTCCCAAGTCCAGCCGTTGAAGATCAGCCATAGAACACAGAACCTCGAAGCTTGGAAAATTCCATGATGCTGTGGCTATGATGTGTCGCAGAAGCAGAGGAGTAGAGGAGTAGAGAGGAGTATATAAGAGGTTGAAAGTTGAAAGTCACACATGTGTCACATTGTCATCACGGCTTACCACGACCACCAGAAGTTGTGCAATAACTTTCGGGGGAGATTTGAAGAGCATCCATAAAAATTTAGAATATTATATTGTCTATCCCAGACTCCACTCAAAGTGCTTTTACGAACGGCAGGTCAAAATTAACCGCACGGTGAACACATTTATCTCAACTTGGATTAAATCGGTCATTTAGCGCCCTGCTCAGGCGATATTATGGCTTTTAGTGCTCGTAGAAATTCGGCCTGAAGGAAAATGAGAAACAATAGTATTTTGACGCGTAAAACGCGTCAGAAAACAGCCGAGAAACGCGAGGGGCGAGCAGTAGCGAACACCTGGGCGCGTTACCCGACATCCGTCCGCATATGGATAGGACATCGGGCGAGACCGGCCGTTTCCGTCAGCGCTTGTGATGGGACCAAGCGCTCCTTTTGGGCCGATTTCGTCAGCATAGTGATGAGACATTTGGCCTTTTTTGAGGCCAAATCCGTCCGCATAAGGATCGGACCACTTTCGGCATATGCCACTTACCTGGCACAAGTGCCTTTCTTTCTTTCTCCCACCACCATGTCCACGTCTTCCCCTCCATCTGCCCCCACTGTCTCTACAAACCCCTCCACATCCCTCCACCCTGCTCTGAAACGAAAGTACGACGAGATTGTGGACGCAATTACACCCGGCAGCGCCGTGAAAAGACGCAAGAAGATCCCCTTGTAAGTTTTTATTTACCGGCTTTTGCCTCGCCTCATCTCTTCCCATCCCTCACAGCACTTCTATGACCACCGTGGAGAAGTTCATCAGTGCATCCAAACATTATACACGGGGAGTATATCCCTTCGGGAATCTTAACTCAGTCATGCTCTACGGACCTGAGAAGCTTTGGGATACTCCTTTGGCAACAGCAGACTCTAATGTAATTTCAATCCCGGCCTCGTGAGTTCCCTTACACTGTTTCTACCGTTCCAATGCTCATAAGCTATAGGGAAACCCAGCGGCAAGAAGAATGTGTGACGGCCTTTAACAAGCTTTTCTCTATGGCACCGGAGCTCCTCGAGGTCATCAAGGTCTTCTACCTGGAGGCTGCTGAGAAGCCAAAGCAGTGGGACGCTCTGGTGGCGCTGGTGCGTTGTCCGTTCCTCCAAGTATTCTAACGCTGATCACACATCCACATCCAGATGCGAACCGGCGCGACTGGTGCCCGCACTACCGACACCAATGCCCTCAAGCATAAGCTCGAATATTTCCTGCCTAATCCCACCAAGGACGCCATTCTTCCTCCGATCCCTCAACAAGAAAGCAAATCAGATCGTGGTCTTTCTCACCCAATGCTCCGCTACTTTCTCCTTCCTTGGCGCCAGCGGTCCAAACTTCCTCCCCTTATTCTTGCCGCGCGAAGGTCACGCACTATGTGAGTAGTTGTACTTACGGCTATATTCGACTGACTCTTTTCCTGGACCAGCTCATCCTCGTCCTCCGACACTGCTAATGGGTGCGTATTCACATCGCATTCGGGTATATCTGTCTTACCTTCTCTTGCAGCGCTTCCCCATCCAACGGCCCCACAAACGCGTGCGTTTTCGACTGATACTTGGACATATAATCAGCTTACATTCTTTCAGCCCCTCCTCATCCAACGGCGCTGATAACTCAGACGATAGCAGGTGAGCATTCATGCTTTATTTGTATACATGAGCTGATTTGACTCTCCCAGCGCCGCCCCAACCGCCTCGTTTGCGAACGCTCCTAACGCGTGAGTATCTTCATTCGGAAATACACCCAGCTCAGCCATTGCAGATTCCTGAAACGCATCGCGGAGAACAAAATCCAGCTCAAGTCCAAGTCTTTCCCTTCTTGCTTTTATGCCGATGGCTCCTACGACCCGCAGGATTTAGACAAGGGCCTGCTGAGGGGTGATGTTATACCACGCGTACGTACCTTCTTATTCTCTTTGCGCACTGCTTTTCGCTAATCTCGAATGGGTTGTAGGTCCTGCGTCACCTCTGGACGGGGCCGTCGTCCAGCATTCCTGGAGTCGAGGGCAAGCTACCGAAGGGCTGCAATGCTCTGGCGCACAATGTTTTCCGCGTGTCGCCAGAGATGATCGGCTATGCTGCCTGCCAGGTACGTGTGCTTCGTCAGCAAGGCTCTCACTAACAAAGCAGCAGGCGCGCACGATGCTCGGCACCAAGGACTGGACCGAACGCGATGGCGAATACGATTACATTGAACTGTTCAACAAAGTCGTCAAACTTTTTGCAGATCCCGAGGATGATTGGGCGAAGGAAACGCTGGATTGGTTCCAGAAGTACGTCGTCTATGCTATTCAACTTCGATCTGACCACGCTTCGCAGTGAACTCTTTGGTGACGCCGCTGCACCCGTTCCCCAGGCCAATGACGACGAGGATTCCGATGAGGAGGATGTCATGGCGCAACGTGCTGCTCGCCGTGCTAATCCTGCTTAATGGTATGGTTATTTTGTCATACTATTGATTTTCACTGAGTTTTTCTTCTACAGCTGCTTATTTGCTGTCCTTCATGAATGGTATGATAGTTTTCCGTCTACGTCGAATTGACCTGACGGTTCTTCTAGATAGATACTTTTAAAGACGGTGCGATGTTTGAGTGCAACAATTGCCAAGTCTGACCTTCTGTTCTCAGGCTTCCTACGCCGCGTTCACTCCCTTTTTTGTGGCAATAATCGCTCTCATAATGTTCCTTACTGGTACGCGCCTTCGTATTGAATCAACGGCGGCTGAATCCACCTCAGATTCTGCTCAACGCACAATAAAAAGAACGGTACGTCTTTTATTTCCGAATAACATCGGGGCACTGACCGGTTTTTAGTCTAGATAATCATGAACATCATGCTCAAAATGTGCGTCGTTTGCTCATGCACATGTTCCTCTAGGCTGACTCTTGACTCCAGCATAGAAGCCTCTCATTGCTGGACTGCATCCTGTTTGCTCGGTGAGGTATTTCTTGCCGTCGTGATATTCACTCACTTACCACTCGTTTGCAGCCTCACTCACTGTAACCTTACCACGAAAAGTATGTTCCTTTCGCAATCGACCTGATTATAGTATTGACTGACTTTTGAATAGTGTATCGACCATCCGGCTCTGCTCTTAAACACTGAATTCGGTGAGTCGTCTCCTTCTTACTTTCCCTCTTGCATTTCTCATTCCTTCATTTGCAGTTTGTTAATTGGACGTCTGCCTCAGTTTTGTCTGTACTCGCTGTATCGTACTTAGAAATAAAATTTCTTGTTATTATTTTGGATGTGATCTGAGATTGATATGGGATGCATTATGAGGAATTGGACGACCTTGCAAGCGCTACAAGGCCTTGCAAGGCGTCCGAGCCTTGGGTACCCTCAGGAGGCCTTGGGATTTCTATAAGTTCGTCCTAAGGCCCTTGGATGTGGTGTTCATGCCTGGAGTGCCGTTGTGAGGCCTTGTGGGCCTTCTGACGCTATCCCAAGGCCATCGGAAGGTCTGTCCGCTTTTGGTGATGGGAGAGTCTTGACGCAAGATTGACTTCAGACGGCACCCCGCAGAACGTTTGTGCCTTTATGATTTCCTCGCGCCATTAATTGGCGTGTCCTCGCTGTCTCACGCAAATCCCTCCCTATTTTCAAATCCATTTCCAATATTCATCTTCAGCTCATACCCAAGCGAACGCATGAGCTGAGCAAGTATTCGGACGTAGTGTACGGTACACATGAGCTCTCGTTTGGTTGGGTGAGAAATTCCTCCGGGGTTCGACTCCCTGCGTCCAAATATTCCGTTGGCTTGGGTTAGCTCTTTTCTTCTTTGCGTCGAGATCTTTTTCGGAACGCGCCGCGCACCGATCTCGGGGTATGTAGACCACGAGGCTGAAATGACCTCGGGCGCCTCATTGAAGTTGTATTTACTGCAGGCACGTCGACTCTCCGCTGTGTGGTTCGCTTGTTCAACAAAATTGACTCAATGATCAGGCATGAACATATGCAATCGTCGGGCGTGGTGTAACGCACACATACTGTTGCGTAAAACAAGAAGAAACACAAATATACTATTGCTTCAAGCTTAGGTACAGAATTCAACGTCCACCACAAAGAACTTCTGCCGGCGCTTCCTCGCTATTTTCTCGAATTTGGATCAGACTGCGAAAATATCAATGGACGGATTATCGCACCCAGCCCTGCCATTCAATTTTTAGGTATCTGTTCCAAACTGCGCATGGCCTCCACGTCAGCCAGCTCGGCATCTGTACGCGCCGCGTCCTCTGCGCGTCCAAGGACACGCAAATCCTCTGCAAGGGACTGCAAAGACTTGATATGGAGACCGAGAAGAGCCGGCCTGGTCTGCGCAACGGTTCGGTAAAGGTGAGCAGATTGTCCCTCGGCGCGTAGGGCATCTTCGTGGAGGCCGAAGGACAGCATGCGTAATGCATCTATTTCATGTCTCTATTGATTCCGCTGTACAGGAAAATCCCATCTGGTGGCGGCAGCTGTGGCGGGCGTTGATCCAGTCGCCCCTCGTAGAACCGCATGTGCTGCGGAAACACAGCACCTGAAGGCCTCGACTCAGTTCCATTCTATCCTCATTATGATATACGGTGTTATATGCTGCTGGGATTCATAGCTGTTTGGGAAAGATGGTATGGATGGAGATATTATTCAATGTGCGTTGAAATAACAAATTTAAATTCCGTGGACGAATGAACTGAGTCAGCGAATATCACTGTAATACTACACGGAGATGCGAATGGATCTGCGCTATATCGTCGATCCGGTACCAGGATTGCCGAGACGTTACAAGGACATGCATTCATAGGTAACATGAGAAACGAGGGGATTCGGGATTCCAACCGACACACTGCCAACAGTCCAGCAAATGCCGGGGATCGATGTTAGAGCGACTGAGTACTAATTTCCCTTGTCCGGAGCAGAAACCACTGACTATTTCCGTTTAATTCGCAAGAGTTCTTGGTAATGTGAACCCCAGAAGGAAACTAGTTTTGCCGTTAATTATTGAGAATTGGTTAATAAAAGCGTGCGTACCTTCATGATTTGGTTCGTATACATCTGCCTCGTTCTAGGCGCCAAATATCACTTTGTCAGCTCCGCGCTCACGTGCAGCAGTTCAAACATACCAGGTAAGCCGCGTCGGGGGTAATCCTTCGTAAATTATCCACGGCCTTGCTGGCGGATTGATAGGCCGCACGTTTCTCCGCTAGGGTCGCATTCCACGCCCACGACGAGACCGCGGTAACATGATAGACGCTCGAGCGCCAAGCGTCCGTAACACTCGTCCCACCTTGATACACATGAGATACCGGTGCGACCAGCAGAATGATCATCCCCGGCCCTGCATCGTTCGTCTCCTGAAGGGCCGCCACAAGCGCCGATCGCTTTTGGGCACTTTGGAAGCTTGTTTTGTCCACAAGACGAGACGCGATGGCGATGCTTGTTCCTACGCTCTACATTATCATGCGCATGGGCGCCAAATTAATCGGATAATGATGATAACCACGGCCGACAACTCACAGCGACGTGCTCACGCGTAAATGCATCGAAAAATGCGAGGAAGGAAGGGAAGGTGGCGACCACCGCCCGTGCGCCGGGAACCCCGTCCTGCTGCAGCCGATGGCCGAAGTCGATCAGCTGCGCCATGGACGCCGTGGCCTGCACGGGGTCGAGAACGGGATTAACGAGAATGGCAAGCTCGGCCATGGAAAATCCGCCCCATCCATCTGCAGCCCATTTGAGACCATTGTCCGCCAAGATGGTCCAGAGCTCTGCTGTAAGCGTGCGATTAGGAGTAGACCACGATACGATCACAACTTGCATTGTAGCGGCTGGGGACGCGAGTAAAGTTGCTTCCAAGACCACACCAAACGTGCCGCCTCCGCCTGCAATCGGAGGGAAGCCTTACAAGCCTGGAGATAACAGACATATGCATACCTCCACGCAGAGCAAGGAATAAATCCTGATTCTGACACGTGTTGGCTACCCTCAATTCTCCATCGGGGGTCACCACCCTGAATTGCAGCTACCGGATAATTCAAAATCAAAAAACGAGGAGAGGAATAGGTGGCGGGCGGGCGGGCGGGATGACATACCGCCCTGTCCACTACAAGACCCATGGTGTTGCTGAGCACGCTGTGACCGCCGCCCTGGTTCGAGGACATCAAATAAATTAGAATAAGTCACTCGTCCAACACATAACTCAGGTTTCACCTGTAGCCATCCTCCGACAACGCCGATAGAGCGATCGCTGCCTGCAGTGAAGTTGTTACGCGAATATCCAGCCAAGGATGGGAGAGCCAACGAACGTACCTCCTACCAGGGTAATATTATGCGCATCTGCGAACTCATACGCCTCGGCCCATTCCACACCCGCCTGCGAGGATTTGTCCGGTATTAGCAACGCCGCGAATTGGCAAAATATATAATATATACAAGCTTACTCCGAGGGTGGCACCGGGTTGCGCCAGGGAGCAGCCTTCGGGCACGAAATCCGGCTGATAAGACATCTTTCCGGGAATCGGTGAGCTCATCTTCAAGTCATCTCTGCGGATAGGCGAATCCCCCACGCACCTCTTTGAGGTTGTGCATCTGCGATTCGCCAAAGCCTACGTTAAAATTGTGCTTCTGAGAAGGAACGGCATGGCGAAGTACGTACCCAAAGCGCTATCGAATTGGGGGCACTGCTCCGACCCTTGTAGTCATGCTACAATCAAGTTTGAAAGCAGTTCGATGGAACTATAGAAAATCCTTACCCCTGTATTCTTGATCACCAGCGGAATGCCTGTTTGCTCTGAGAATGTGAACGCTGCCGCCACGTCGGTCGCATCTTCAACGCCAATCTGCCTCCAGTCGGTGAGAAACATGACCTTGGAACAAACAATGGCTGAGATACTGACGAAATAGCCCGGTACGCTTCCCAGTTGACACTCGGGAGCCATAGTTGTCGAATTCGTTGGATCGAAAGCGTCTAGAAGGCACTGCGCTCCGGTAGTCTGGCAAGTCTCCCACTGCGTGTTTATGTAGGCACCAAATTTGTCCGCCCGATATGCTGTTGAAAGATGAATAAGGGTCATTGGTGGCAGCCGTGGAGCTACGCACTTTCATTGAGGTATTGGTTCTAACCTCGACTGTTCAGAAATAGCCAGAGCTTCGGTGAAATATACGAGGCACCTTAACGTTGAAACAATCTGTTCTGTTTCCTTGTCCACTGAGGCATGGATATGCGAGCGGAATCCCTGGAAGTAAGCGACCCCCGACTGAGGTGAACAGATTCTCGAAAGCCAGCTGGGTGGTGGCATTCAAGAGTGGCGACAACGCACTTGGAAGGAGGTAGGAATGTGTGAAGGTCATGTTTTGCTTGAGGGGGGACAAGTGGATCCGCATCTGCGCATGCTCATTTTATACCTGTTCAAATGACTGGGTGGGAAATAAAATAAAAAATGATACCATCGAATAGTGGGTCCATTGGCATGAAACAGTTCGCAGAGGCGGCGGGCCCCTGACATTCTGGACATTCGAATGGGTATCCTAGTCACACAAATATTACCACGGACAGAAGGGGCTAGCCGAGGATCCTGATCGAATCGTAGATAGACAATCGGCCTCGCCGAATCTTAGATAGAACCACCTCAACTGAGATAGACCCGTGGCGGGGAGTTGGAAACGCGAGAAGGGAGGAAAAGTCACCCTTAAATTCAGGTTTCCGTGGATGGTCCTCCCAGTCAGTTACCGAATCAGCCATCGCACGAACATATCGCCCGCGTTCTGGGTGTACTGTGTCTGTTCCAAAACGTAACAGCTATTTCGAACTTGAACGCGATTCGGCCGTCATCGGCGGATATAGTTTGAGAAAGGCGACGACATCGGACAAACACCGGAGATTGGTTTCTGCGTGTAGATGACCTGTAAGAAATCTCTGAATATCGATGACAGCCTCAGTTGACAGGCGGCAGAACCGCACGCTAAATGTTCGCCCAGTCGGGTAATTATATCGCGGATCCGGCGCAACCAATTCTCGGCATTACAGCCGTTTGCGGAACTTAGGGCGCGACTGTTTTTTTTTTTTTTTCAGTGGTTTTCGGCAGGACAGCTGCTGCGGGTGCAATTCTCATCCGTTTACCTTGTGAGTATGCTCAATCTATTAGGAATTCCGATGCGCAGTTTTCTGCGTCTTCAGATTTTTTACTCTGTTCTCCGATCAAATTTATGGCTCAAGTGCACATATTTTGGGTTATTTCTGGGCAGGACAGCTCTAGGATGAGCATTTTAACCCCGATTGCCCTAGATTTTTTATATGGTCAACTTCTATGTATAATCTAGTTCCTGAAATACCGGGATAGTGAATATAACTCTTGGTTTCAATCTAGTGGTCAGGAAATATTGGATAGATTTAATCTCCATCAGCTTGCTGTTTTAATACGGTAGCCTGGGATCGTAGAGAGGTTCAATTCACTATCCCGGTATTTCAGGAACCATATTATACATAGAAGTCAACCATATAAAAAATCTAGGGCAATCGGGGTTGAAATGCTCATCCTAGAGCTGTCCTGCCCAGAAATAACCCAAAATATGCGCACTTGAGCCATAAATTTGATCGGAGAACAAAGTAAAAAATCTGAAGACGCAGAAAACTGCGCATCGGAATTCCTAATAGATTGAGCATACTCATAAGGTAAACGGATGAGAATTGCACCCGCAGCAGCTGTCCTGCCGAAAACCACTGAAAAAAAAAAAAACAGCCGCGCCCTAAGTTCCGCAAACAGCTGTAATCACTGAGTTCCGCACCACTAAACTTAACCCAAGGCTAGATACCGACCCAGAGAGCGGAGTCTAGTTTGACTAGACATGATCTCTGTTGTTGAGCATAGGTCTATCTAACTCTGCCTAGCAATCCGTAAGTCTACGGAGCTGAGTTATGACATATTTGGTTCTGGAACAATCAGACACTCAGGTGTTGATTATGGATACAATAAGCGCCGGAGTCCGATTATTCGGGAATATCGCCTGCATTCTGGGTGTACTGCATCAGTTCCAAACATGACAGCTATCTTGAACTTGAACTCGATTTGACCGTCATCGGCGGAGATGTTTCGAAAAAGCCGACGACACCGGTGCTTGGGTTCTGCGTGTAGATGACCTCTAAGAAGCCTGTAAACGTCGATGACAGATAGCAGAACCTCGCCCTACTTTTGTAATTAAAGCATGGATCCGGCAAAACTAAATTCCGGGATTAATCACTAGTTCCGCAGGTGCGGGGAGCCGAGCCTTGGGGGGAAGATGGTTGATATGATTTCCATAGACTGTGACACCCGTGGTGGGGGTTAGAAACACAAGAAGGGATAAATATCAGCCTTGCCTTTCCGAGAATGATCCTTCCAGTCAATTATCCAATGGGCCAGCACCCGAAAATATCGCCCGCATTCTGGGTGTACTGTGTCAGTTCCAAACGTAACAGCTACATATCTTGAACTCAAACTGGATTTGGCCGTCAGCGGACATACTTTGAGAAAGATGACGACACCGGAGATTGGATTCTGCCTGTAGATGACCTCTAGAAAACCTGTAAACGTCGATGACGGGCAGCAGAAACCGCGCGCTGAATGTTCGTAGGGTGTTTATACCCCATTTTATTAAAGGTGCACCTTGACCGCCATAGTGACGAGCAGAAACTATTACATAGGGGTGAGAACCTCCAAAGCTATTACCATTGGCTCAAATGGCCCAAAAAATGGCCCAAAAGATGCATGTTAACCGGATATCTTCTCATAAATATTAAATGTGCACTTGGACCGCCTGGTCTGGATCATAAATGTGCTCCACCAGTCCATAAATATTTGACCAACCAAATACATGACTTGGGGTTGGGCCTCTTCGAGGCGGGTGCTGAACCTTTAGGTCAAGGGGGATCTACACTTTCACAAAATCCCCACTATACCAACTTTAGGATCAACAATCGGAAGAGCTTAAAATAATTGGGTTGGATGAGCACAACATACTGTGTTTTACAAAGTGGAATACTAACAACCATTCTCTAATACAAATATGTTTTGTATGCCGGTGCCCGTCTCAAACAGCTTTACCCTTGAATATATTATTTGGAAGAGTTCTTTTGTGGTTTGTACAATGCTCAGGCTAAGGCTCCATCATTTCCATTTGATAACATTTTGAAACAGTTAAAACGACCTTTATTTCGACTTATTTGTGGGTGCAAACAGTTTGAAAGCTGTTTGTAAATGGTTTTGGGGGTTAGGATCTCATCTGTGACTTTATTGTGGCCAGATAACTCGGTCTGATCCTCCAGATGCGCACAAAGAACCTGCCCACCCACATACCATTTATAAACTGTTTTATGTAAAAGGTTCGAAAATGTTTATATACCCTTTCTGCTTGATTTGCCCGCGTCCGCAAACAAAAACTAAATGGGTGGACCCTTGAGTCAGGCTTCGACTTCTGAATTGAACCTTGACGAATTCAGTTTGGGCCGACATCAATGTTTCAAATGGGCTGAGATAGTTGCATAAGGGTTGGGAAGACAGAATAGCGTCTTTTAAAGCTGGATCTCTGTAGTCTAGGTCATACAAAACGACAAATCACTGATAGCCGACACTATTACTTCCGAAATTCAATGCCCCACCAGAGAGGCTGGCCTTTAACAAATGTAAACAACATAGCCACCCGCTTGGCTCGTTTTACTGAACCTTTCCCGCTGATGGTCTGTCTCCCCGAAAAATTGCACCTGAGGCCCTGGGCCCCGGGGGAGGCACTTTGGGCCTCCCCCCTGCTTTTTTAGATAGGGTTAGGATTGAGAATGAATATTTCGCCCAATTGTAGCTATGTTGTTTACCTTTGTCTGGCCTCTCTGGAGGGGTTGGGGCATTGAAGTTCGGAAGCTGTTGTGGGGCTAGAACTGATGTATTGATGGGCCATCATAGATTTGTCCTTTCGTATTACTATTGGGATTCACCGATAAATACCGCTACTCTGTCTTCCCAACCCCGTAAGTGAGGTTGGGTAGGAGACTGAATATTTGCCTCCCGAAGGGAGCTCATACCAAGTCACACAAATACATGATATGATTTTTTTTCCAAAACGAACAGCATATCTGGAAGTGGCCAAGGCGACGGCATGTTGAAGCAAAATTTCCCATAGTATGAAGGGTGACCAGGCGATCTTCACCCAGAAGTTTCCTCCGCTTTTCTAGCACCACAATTTGGAGTGCTTCTGCCTCACGGAATCGACCTAGGCGATGGTATGTTGATGCCAGATTGGTCATAGCCTGTAAGGTATTTGGATGGTCATTCCCCAAAAGCCTTTTTTGCTTCTCAAGCACAATCACTTGGAGTTCTTCTGCCTTCTGGCATTGATTGTGACCATATGTCAATGCCAAATTATGCATAGCTGAAATTGTATCGGGATGCTCATCACCTAGGTCCAGTTTCTGTTTCTCTACAAGAATCCCTAGTTCTTCTGCTTTCTGGAATTCACCAAGAATTCGGTATGTCCCGGCTAACTGATGCATCGCAGAAATGGTGTCTGGATGTTCATCACCCAAAAGCATTCTTCTATTTTCCACAGCACTGTCCTAAAGTTTCCTCGCTTCCTGGTACTGTCCACCATAATAATATACCATTTCATACTGCAAACCAAACACCGCAAAAATATGGGAGGGAACATGCATGAGGGATTCAGCATGAGAAATCAACCTCAGACTGGCAAGCTGTTCCTCCTCATTTGGGATTCTGCCAAGTGACATGCCCAGGACAGCACATACACAGGAATGGTATGATTCCTCATTGCTGAGGGTAGTTCGGCTCCAACTATGTACCAGTGGATGGATTGAAAACACTTTTCTCTTTGGATCAAAGCTGATCAAAGAATATGCCTTGACTTGATTTGTGATTTTCACAAATTTTAGAGTATCCCATTCATCGGTAGGGCCTTTGAAATGTGAAAGGAATTTGAGAGGCATTTGTAGCTCATCTTTTGTGGGACCCCAAGATGGGAAGTTATAGCCCACAGCCCTGCTAAAGATATCCTCGGAGATTCCGTCTCGATAGAGGAATGAGCATAGTTGCAAAAACATAGCGGCTGGCTTGCTTAGACGGTCAAAGCTTATCTGCCATGTGGTGTACACTGTCCAGACATAGCTGTCACGAGTTTGGACAGGTTTTTCCCTGAGCAGTTGAGCTGGATTATTCATGTAGAGATCCAAATAACTATCAAGATCCCCAGATGTTGAGACAAATGAACCAGCCTGAACAATGGCAAGGGGAAGGTATGATAGCACCTGCAGAGCATCAGACTTAAATGTGATATAGATAAATAGACACACACCCTTACTATCTCAGCGGCAATTAATTCATTAGCAGGAGAACTTTCTTCCCCAGCACTTCCGAGTAACAAGCAAACAGCATCCTTCTCCTCCATGTAGCACACAGGAAAATGAGCCCCAGCATATACACGAAGTTCAGGATTTCTAGAAGTGATGATAATATTATCATGATCATATTGGGGAAGATTTTTATTGCCGTTTTCAGAATAGTTGGCGGATGTGACTTTGCGTGACCTTTTGCGCGTTTTGCGTCCCAAACTTTGACGGCCCATAACTCGACAACCCCTGCACCAAACCTCTCGAATCCAGTACCGTTCGAATCGCCTCGTCGACGGCTACCACGCCCCATTTTTTTTGGGTCCAAGTTCGGCCGGCACAAAATATTTTTTGACATGCTCCGCTTAGCGCCACGCATCTCCAGTCGAAGATGTTCACACATAACTGTGCCCTTCTTACGATAATCCTCCAGCACTTGTTCTACGGTCCGCTTCTTGCAGTTGGTGTAAGAGCAGATTGAACAGACATCCAGAGTGCGGGCCATATTGAGGATGGCCCCTCGAAGGTCGTCAGACAAAGCCTTGCCGCGAGTCATAGCAGATGAAGGTCGTGGAGAATGGTCAAGCGCATTAGCCGAATCCAAACATGATCACATGTGGGTGATGATCAGCTCTTCAGATTCTTGCATTCTACACCAGGGTAGTGTTGCCGGTGTCGGGTTCAGGACCGATTCTGAACCTGAACCGAACCCGAACCGGACCCCAATTGGGGTTTGGCGAGCCTGGGTGGACCGAACCGAACCCCAGGTCCAGTTCGGGGTTCGGATTTTTCAGAATTTGGCCGAACCTGAGAGAACCTGACCGGACCGATGGGTAAAATGAGTGAGTTTTGCACTAAAAATCCATAACAATGTGTGATACCTTGGCCTTACATCTCATTTATCTATCTCATCTCACCCAGGAACAGTTCTGAATACCCATAGAAATTCAATTGACCTACGAGTTGGGTGATTGACTCACATCAAAACAATTGAAACATTCCTGTTATCCGCTGCTGAGAGGTACGGATGCATCCAGACATTATAATAATGTCTTATATTGAAAGGAACATGCCTTATATAGTGTATGAGGTTTATTGACCCAAAAATCCACCTCCAATGCGTGGGAATCCTTTTTAGGTTCGAACATGTTCCGAACCCCAAATGAACCGGACTTCGGTCAGGTTCGGGGTTCGTAGACATTGCCCGAACCGAACCCCAGGTCGGATTCGGGGTTCGGATTTTTTGGCGAAAAACCGAACCTAACCCGACATCGGCAACACTACACCTGGGGCTACCTCACATGCATGGTAAAGAACAACATATATAAAAATGATAGCTATACATGCAGTATATATTGAACTAGAGGCTGCCGAAGCCGTTTGAGGGTGCCCCAAAAGAATATTTGTGCCGGCCGAACTGGGACCCAAAAAGGACGGGGCGTGGTAGCCATCGACAAGGCGATTCGAATGGTACAGGATTCGAGAGGTTTGGTGCAGGGGTTGTCGAGTTATGGGCCGTCGAAGTTTGGGACGCAAAACACGCAAAAAGTCACGCAAAGTCACATCCGCCAACTATTCTGAAAACGGCAATAAGTTGATTTGGGGATCATCTGCATTGTCCAAGAAGAACAACCATTCTTTGTGTTCGCTGACCAGCCATTTCAATGCATCCTGCAAAGAATTCTTTGACACCGCTAAGTTCATAAGGCATGTCGATAGTTTCACTTGTGCTGGCATCGAGGAAGAAAATATCAGTGAAGCTGGGATTTAAATTATCAGAATATTTGGTTTTAGTTTAATAGAACAACACACTGAGACGATTCTTGGATAAACTTGAGAGCAATCTGTGTCTTTCCAGCACCACCAAGTCCGTGCAGGAGATAAACATGTTGCTTTCCCAAATCTCGAGTGAAATATTGATGCATTTGACGAAGGATTTTTTCCCAACCTTGGAAGATTCTGGATGGAGGAGGACAGTTGTTCGTATTTTGCGGTGCATGTAGCACAGGGGAGTCATCTGTGGAAGATTACACATCAAGTCGATTTCTACAAGAACCACATGATCCTACTATTGAGAGAAAACATGGTTGCATGCATTTCATGGACTTTGAAACTTGTTTCGACCAAGACCATGAGCTGAGAACTAGATGAGATTGCTTATATTTAATGGAAGGGCTCCACCTTGAGTTTCGAGCATAAAGCTTGGATCCGCTTCTCATGGCAAGCAATTTCATCTGTTATTCCCCTGGAGTTGATATATTCTGCCAAATGACCGCGCAAGCCCCGAGATTCATTCTGCAATTCCCGAACGGCCACAAGGACACCCTGAAAAGCACTGAACGAACCAAAAACATGTCGATAAATAACAAGGGTGAGAGATTTCACCCACCCCTGAAACTCCCCATACAGATCTTTCAATTCCAGTGCAGTAGTATTCCCATGGGTGACTACCCGCTCTTGAAGAATTGCAATGATTTCCATCTTGTTCTTGGATCCGTTCCTTCTCAAGAAAAGACAACAGCATTATATTTGGGTATCGGTGGCACTACTGCCAGTTCCAGGGCGCAAAACCGATGGGGTTGGCGAAGATGAACCCATCGGTCCTACTATGCTGTTGTCTATTTACGTAGAATAATGGGTAGTGTGTCCGTGGGAATGAATAAAAAAAGGGTGGGTGGGTGGGTGCGAGAATGCGAGAATATGGTGAGTTTGGTGATTGGCAGTCAAGAATTGCCGGAGTGCAGGTGGTGGTTCGAAAGGAGAAGGTTCACCGCCACCTGTCACTCCCCCTCACAAGACAACGTATTGACACCGCACAGCTTGTCAATACTCCCATGATGCTTTCACATAGGGTTTTCAGATTTTTCCGATTTTTCATCACTTTCTGTAGTCTCAGATCAGTTACATCCTTTCCATTGAGCCCGAATTACAGACCTCCACTGTCTCCAGGATAACCACGACTGTTGTGAAGACTTTCTTTAATGTACGGAGAAAATTCCGCAGCTGCAGCCACAGTTTTGGCAACTAGGATCGAAGGCGAGGACCGTTTGGGTTGCAAGGGCCACCGGAAGGGTATTCCATCCTTCATTTGGGAAGGAGCAGAGGTCTGGGCTTTTGTGGGACTGCTAGGCGACATGGTGGAGAACAGTAAGATGCATAACAAAGAAGCCGATGCACTGCCATGATCTCAGTGAATTGAGTTTTTTAATAAAATAGATTCGCAATAGATCCGTATCGTCAGCCTGAGAGAGTACATACCTAGAGCTTTCGGTCGTCTAACGAGGCCAAGTCCATTAGTTCATGGATCCGACTCTAGGAACTGTTTATTATCAGTCTCTGGCTGCACTCCTCAGACTCAGCAGTTTCAGCGTAGTCAAGCCGAAGTAGGATTTGAAGCACCTGATCCCATGCGATCATTGCCTTGGCCTAAATTACATTAATTAATTGCAGCCGGCGTCCCACAGTAGTAAACGGAAGTTTTATGTACCTTGAGCGCAGTGACCACCGCGGTTCCCTCCAGGTTACCTGATACGTGATCCTGAACCTTTTACCAGGCCACAAGAAAAAGAAAAAGAACACATTGAGTATGTCCAATTCACGAGTGCTCGATTGAACATACCCCAATTCTCCATTGAACACGGTGCAAAAATATGTTTGATTGAGCTATGGAGGAATCAATGTTCAATCATTATGCTTGATTGTGATTGGATTGAACACAAGATAAGACTCAGGATAATATTAGGAGGCCCAGATATTCGATTGAACATTGATCGCGTTTCGCACCGAACGTGATCGTTCAATTGTCTATGTTCAATCCTGATGTTCGATTGTGCACAATTAATTAGATACTGCTCTGACAGTCAAGTCTACGGGAAAGATATACAATGAGGCTCCAAACATATATATAAGTCTGAAACAAATCGTGATATCTCCCCGGAAAATAGAGTGAAGGACACATTCTGTCGTGTATCGAGTGTAATTAAATTCAGGAATCATGGTAGCGTTGAATCGATCACTAGGAGAAATCACAGGGTGTAATTTAGAGCCCCTCCGTTAAACGCGAGCGCGTAGCCGTACCCGCGCGCACATCATTGTCCAGACAAAGACGCAGATGGGCACCAGCGATCTGGCGGCGTGCGGCACTCATCCCGTCGAACCTCCAAGAACGCAGAACTGAAAGCGAGGTGCTCCCTGAGTACTGCTCGCGCCATAATGCTGCATGCATCCAGCTCGCACGTTGAGCACATCCGTATGTGGCTTGCCGGCGTATTCCACACCCGGCGCAGCTCCCGATCTTTCTTTCGTACGCCTGTGTCCCAACGCGAGAGAGCACGAGCCCCTCGCATGTATCACCGCCACATCTACGTCCACATACAAGCTCACCATGTCCAGGCAGTCCACCGCGTTCGCAGACGCCGGATGAAGAGCGGCACTGGCGGTGCGCGTACCCGGCGCACGAAACGTCTCAATAGACACATCGAAAGAACACTCAGCGTTCCCGGACCCGGCGCCCCGTCCACTACCCGCTCGCACATCTGGAGCCGCAGCGCGCGCACGTCCAGACACGCCCCATGGTCCCGAGTAGGCCTGCGCCACGTCCACAACCGTCCACATGGCACGCGGACGGATCGAGAGGGTCCAGCTGCGTCCCCGCAGACACACGGCGGGACTGGCGCGTGTAGATTGCCCACTCGCTCGGTATTCACATCCCCTCGCTCGAGCGCAGACATACACGGACGGCGCGCGTCGACAAGGCTATATCACGCACACCTCTCCCTGTAGCCATCCAGATACGGGTATCCTCCCGCAATGCGTGATAAATCGAGACAAGCGCGTTCACTTGCGCCCACGAGAATGCGGCGAAGGGAGGCGCCAGTGCATATCTGTACCCCCACACTCGCCGGAGCACATCCACGCGCATGGCGTGCCGAGATATCCACATCGTGCATCCGCCCCACTCCTCCCCCGCCGAACGGATACCCTCGAGCGGCACATCCACGAAAGGTGCAGGACCCATTCATTTCGACGAGCGCCACCCGTCCCGGGCCATCTGCACGCGTGCACCTGCACCCGGCACCCGCCCCCGCCCACGCCCCCGCCTCCACACCGCCCCCGCCTATCATGGTACGATACACCCACCGTCCAAGGAAAAGGACGGATCTGGAGGGCGCTTATTGGGCGCTTAACCGATTCCGCATTAGGGATGCGTGAAAGCCGGAAGAAAAGAAAGTCGGAATACTTAGAGGAAGAGGAAGAGAGATGAAAGAAGGGACACGCACGCAGCGTGCACCCGGAGAGAAGGGTGTCTTTGAGCGGGATACTAGAGGGATGTGCGTGGGAGGACGGAGGGAAGAAGAGGAGGGGACTACGGCCTTGCACCGCTCTTGACTCCAGCGAAGGGAGGAGCCCACCGTGTCTCGCGCGCAGGAGGAGACCGCGCCAGGTGGCCCCTCCTCGCCTCTCCAATCCACGCACATCGCACCGCAAATCTCAGCGCCGGAGGCGGAACCAAGAAAGAACGAGGAGCGCGCGCCGACTCTGCATCTTCCTCGTCCTCGCGCCTCCCAGCATCGCCTTCTCCCGCACAATGCCATGCCGCCCCCATCCCCATATAGAAAACGGACCAAACAAGGGAGAAGAGAACGCACCATGCACGCACCACTCCCCACTCCCCATATAACCATTCCAAGCTATGCGCGCCAAGAAAGCTCGTGCCGAGTGTCTTGAGCTAAGTGACTAGTAGTAAGTTGATATCGTTCTCTGTGGGACGCGTGAGTGGAAGACATAGCGGCCAAGGAGGGGCAGGATGGGAATGGGAAGAAGAGCGCGTGTGGGCGTTTTGGGACACATACATACGCACGCCTCCCGCCATAACATCGATGGCTTCCACACCCGGCCGGGCCTGGGCGCGGGCAGGGAGCCGTGTCGCATATGTACCCGACACAGGAACTCGGGTTAGATTCCCCAGATTAAGGTGCATCGCAGCGAAGGATTCGCATACTCTAGGGTTTATTGGGCGCCTAACCAGTTCCGTGTTTGAAAGTCGGAGGGAGAGGGGAAACGGAGGAAGACAGGAAAGACGGAGGAGAGGGGTGACGCACCGTGCGGGTGTACCTAGGGAAAGAGTGCGCTTGAGCGGGCGACTGTGGAGATCGGCGTTAGTAACATGATAACGGAGAGCAGGGATGAAAGGAGGGGAAAAAAGAAAGAGCCCTCTGCGAGCGGAAGGACAGGGAAGGAGGGGCAGGAGGGGCCCGGCAAGACCCAAGGACTTGCTCGCGGTCACCGCCACCGACACGAATACATCGCCACGCGGCGAGCGCATCACCTTCCACTTCCATGCAGCGCCGTCCGGCTCTCCCAATAATCAACGCCATATCGGGACATGTCATAATCTACCGGAGGAAGGAGAGGGAGAGAGGAAAGATGGGAAGCCGGGCAAGAGCAAAGAGAGGGAGCACATGAGTGGCTCGCGTGCAGTCCCCTCGAGCTCTCTGTTCCTTCCACCTTCCACCTCGGCACAGGAAGCCACAAGCGCGTAATGGGCTCATCCCGACTGATTATTGATTATCTCCCCACCCACAACGCGGCAGAAATCAGACAGAACAGCAAAAGAACGCACCTTGTCTTTCACTACATCATCGAAAGCCGAGGACCAAAACGTCCGTCCGTGAGGGGGACCGTGTACAAAGGACATCGTCTCTCGCCATCTCAGCGCCGCACTACGTGTGCTCACGGCGCGCTGCTCCTCCTAGTACCTGGCTCAGTATTCGTGAAACGCGGCGCCGATGACGCACGAATCGGACGTCTTGTGCGTCGCTTGGCTCGGGGCTTGTCTAAGTCGTTGCTCCGTTGCCGGCTAGGCTTTCAGTCCCGCGGGTGGTCATAAAAGCTCACGAATTAGCGATGAAAGTTGGACGAAAGACTCGGAGGAAGCGTGGTGCACTGCCACTGTCAAGTCGCATCAAGAAGTGGGCGGCCGAAGAAGCCGAGATATTAACCGTTCTTTAAGGATTACCTCGGCGTGTCATTGTACATGTTTGCTCTTTTCCCCATTTATCCCATGTCCTTTCGTCTCTCTCTGGCGGCCCACTGCATCCATCTCCATTCATTTGCAACTTGCTGTACGCTTCACGCAGCTTCAGTGGGTCTCATGATCAGCACAGGTGATGCCTTTCCTTTGACCTGCTGCGTGCCGGGAGTACGCGTACGCCATTGTCCATATTCGCCGCATTTTCTGGCACTGCGCTCTTCATTAATTTGCGAGTCAATTCAACAGCATTACCTTCCCTTTTCGTTCCCTTTCCTTTTCTTACTGCGGCAGTCATCACAATTTAGCTTGGGTGAGTTCCGGCCGTCTGACGTGCCGCTCAATCACGCGGCCTATGAAGGAATGCTCAAGGTCCGCTCAAAAGGGCCACTGGTCCATTATTGCTTCGAATGTTCTTTCATCCCCCCATCACCATCGCTCCCTTCTGCAGTTTCGTCCGCCCTCATTGGCCTTCTTACCCTGCTTTCTCGGGCAATCCTGTCATGAATCAAGTACCCACGAGATTTAGCAAGCCTCAAAGACCGAGCCCCTTCGCTCCGCAACCCATTAACTCAACGCCTGCCAGAATCAATTGCGCTGCACATAAAGACCTTTAGCAAGATCCTCATGTGGTTCAACAAATCAAGACATGCAAGACCTCTTGGCCCTTGACCACAAGACTTCTTCAAGCCTGCTTTGCAGTAGCAAGAAACTCGACGCGTTCAAAAACTCGATACGCAAGACCCCTCGAGCGTCAGATATCAAGTCGTTGCAACCATTTCATGCCCAGGACCTGTTCGGCATCGGCCGCACGCAGCAGGACGCTTCACGACTTCCGACACGTAGCCAGATCGCGTAAGTCATTCGATATCTACTGCCACTGGGTTTGAATCGACTGAACAGTGCAACAGGAAGTATTTTCCAAGCATCCCCTGACAATGACATCGCGGGTGATGGTCTTCATGTTCAATACGTAGCTGGAAGGTGCGTACCCATAGCTTATGGGACCCTCAAATCCCCGTTGATTATCCCCTCCAGAGCGACTCGTAATCGTTCTGGCGGGCAAGACAGTCCCACAACCGTTGCACAGCCGAGTTAGCACAGGTGATGTGTTTCGCTCCATATTTCACCCTTCTGACAGTCCATGCCTTCAATTTTAGGCTGCGAGCTATGTTCAGCCGACCGAGCAGATTCATTTCGCAAAGTAATAGTGCATGTTTGTGGACGCGATATTTATATAAAACGCTCAAATCTCTGCTCTTTTTGCATGCAGATCGACTCAAGTTTGGCACAGCACGGAATAACGATCCAAATATTCCATTGTTCGAAAACACCATGCGCTCAGGCTTGCGCTAGTCGTAACAAGATCGTCTAATCGTTGACATATGCATCTATCGTACGTGCCGGTGCCGTTCTGCCCTAAAGTATGCCCTGACCTCAGGCGCTAGATAGTCGACGAAAATACCATGGGAGCCGGTTCCTTGGGTTATCTCACCGTATGTCGAAGCCCCACCCTGGGCAGAGCTAATGCGGTTACCCACGGCGATCTCAATAGCAGCCAGTCATATTCGTGCGTACATCAGCCTTCACGGAGAGATGATATGACTCTTGCGGATATTGCACCGATTGTGCTTAAACAATGCTCGTTACTATGATATTTCTTTTAATTTGTGAACTTGAGCTTCGTCGTTCTTAATTGGAACTTAAGCCGGAGCGAAGCGATGACACATCTTTTTGATCTTTTCTTATCTGCCGGAGCGAAGCGAAGGCGCATCTTGTGATGTGGACGCTAATCTTGCCTCTTGCCCTCGAGCATCAAATATTAATGTCCTACTGGCCACGCTTGCACCCAGCGTACAGTACGTATACTAGTGTACAAAGCACCCTCGCGCGATCGTACTTCTCCCGCCATCGAGCTGACTCCGTCTGCCTGTGGCCGCATCGTCTAATTCTAGGTAGATCCAGCGTGTCCTTGACAGCACAAGCCGCGCCACCACACGCAATGCGCACAGAACTCCAATCTATATATATCCCTGCCCGCCGAAACATTCTCATTGCATCTTCATTGCACCGGCTGGTGCGCTACCCATCCAGGGTAGGCCTTCTATCGCCAGGACCTCAACTTGATGGTAGCAGTACTTTCTCATTTTTTGTGCCATTAATTTCGCGTATCGGCGTTGTCTCACGAAACTCCGCCCCACTCTCCGAACTCTCCGCAATATGATAAGATTCAATTACATCTCCAATTTTCAGCTCATACCCAAGCGAACGCATAAACCCGGCAAGTATTGGGACGTGGTGTACGGTACACACGAGCTCTCCCTTTCGTTGGGTGAAAAGCTCCAGCTCGCTGTCCGGGTTTCGACTCCCCGCGTCCGGATATTTGGTTGGCTTGGGTTAACTCTTTTCTTCCTTGCGTCGAGATCTTTTGCGGAACGCGCCGCGCACCAATCTCGGGGTATGTATACCACGAGGCAAAAATAACCTCGGGGAAGTAGCACTGGACATTGCATTCACTCCATGTACGTCGGCGCTTTCTTCTAGATCTGTTTGGTCGGCTTCTTCAAAAAGATTTCACTCAATAATCTGGCATGAACAGATCCAAGCATCGGACGTCGTGTATGGTACACATCGGGTTCTCTTCTGATTGTGGGAAACAAGTAGCTCGCGGTACAGGGCTCGACTCCCCGCGTCCGAATGTTCGGTTGTCTTGTATGTTTCATGCCACCTTACCCGTTTTGTCCATCGATCTCGCCACGGCGCAGATATGCCCTCGTGCGAAACAACTGCGTGGTGTACAGTACACATCGAGCTTTCTTTTAAAAAAAAGCGGGAGAGCCCAGTAGCCTGCAGCACGAGGTGCAGCAGTGGCGTGCAGCACGAGGTTCGACTCCCCGCGTCCTATTCGGTTGGCTTGGGTTAACTCTTTTTGGTCCCGCTTTCAAGATCTTTTTTGGACACGCGGGCTCCGCCGTTGTGTATCTCGGAGGTCTATGAGGCAGAAATACCCTTGAGCGAATTAACTGTTCAGCTAACGCAAAGCCTTCAATTTATTCTTAGTGCGTTCAGTTGTTGAAACAAATTTATTCAATAATCTGGCATAAGCATAGGGAATCATCGAGGGTGGTGCGGTACACATCGAGTGCTCTTCAAGAGCCAGGAAACAATTAGTTCGCAGTCCGGCGGTTCGACTCCCCGCGTGCGAACGCGCCTGATTCAACTTTCTCTTTTATTCACTCCTACAATAACATATTTTTGTGGAACACGCTGCTTTCGGCCAGGCGTTGGCCCACTGCGAGAAATAACCACGGGAAAATTAACGGTTCGGGTAACATCCGGTGTTCTTTTTATACCGAGTACGTTGTCCCAGTTTCGTTCACTTGTTCACACCAATCAATCTACTCAACAACTTCGCCCAGATGACCAGCAGAAATGGGCGGGCGCGGCGGATGGTGCACATGAGGTCTCTTTGTGAGTGATGTTTGAATAACTCTAGCTCCGCACGCCTAGCTGCGCCCTCTTCACGTACCAGCATCGGGGCACGCCTCCACCCGCCCCACCTCCCGCGGCGAATGGATCCTCCCCAGGTGCACATCCACGAAACGCGCAGGACCCACTCATTCGACGAGCACCACCCGACACGCGCTGCACATGGACTCCGCCCAGTCCCGCCGATACCACAGCACCGGCACATCCACCCGCCGCACCCGCGCCGCGCAGCCCGACGATGCACGAGTGGTGCGACCCATCCCAGAAAAGGATGTGCAGAGGGCGCTTAACCGGCGCTTAACCATCCTCTTCCCTCTTAAGCTTCGCGAAAGTCGTGAAAGGAAGAGAGCAAAAGAGGGGAAAGAGGAAAGGGAGTAGAAAGAGAAGAGGAGGAAAGAGAGAGGTGCGGTGGAGCGCGCAGCTGTGAGACGCGTTAGTAAAATAATTACGGAGAGGAGGGAGTGAGGGAAAGAAAAAGCCCTCCGCACTCGGCAGGATGAGGGAGGGAGGGGAGGGCCGGCAAGAGCAAATAACGGGAGGGAGGGGGGGGAGGAGCTCGCCGATGAAGCACAAATGGGGCACGCGCTCGCAGTTCGCGCAATCGTTTCCTTTCAAAGCGCAGCAGGAGCGGGAAGGAGCGCGCACCGACTCTGCACCTTCCTCGTCCTCGCTTCATATTCCCGCGCCGCAATCAGGCCCGTGGCGACAGCTCTCGAGAAGCCGTGAACCGGCGCAGCTCCACACCCACCTCATGCAGAAAACGGACGGGAAAAAGAAAAATAACGCACCTTGTCCTTCAGTATTTCATAAAGCTGGAGGCGGGCGCCAAGGAATTTCGCACCGAGTCGTTTGGATGAAGAAGGCTGTGGGGGGCGTAAGCATGGAAGGAAGAAAGGGAGGTTAAAGGGAGAGGGAGAGGGGATGGAGAAAAGAGCGCTGGAGGTGGTGTCTTGGTAGCTTGACACATAGGGGACAGAGGGGAGGTGTAAGATGCAGGCGTAGATATCTCAAACGCGCATCGAATCGAAGTAGAAGATGTAAATGGAATATAACGGATCACACATCATATGCGGCTCCCGCCAGCTCATAGCCCGTAACCTCGTTGTGTCGGCGTTCAGTTGGTGTGGGTGCATGAAAGCGCACTACGCGTGCTATCAGTACAGACTGGCTCAATATTCAAGAAGACAACCCACATACCGAACGGAGTCGTAAACCGCACCAGTACCCGCACCGTCGATGCGCGCACGGACCGACAGCACCACTGGTGTGGTACGTCTCTTGCGTGACTAGGTGCATTGTCGGCCGTACTGCTGTCGCTTTGCAAATAGTCGTCATCCCTGGTCTCCGCCGCTTCTTCTTCCTCCGAGTGGCCCACTCCTTTTGCACTCTTCGTCAGGGCGTGGATGATCTTCGCGTTCGTGGTCGTGATCGTTACAAACCGGCCGAATGTGTGGCCGAAGTTCCTGTCCGGCGAATAACCAAAGAGAATCGAGAATCAAGTCGATCAAGGTCGAGGCGAAAGAAGAATGGCGTGCACTGCCACCTGGACTCATCGGGATCGGGTGGCGGCCGAAAAAGCCGAGGTTAGATCTGCACGCCGATCTCTGCGCGCATCTAAGCTCGCGCGATCGTAGCTCTCCCGTCACCGAGTCTAAGCGCGGGTAGATCCAGCGCGTCCACCAATAGAGAGTTTGCGATGCAGCCATTCGAGCCATCTGATGGCTGTTTGGCGTTGCACAAATTGATGGCTAATGGCTCGAATGGCTTCGATCAGAGAGGATAAGGAATAAACGGGACGCCCAAGTCTTCGCCTTTTGAAGAAAGAATATTGCAAACGCAAAGAGGATGAGGCATATTCCTGCGGTTGATGGCCATTAGAGAGTGCGGAGGGATGAGAATGCCGCCCACCGTTGAAAAGCAGCGCTGCCTGTGAGGGTAGGTATTGTGAGGAATTGAAGCTGGGCCCAAATCTTGCAATGGGTAACGTACCGAAGAGGACCATGGTTCGTACTCGAGTATTCGCATGCAAGGTCTGCGATGCATCAATGAATCCAGGAATTGAACAATTACGGAGCAGGTAATTATAATAAAGTATTCTGCAAGGATCCCACCCATTGGCTTGAACACCAGGTTGCGAGTTATGAGTTATACCGAGACCCGCTGTTGAAGGAGGCTCGCATTCCACATGCCACGTCCGATAATTTGCCCAGTTGATTTCTGTGTGAAGCAGGCAAGTAAGTAAGATGCATTGAATGAGAAAAATGAAGGGGAGAGGCAGAGAGCGAGAATAAATTCGGACACAGGGTGGTTCATAATCCATGCTGATTATTTTCCACGCTCCCACAAATCGTATACCCTCGGTAGGTCAGCCAAGATTCAGAGATGCGGATTTAAGAAATCCTCCCGAGTAGAACCTAGGACTACGGGTTGGCATTCAACTTATCGTTCACGAAAACTCGCGGTGCATTGCATCCGCCTCGACACCGAGGTCAAGTACACGAGAGTTTGGACAACCCCTGCAGAGCTCTAACAATTTATAAGGTTGGAAACAACCTGGCTCTCTTATGCCATGCCCCATTATTCCTGCTTGAATTTGGGCAACTGATCTTGGTTAAACATGAACAGAGAATATACAAACTCGGATGTTACTCGACTTGGTCTGGAATTTGTTCGAGGAAAAAAAATATTTAAAGCCGAAAAAACATCAAAGCATATATTCGGATGCGGGAGTTGGATCTCAACTCGAGCTAGATATGTTCAAACCGCTTCCCAAAACTCTTTACGAGGTTTGATTAGCGGTCAGCGAACGTCCTGGAAAAGACCCAGAAATTTTGAAGATGGAATTATGAGTTGAGGAAGAAGGATCGACTACCGAACAAGAACTAGGACAACAAGCTTAAGAGCTGCACAAGGCTTGCCTCTGTTTTACCCGTGTCTTGCCTTTCTTCAAGATGTTTACACGGGAAAGGCAAGAGACACTGATTGAACATTTCAAGTTTTCCACTGAAAAAAATTGGTGAAAAATGTCCATTATTTTTCACACTTTTCTTCACTGAAAAAGCAAGTGAAAAACTTATAACTTTTGCAGGACTTTGCTTCTTTCAAATTTTTCACCTTGAAAACGAAAAAGTGGTGAAAAAATTCTAAGTTTTTCACTTAGGTCTTCAGTGAAAAAGGTGTGAAAAATAATGGACATTTTTCATGAATTTTTTTCACTGAAAAACTTAAAATGTTCAACCAGTGAGACACATGTTAAAGTTTTTAAAATGTGTATGGCTGTGTCAGAGACAAATACAGAGATGTAGAATCCACTGGACTTACTTTCAGAAAATTTTTAATCTATTCCCCCTTTTATGCAGCCCATTACCAGCTGTGCATGATATACTGCATATGGTGTGACAGGTTCACAATATAATTTCAATATTCTATCGCACTCCATGTTGAATGCATGTAAAATAATATTTTAGTCTTCTGTGATCACAGATTCGAGACATATGTGGAGAAAAACTCAAAACACATGGGTAACCAATCTTGTGCCCATTTTAAATGTTTTTGTGTCTGACACAGCCATACATTTAAGACAAATTTTAAAACCTCACCCTCAGCCGGGCCAGCACCTCGTACAAATCTTTCACAGGACCCTCTGGGACCTAAAACGGAAGCGACGCACTTTCAAGCTCCACATCGCGTGGATTCCGGGTCACAAAGACGTGGAGGGTAACGAGGCGGTCGATGCGGAAGCTAAGAAGGCGGCACAAGGCGAGTCGTCCGTACTTCCTCACAGCCTCCGCGCCCTGCACGACCTCTCCGTCAGTGTTGCCGCCATGAAGGCCTCGCACAAGAAACGAGTCGCCCGGGAGTGGGACGATGCGTGGACCTCGTCCCGCATTGGCACCTGCTTTGCAGACTTGGACAAGACCCCACCGAGCCAGCGCACCCTCCGCTGGTACGAGGACTTGCATCGAGGTCAGTGCAGCATCATCACGCAGATGCGCACCGGCCACGTTGGCCTCAACGCATATCTCGCCCGGTTTGGGGCGGTGGACTCGGGACTGTGCCAGACCTGCCGCGAACCTGAGACCGTCAACCACTTCCTGTTGGCCTGCCGCCGCTTCGCCAGCAACGAGACACCCTGCGGCGCGCCGTCTTTGCCCATGGCCGCCAGCCGCTCACCAAGAAATCCCTGCTGGGAAATCCAAGAACAAATCGACGCTGCTCGCGTACGTCGCAGCAACAGGCCGGTTTCACCGGTACACACCCACGCCTTCATGACAACGGATCCCCTCCCTCTCTCTCGCTCCCCCCCCTTTTTTTTCTAGCCGTCGACCGACCACTATGCTCTCTATGTCTGCGCCCCCGCGCCGCCCTATGCCTCACCTCCTTTCCTCTATGTCCCTCTCCTCCTCTGTCTCTCTTGCTTCTGTTTCACCCTCGGGACCCACCATCGTCCCTTCCCGGCACCCTACCCGGAGCACGCCGCCCACCACCCCTCCCCATTTATTCTATCCACCACATGCCACTCCACATACACTAGGCACCGCTCACATTGCTACATCAACCATTTATCTACTTCTACCTCGGCCGCGGGGGAGTCGGACGCGCCACGGGGTAACCGTGGCGTAGCACGCGCTTCAGCGGGTGCGGAAGTCTCCTACGGGTTTTACCTCGCGACCTCCCTTAAATGGGTGGAGGCCTTTTACTGTACACCCTCGGAACGTCGTACGTAGTGTAGATATATTGTAGCAGACTAGTTACACAGGCCGTAAACGGCCTGAACAGCTAGTATAAATACAATGATTTCATCATTTTAAAAACTTTTAACATGTGTCTCGTGACTTTCCCGTGTAAACATCTTGAAGAAATGCAAGACACAGGTAAAACAGAGGCAAGACTTGTGCAGCTCTTATGTGGGTGCAATGAAGAGTACGTTTTCAATTTTTCTCTCACATGGAGGAGACGAATATGCTGAACCTTATTTTAAATGTAATTCAAATGTCTGCAGAATGTTACTCTGTCCCAAACATTGAATATATGTAATACACATAATGAAACATTCAAGACACATAATGCTTATGTACAGTTCTTATTTTGAATGTTTTTTTGTGCGCTGCCTTGCTTAATATTCAGAACATATTTTGAATGTTCATCGTATATGCTCTGGCCACACATGCAGAAAATATGTGGAATTCTTGCTAAATGACTTTCTATACATATTGATAACATATCTGAACTGTGTTCATCATGCTAGCCTGAGCATCATGAAGAAATTTTTTTTAATGTTTTTCAGAATTTTGTCCGCTCACAAATGGAGTGCATTGTAAATTGCTTCCGGATGTTTTTCACGTGTTTGGCCAGTGAAAAACTGCCAATCCTTCCTGTGACAATGTCCGCGGACGTGTTTTCGTTTCTCTATCGTTGTTTGGCGCTTTTTCGAGGTTCTAGTTCCAAGAATACTCATCTGTGGCTGATTCCATGGCTCAGGCGGGCGAGTAAGCACCAGCAAACTTGTACCTCACGGCGAGCTCCGACTCACATCGGCGGATATGGGAAGTAAATTATTGAACTTTCGTCATTATTTGGCATCGACTGACTGGCGGTGGGCGGTAAACTCACGTTAAATTTCATCATTAATGTAATCATGCAGGGCCCCCGGTCACTACGTTGGAGGTTGGTCGGATTTCCGCCCCAAATTTTCGCTGTTTTACTCTACCAAATTGCCGTTTCCTGAGCTGATGTACTCTACTCGAGTATATCCGACCAACCTTTGGTAAAATGTCATTTTTTTACGTCCTTCAATACAATTTTTCGCCCTGCCTCACGCCGCATTTTTGGACTTCATCGCACGTCACAATGCCGACACGTTGCTGAACTGTTTACCTCAAGCTGAGGCGGTCAAAAATCAGTCTCCTGGCCCTCCAGACTATATACTGTTTCAAAAAAAATCTCACCCTGGGGCGCAATTTACTCTATTTACGACTGACCCCAGCCATTTTCGGCCTGTTTTAAGGTACCGGTCATTTGGAACCTCTGATTTACTCTATAGCCGACCAAGCGGTAAGTTGGTGACCGGTAGCCTGGAGCATCTACACTGCATGAAATCGATAAAGGGAACCAAACAGGGTGTGAAAAAGGGAGCTGAAAACCGGAACGTCCACAGTAGCCTTTTCTTGGACCTTTTTCGCTTCTTTTTTTTCTGATTTCATCCAATATCGCATGTTGGACCTAGACTTTTTTTTTTGATTTACACCCTTTTTGCATGTTGAAATTGAAAAGGAGCAGAAAACCCGCAGAAAACCGGTGGGAATACAAAACAGGGGAAAAAAAGGGATTGAAAAAGGGAGAAAAAAGCTACTGTGAACCCCTAATGAAGATCGAATGTCCCAGGGGCTCCTCATTCAGCAGTCCATGCGCCCACGGAGCGACCTGTTGCTGTTGCAACACCTGGTCTTTCGCCGTTGTACCAAGCTGCCCCACGCCCCGTTTCCCGCCGCAGAACCAACCGACGGCAATCCCCCCTGCCTCTCGTGCATCAGCT
Source organism: Mycena leptocephala (assembly GCA_029378395.1). Taxonomy (NCBI): domain Eukaryota; kingdom Fungi; phylum Basidiomycota; class Agaricomycetes; order Agaricales; family Mycenaceae; genus Mycena; species Mycena leptocephala. The sequence continues at coordinate 53,423 of JARJLF010000428.1, forward strand.
GCTCCAGCCATTGGTGGATTAGGTGCCTCCCGTTGACGAAATGGTGGTGGGACGTGCAGGTGCCGTGTAGGCCACTCCAGGCTGCGCATATGGTCCATGCAGGCTCGGGGGTACCGCCGGCGAAATGGTGGTGGGATTCGAAGGCGCCGGGTGGCCCACCTGGTGCTCCGAATACGCTCCGCCCGGGTTCTGGGACATCGCGCCCACACTGCTTGGCAGCGTAACTGCTTGGACTTGGGATGGGGAAGACGCCGAGCCGGGTTTCTGCTCTGCGGGCATCGGCGTGACGGGAATGCCAGTGCCGCGGGCAGGCAGCGGTTGAGTGCGATTGCGACGACGACGGAAAAAGATAAATATGCCGCTAGCGAGCAGGAGCCCTCCAGCAACGCTTCCCCCCGCAATCGCACGGATAGGAGTTGTTTGGGTGCGTGTACCGCAAGTCTCTCCGTCAGGACAGCAGCCCGTCGCAAAGCAGTAATAGCTACATAGGTCAACGATTAGCACCGGGAATACAATACGACAAGTGTACTGGAAAAATACCCGATAGCACAGCAGCCACCCCCTACACGATGATAAACAACACAGTAATACATGGAAAGTGTTTCGCAAACCTGAACAGCACTCCTCTCCATTGAGGCAGCATCCTAGGTTGGGGCACAGCCCGTATCCAGAATCGCAACTCAGGTCCTGGCGAGAACGCAACAGACCCCTGATGACCATCTCTCGGGGCTGGACTTGCTGTTGTTTGAGAGGTAAGACGGGGGTCAGGATTGCCACAGAACGACTCTCATCATCCTTTGCACAATTGACTCCCGATAGAAGGCTTGTGAACAACAAGATACGGGGTAGGGTCCTTCGGGAGAGCATTGGGGAAAATATCGCAGACACATGGGGTGTGCAATGCTTTTAACCTCTGATAAATGATGTTGGCTGTTTCCTGAATGTTGTCGGCCCGGGCAGTTGCGCAGTTATTGACGTTCCGTTTTTGGCTAACTGCCACGGCTTACATCCGCCCACATCGCCACTACATCACTCCACAACCCGGCATCCCCTGAATCTCCCAGGCCAGTGTCATATCGATTCACACGAATGGTATCCTTGCCAAACGTACAGTAGCCTGACCATGTCGCTGTTGAAGGCGATTCTTTATTCCTCGGCGCTTGTTCTAATATCGGAGGCTTGATGATGTGAATATCAGACATGCGATAGGCAGGAAAGGTTGGTGGCTGCTCATATCATGAAGGGCGATAGATGCGCATATTCTGGAGTTGAGGGCTAGCGGCATAGTCAGACAGAACGGAGGATATCCAGGCTTTATACGCAACCTGAAGATCTTGGGCAAGTGCCCGGCAAAATTAGAACAGCAGCCGAGGAGAACGTTAACGTGGAAGCCGGTGGTGGTATCAGTTCATGTTCCGGTTTGTGACTGGACTGACGACCGTATCCCGGCGCCTCCCAGGGATCTGTCGGCTGGTGGCATGCCAAGACCGTGATTCGACATGTGGATGAAGTGTTAGATCGTATAGAGAAAGAGAAGAAAGGAACGGAGCAAGAGTATGTAGGATGAACAGCGACAGCTGCAGTTGACCAGTGCTCAAGTTGGATCTACTGTTGAATCACGGCTGGGACTTTAACTCTGTCTGAGTTGCATCGATGGTATTTCCAGTCTTCTCTGGATGATGATATCAGCTGCAACAGAATATGACATTCCCAACCCACCTTTTCCCCCTATCAGATTGAGTCAAAGTTGAATGATAAAAATTACGGTCACAGGTCTCACCTCAGGTTGAATCTAACAAAAGGTGAATCTAATGGGTCACAGGTCACACCCGCCGAATCTACGGTCGAAATAGTACAGTACCTACCTACTATCTTGTGCAGGGTCCGATTTCCGGCAGTCTCGTCGTTGAGCTGCAAAAAATTCAGCTTCTGAGCTACATAGCTGGTTGACAATCGAGATCCAAGCTATCAAGCAGCTGCGTGGGTGCCAGGTCGGCAACGATGAGTGGTGCCGCCTTTTCGATTTTTTTAAGGCCCCCGGCCTCGTCCGAAAGATGATATCCTGTGCTAGTAACGGTCAATTCCAACACTCCACACACTGCCCTCCCATAAAATTGGCTGTAAGAATGATGCCATCCTCGTGCCGAAGTCCAAGGTGGTTGAGTTCTCCGCATCCGACATTGTGCACCATGATCGATGCTTCTTCGTCAAACCTGTGGTTTTGAATCGTCAACTTCCAGCGTGATGCAGAAAATGCTCCGGGCTTCTTGAGCAAATCAGACGTGAACGGGCGCAATTCAAGGAAAGGTGCCGCAGATGGTCTTGAAAACAGTTCCCAATCAAACTGTTGATTCTGGGACTTGCCTAATTTCAAGTGATTCCCACCTCCATCAGTCCCATCCTTCTTGTATATCCCCTTGGGTTATCCTGATGCTTGTGGTGTCTTGATGGGAGACTTGAGGACACAGGGCTTCATGGATACCAAGGTTGCCGCGAAAGCCGCCGTCGAGTGTTAGGTGTGGAGAACGCACAAGATCAAGTTAATGTTAACCCCTGTGACTGAGCGAAGCGTGTCAGGCAACGCGATATGGGAAGAGAACTGAGATGCCGAAGAAATGTGGCGCAAGACAGCTGTCCTTTTGGGCGGAAATTAAGCGGCTGATTGGCGAGGTGGGAAGATAGGTCGCCTCATGCACCCTGAAAATTAAAAGGGAACGGGACCCACGTGGGAGGGAGTGAGAAGAAAAAGGGAGAATTCGAAGCCAAGACCCCCTGCAAGCCACTGCCATGACCCACACCGTGTTCTGCTGGACAGTCTCACCCACAGTGATAACAATCTTCCAATCTCTCTCTTTATAAAATTACAGCTGTCTAGGCCTTTCGAACTCCGCCAACAGCTTCTTTCTGCCGAGCTTTTCGCTTTCATCCATCTCTGGCTTCGCTCTCATGCCGCAGCCACGGTGCGGCCGCGGCTGCGTCGCGTCAACGCCGCATTCAAACCAGCTCAGGTAGAGTGCACAAGACGGACCGCCGCTTCGCTCCGGTATCTCGAATACAAATGGAGTCATGAATGTCATTTAAATTAGTGCGGGTAAACAATAAAAATATAGCAACAAAGTCACGGGAACTTGACCGGAACGAATAAAAAACCAGCTCTGACTCTGACTGCGAGACTTTCACGAAATACTTCAATAAGCTCAATCAAATGCTGTCAGAAAATATTTTTTGCATCGTACCTCAATGGATTTCCAATCGATAGAGCAGGAACCGAGCGCGGGCATTAATTTGACCAGTAGATCAACATCATGGAGCAAAAAACTGAACCACCAATTAGGAAGCCATTGGACGTGGATGGAAGGCGGCAGCAGAACAGCAGTGATTTGGTTGGGCAATCGAGTGAAGCACAAAATAACCGTGATAGAAGAGAGCAAGCAGAGACATCGTCGCGGCGTAGCTAGCCTAGAAATACCTGCTATTCAGTAGAGTAGAAGTGACCCAGAGTAGACCAAGGTCCCAAAAGCGGACGGAAGCGGTGTGAGAGTATCAAGGATGTTGCGCAAATCCAGTGAGGACGAGGGAAATGGGCCTGGTCTGAACGACAGACACTACCCTTTATATATCTGGAGAATCTTCCGTGGGATTGCGTGGCCATTCGGCCTGATTGAAATAAGATTGGCTGTGCTGTGGGCAGCAGCAGCAACTGCGGTCAACTGCGTTCTGTTGAGAATCAACTGTGGGTAGGTCAGCTGTTTAGCCGGATGGAGTTCTTGAGGGAATTTTTCGAGACGGTTTAGGATGCATTCCGAGATCTGCCAATGCGGACTATTATGGTTGAACCCGCTCAGACTGTGCGAGGTCATTTGACGTCGAGGAATGAGAGGTAGGTGGGAGTTGGAAGGAAGGATATTTTTCGAGACGGTTTAGGATGCATTCCAAGATCTGCCAATGCGGACTATATGGTTGAACCCGCTCAGACTGTGCGAGGTCATTTGACGTCGAGGAATGAGAGGTAGGTAGGAGTTGGAAAGAAGGAGATAAGCCATATGGGGATAAATCAAAGAGATACAAAGAATCGCCGAGGTAATCGTTAAAGAACGGTTAATGGTTTACCTTTTATGCGCCATTGAGAAGAAAATGATCCCTTCATTCAAAGTTTCAACCTCAATAAATGCCGCTTGTTACATCTCGATTTCTTCCAAGAGTGAAGCCCTCGAAAATGAAGAGAATGCCGTTGCGGATAGCTGTTTACTGACTATATCTACTTATGACGGATGTACACATACAATTGAATTTCGAAGGAACAGGAACACTCTAATTACCAAACTTTGGGGGAAGGAGACGTAGAGATCTCCCTCATTCCAAATTGAATGAATGCACCCGACCTTCCATTACTCCTATCTCCCAAAAAAAATGCTGCATTGCTGAAGGGACATATTGTGAGATCAGGTGCGGGAATTCAGGTTGAGGAAACATACTGCGCAGGGAAGATTGTACGATGAAAAGTGATCTCCCGGGTTTGCGCCAAGAAATCTACGCTCAAGAAATATGTCGGACATTATGCGATGTTGGCGCGCCGTTCCGCGACGATAGCCTCCGCTTCGACCCAGTAGTCGTCGAATCCACGCGCACCACGCTCCCATTCCGCCCAGTGATCCGGCACCTTCAACTGAACAAATCGCGAATCGGTAATGTGACTGAGCGACTGCCAGGTGTCGTAGCGGAAAGGAGTGTATCGATAACGATCGCGCAACAACCACACCAGAACCTCGAGTAACGGGCAACGCTGGAGAGCAGAACGAACGGTGGACTCTCTCACGCAATTCTCCGCGAAGGATAGATGGGTGAGCTGCGGAGGGCATATAAAGATGGACCAAGACGGATACGACCGGGGGTCAGGTCCGTGGATGTGAAGATGCGTAATATCAGCAAAAGCCGGGTCCGTGAAGGTCCCGTGAAGTACATTGTCGATCCACCATGCGCCCAGACCTAAGCGTTTCAGCGGAAGACTGGCCAACAGTGGCAGGATCTCCCGCCCACGACCAGCAGTGATGACAAGATTTACTGTAGAGTTGCAGAGAGACAAAAGTTTGAGGGCAACATCTTTCGGGCAATAATAGGAGAGTATGACATGGCGGACATGTTTGCGGAGCATGGGTGCGCGTCTTGAGCTCGACGCAATCAGCTTTTGGACCGTACGGAGCGCGCGTATGACGATGCATTGAGCATATGTGGACCGCCCAGGTGCAATATCAATCATGAGGACTTTGTATAGCTGAGGTTCAATCCTATTGACCATCAGTAAGGTGCGACACAAGCAAAGGAGAGAATGTACCAAATCTTCACGCGCTGGGCCACCCGCACCATCGATGGCATAGAAAGCGGATGCTTCAAGGCCGCCCGTGTTCGAATATAATCTTCTCCAATTCCCGTGGAAGAGTTGGACCCGTGCCTGAGAAGACGGCCATGGATCGAGGTTGTGGTGGAAAGCAAGCTGACGGCGATGTGGCAGTGATGGCACTCACAGCAGCAAACACGGTACCGCTTGATCCGAGGCCTCGCTTTCAACGTTCAATGCCTGTGAATATAACTATATCGCGCTGTCGCGGCAGAGTCCTAACCAGTTTCTAAGTCAAATTGCCCGCAATCGTAGAAAAGAAGTTCCAAATATTGGCCCATTTCCCGCTCGGTCGACAGGCCAACCAAGCAGGGACCTCGGGGCAGATTTTATTTTTCATTTGCTCAGCAGCGGGTAATAAAAAATTATAGACACGACATCAGCAACCGCTCGTACTTCAAAAATCACAGTTGCCGGAAAAAAGCCTCGTATAACTATGCCTGCAAAAACAGCAGCAAATTTCAGAACTTCTCCTTGAACACTGGACTTTTAGATCACTGTCTAATACGAACCACTAGACTTCAATGCGCGAAGGCATTGCCAGAAGATGTAAATCGTCCGACCGAATGTCAGCCTGCAGTGTGTGAACACATTGCCATACCGTCGTCCACCGCGAACACCCGATGGCAATGCTCGAACCAGCACACGTGTAAAGATAACGCTATGCAGACTGAATGAAAAGGCATTAGGATACGAAGTACTTCTATGGAAAGATATACACACCATACACGACCTGGAGCGCTTGGAAATAAAATTCCGCAGGCGGTGACCATTGACGGGCTATCAAAGGAAAACTGAAAGGATTTAATGGTGCAATGCGAGAAAAAGACACCGGCCGGGGCGATCGGAAGGTTTACGGAGAGGAATAGATCTCTACGAATTAAACATATGCCGCTCGCGTAGAAAATAAATCCACTCTCCACTCTCCACCTCCGCCCGGCCTCCGGCAATTCCAGTGCGGGGAAATGCGCTGGGAGCGGTCATTCAAAACTGCGCCTACATCGCAACGTCCACGCCCGCAGTCCCCGGTACCATCGACGCTGAAACATATCAATACACCAGCACCACGTATCCACCTCGTGCATCTTCGGCTACGCGCGCCTCAAGGGGCATCACGCAGCTATAGCGACCTCCCCATGCTCAGATCTCCACCGCCTTGCGCCGAGAGATCCCCATCCCCATCTCCGCCTCGCAAGCCCGCCACCGTGTACGCCTCATCACACGACTCATCTCGCATACGCCCGCGTCCCGCACGCCCACCCCAGATCCTCCCGCACAGATCCACTGACCTCCACATGCTCACACCTCCACCGATATATCGACGCGTGCGCCGCACTTTCCACCTGTGACGGAAGCGAGAGAATCGAGTTCCGGCACAAGGTGGCAAATCGAGAGAACTGGTGTAAGTTGTCGATTAACCGAAGAAACCGTAACTACATCAGGTACACTACTTATATACTACGAATCAAAGGCTGTGCATGGAGCGTAAGTCATATGGCATAAACATAATGGGCATAGCATAATATCATGTGGAGCATGGGACAATAAGAATAAATATTTCCGTTACATACGCCCTCCAGATCGGCGTCTCGCGACGATCTCACTTTGCGTGGATCATTGAATCAGTGTGTTCAAAATTCTCGGTTGAACTTGCGCGGTTGTTCGCAGTGGGTTCGTCAACCGACTGCTCACATACAGCAAGGTCAGGATAATTTTCTTGATCATGCAAGACATCAGTACTCGAGGAAACCGGGAAAAATTCAGCCGGAATAGAGTCGAAATCAAAATTTCTGGTACCCTCGCCCTCCTCGACGATAATTCCGGCGCCGAGGAACGAAGTTGCACCAACATCCAAGGTGTCAAGAACCTCGGTGCTTTCATACAACGCGTCAGGCGTGGAAGGTTCCACAAATTCAACACCGTGTGCAGCAATTCCAGGAGGTTTTCCCTTCTGCTTCGAGACCATCACAGTCAATTCAGGGCAGTTGCGGGCAAGATGGCCCTGCACTCCGCATTTGAAGCACAATCCCGCTGCAAGATATTGATTCCGTTTCTTCTCGGACATCCCACGCGTGCTGTTCAACGTTCCAGCAGACTTATTTTCTGCTCTCTTTCCAGAATTGATCTGAACGACAGTGGATGAGGCATTGCGTGACTCGCGCCCTCCATTTCCAGCATTATCTGCATCGTCAGAATCTCCAGAGTTATCCCCATCTTTGGGTTCGGAATTCTGATTGTCATCGGTATTATCCAAGTTCAGGATAATTTCGGCGTGTTCAGCGCCGGCTGTCACTTCATCCCAAGAAGAGACCTCGGGATCAAGTTTGTCACGATACATTTCCTGGCGAATATCGGCCCGAAGGCTACGCCAGAGCATAACGACCTTCTCCTGATTGTCTTCAAGACCAATCATGTTATAAATCTGTTCCCACTCGGAGATGTGCTCAGTGACAGATTTATTGTTCTGAACGCAATTGTTCAGGCGAATGCGCTGCTTCTCACGAAAATTAATTGGAAAGCAGAAGTTGAACAGACCCCAAAAGAAATCTTTCAATGACCAAGTGCGTTCATCTTTTACAACCTTGCGGTCATAAAAATCTCGGGCCTTACCCGTCAAATAATAAGACAGATAAAATATCCGCTGATCTCGTGGAACTCTTCCAACTTTAACAAAGTTACAACCCTCTTGCACAAAACGATGGTACGCGCTTGTATTCGGCGAGCCATCATACTTTGTGGGAGGTATCGGCTTCACGAGCATCTTGGGATTCTTGGATCGATGATGTTTATTAGATCCCTTGTGCCGGCGTCGCGGAGACGGAGCTTGCACCGATCCAGGACGGTCATCATCTGATGAGCTGGAGTCCGAGGAGGAGCTCGAGCTTGAAGGACGGTCTGACGGACCGGACGGGTGCAGGGTTTGATCTCCGTGATGTGAGGGATCGTCATCAACATCATGAAGCGCTTGTTCAATAAAGCTCCCGGCAACAACTCGGACCGGAGTCTTTGTACTGCGGGATTTATTGCGTGGTGCACTTCGACGGATGTTCTGCTCAATGCTGTTCTTCACAGCCTGTTCAGCCTTGGTCAAGGCAGGCTTGATTTTTGGCTTAGGTTCAGTCTTTTCAGTCTGTTCCAAGATGCTGAGTTCCCTTCTCAATTCAGCAATTCTTTCTTTCGTGTCCTGGCCAGGCACTGTCGGTTCAATCTTATGAGAAGATACCTTGGAATCTTTCGATTGCTTGGATGATCGACGAGACGACGTCCTCACAATTTCTGGTTCATCAAAAAATCCAGGAGGAGTTGTAAACTGCTCCCGTTTTATCACCCGGTTGATCTCGGCAAAATTCTCCAGAGCATCGCGTTGAGCTTCAAAATCTCTATCCGTGAACTCCCCTGAAAAATCGACATTCCCCCAATTATGAGGATCGATTCCCTTCCCTTTCTTTCGGGATGGGCCTTCACCCACTGAAATGGCAGGACGTTCAGATGTGGAGCTCACAATCTTGGCATCATGCGATGGTTCGGAATCATCAATATCAATCAGTGATATATTCTCACGCGGAAGTGGAGCTTGTTCCCTTTCAGTCGCAACATCCAATGCCTCTTGCGCCATAGACTGATAACGACGAGCAACAGCCAAAAGTTCAGTTGCACTCATCTCACGTAGAGCCTGGGACAACGTCGACATTGAATTCTGCGAGTTATTTACAGGGGAGCGCGCACGGCGAGCATTCGCCATCGCGGAATTACCATCATGATCAGATCTTGGAGCATGATGGTTATCAAGCAAGCCCCAATCAACGTCAGGATTCAACGCGGGCACGGAGGACTCATCAGGGACATTCCCTGAGGAGACAACTGCACTGGGCGAACCCGAGTGAGATATACCGCCCTCCTTGCAGAGAGTGGGTCTGTGCGAAACCACCTCGCTGTACAACAGCTCGGGGGAGACGCTGCGTGATTTCGGCACAGCCGTGGATGCACGATCCGTTCCGGGAGTCCCAGTCGTGGGAGAAACGGCCCCAGGAGACCATAAACTCGGCGGAGGCGACGCTTGACCAGCGCGGACAGCAGAGCGAAGGGAATAAAGGGGACGACCAGTCTGAGACATGTTTTCTTCGGTAGCAAGTCAAAAGCAGAATTGGCGAGGTCGGTGGATATCGGGACCAACAATAGCCTAGATAGAGCGTTGACAGAGCTTGGTTCAGTTCAAAATATGTGACGGAAGCGAGAGAATCGAGTTCCGGCACAAGGTGGCAAATCGAGAGAACTGGTGTAAGTTGTCGATTAACCGAAGAAACCGTAACTACATCAGGTACACTACTTATATACTACGAATCAAAGGCTGTGCATGGAGCGTAAGTCATATGGCATAAACATAATGGGCATAGCATAATATCATGTGGAGCATGGGACAATAAGAATAAATATTTCCGTTACACCACCTCATCCAACTGCGCGCGCCTCGCAACGCAAGCACACTGGTGAAAAGATTATCTCGACCTATGTCAATATGTTAGCAGAGAGTAGATAAACCTGAAGAGAAATTCAAGTTTGCGGATTCTTAGTATTTTAATTGCGGGCAAAACCGGCACGGAAGTGGCCACAATCAGAAGCCCTTTTAGGACTCGCATATTTATTCTTTGTCCACGAGCACTGGAAGTATCGCTGAAATATCAACTTTCAACAGGTGTATTGACCTAGGTCAATATCTTTTCTTTCTGGAATTTACAATAGTGTTCATTTCAAACGGGATATTAACCTAGGTCAATACGTCATTTGAAACAAAGACTTTTGTAAATTTTAGAAAGAGAAGGCATTGACCTAGGTCAATAGCCCTGTTGAAAGTTGATATTTCAGCAGTCCTTTCAGTACTCACGGACAAAGAATAAACATGTGAGTCCAAAAAGGGCTTCTGATTGCGGCTACTTCCACGCCGGTTTTGCACACAATTAAATTACTAAGAATCCGCAAGCTTTAATTCCTCTTCGAGTTTATCTACTCTCCACTAACATATTGACATAGGTCAAGATATTCTTTTGCCGGTGTGAAGACCGCCGCCGAGCCGACTGCGCATCGCGAATACCTCCGCGCATCCAGCATGGTAATTGCAAGACGCGCCGACGGAGGGAGTGACCGCAGTGCACGAGTCCGTTCCATCACACGTGCAGACGTCCACACCGCACGCAGGCATCCACGTCCGCACGCACACGCAGCTCCCGCTCGCGGAGTCTATGCGCGCCTACAATTGCGCTATCTCCTTCCACCATACGTGTGGAACCCTCCCTGAGCATTTTCACTCGTGTCTTACACACCCGTCACCATCACGGACACGGGGACGCACGCCTGCCCTGGCAAATGGATGCCTTGCCAGCACCCCGCACAGGAACTTGCCCGTGTGCGCATGCCCCGCACACAGGAAATCCAGGCAGGGAGCAGCGCACACCCGCACATTCGCCGCCGCCGCGCCCGCACCCGACGGCGCCGGGGTGGTCCAACCCATCTCAGGGAAGGATGAAGATTCGAAGGGGGCACGCGCTTACTCGGCGCCTAACCGATTCGTCATTAGGAATGCATGAAAGCCGAAATAAAAGGAAATAGACAGAGAGGAAGGGATACAGCGAAACGAGAAAGTACACACCCAACTCGAAAGAATACTCCACAGAGCAGATCGCGTCTTTGGCCGGGCTATGAAAAGATGGCTAAGTCAGCGCTTGATTGGCGAGGATGGAGAATGAAGTGGAATGAGGACCCCGTGCTAGGTCGTAGAATGGGAGGAAAGGGAAGCTATGTAAGAGCAAGGACAGAAGGGAGCGAGCGAGCGAGTGCGCGCCGCTCTTTACTCCGGCGAAGCGAGGAGAGCACTGAAGTAAACTCGCTTAAGATCCCATAGAGGCGCACACAGTTCGCGCTGTCGCTGCGTGCACCTCTCCACCCCACCGGGCCATTCCCCTCTCCGCACGCATATGCATCGCTCTCCAGCGGCGCGGATAGAATACGCGCAGGTCCGCATAGCTTCGACACACGCGGGCGGCCACCCGAGACAGGAACTCGGGTAAGATGCCCCAGACTAATGCGCACGCACAGCCGCACCCGCTGTGCAGCCCGAAGAACGAAACACGAGTGCTGTATCCTAGTGAAGGAAAGAGCGGATTCGCCGGGCGCTTATTGGGCGCCTAACGCACTTTCCCTTCTTGAGCTTCGTGAAAGTCGGGAGAGGATGAGAGAAAGAGGGAGGGAGGGAGGGAACGGAAGAAAGAGAGGGAGCATGCGCCCCGAACCCCAAGATTCCGGACCGAAAAAGACAGATGAAACGTACCTCGCCCGCAGTACTCCTCGCCGTACCACACCTCCGAGCCAGGCGTGCTGAGGAATCTCGCAGCACGTCTTTTGAGAGAAGAAGACCGCTATCTGGGGGCGCAAAAAAGCAAACGGAACAAACACAACTAATTTGGCAGAATTGGACCTTTTTCAGACCAATCTGGCCTTTTTCCCAAAGGAGGTCTTTCCTGATGATGTAGTAATCGGGATTCGATGATCCTCTGAGACTGGGCCACACCGAATCCTCTGCTAGGATTGGTCCCAGTTTTTCGTCCCGGAACCAATGATCTGCATAGCAAAAGACACCCACAGCGAGGTATCTCAACCGTCGGTAGGAGTCGTAGCTTATGGTGTGCCTTCTCGCCTCAGGGGATAGTGTCCACAGGATGGTGCGAAGGGAGATGGGGTTTGGTATCCCCTGAATTGGCTGACAGACAAATAGCACTTGAAGCAGGTCACCAATGATATCGATGTATCCACTTTGCGAATTATCGAGCCCTTCCAAGACTTTGTAGACCCATGCAACGTTGCAGGATTCGGAGTCGATGTCCCCAGCTGCCAGTATGACAAACTCGAAGTGCGGAGGTCATTGCCTCCTGTGGAAGAAATGGCGAAGCAGAAAAGGGGTATGCGACAGCTTTGCAACCACTATGTTTGCTAGGTCTATACGGACATGGCATGTGCAAATAGGGAAACCTTGTACACAATAGCACTTGCCAGATTTGGATCCAACGGATGTTCGTCAGTAAGACGCTGAGCCAGACTCTCAAATAAGAGTGTCGTGAGCTGTGTTATATATCGACTTAAGAGAAACTTCAGCTGGGATACCTCACAATGAGAGACCGATACTCTTACCTCTTGTTGAGCTGAGAGCGATCACGGGCCACCATGGGTGAGAAAAACGAGTTCAGGCAGAACAAAAAGTCGGCCAGAAGGGATTGATCCTTGAGTTGGTCACCATGAGGTCCGAAGTGACTTAGAAGACTTCTCAAGTCGTTCTCAGCATGATGTTGTGTTGCAATGAACCGGAGGGTCCACTGTGAAATTATAGTCAATGAACTCGGACTGTGTTCCGGAATCTGACGGAAGAACCTGACCATTGAGATCAGTTCCTCATCAGACCTCTTGCCGAGGAGCCAGTTGGTGTGCCACGGAGTGGGGGGAGCCATACACTGCTCAGTAACCATCTCCAGTACCCCGAATGCTGTGATGCAAGCTTTGGCTCGGCGATACTGTTGCATTTCGTTCAATTCGTAAGGCGGTTTGGGGTGTGACATCGCAAACGAATTGGACCTTTCGTATGCGGTCCCCATTTGGCAATTTGATCCGTCGGCATCTGTCGGCTACGCTCGGCTAAGCTCGGCTAAGCCAAAAATGCCTGTGTGACGCAGTGACTTACGAAAAAATTCGTAGATTTTTGGGCGTGTGACAGTGACCATACTAATTGAACGAAATGCAACAGTACATGCTGTCACGGACCACGTGATCTTGTATGCATGAGTCAAATGTGTCCGCCAGGCGCCTTAGTGAAGACTGAAGGTCGAGGCTCACTGGCCACCATTGCAATTCGGGTACCAATATAGCAGCAGCCTCCACCATAGCGGGGTCAGTTGATGTGTCCAGAGCCCAGAGTACAGCTGCAACCTCCTTAGATGGCAGGGGTGGAGGATCAAAGATAGCGGCAGGTTGTTGTGGGGAGGGTTCTCGTGAATTACAGTAATTGTACAAGGGTAGGAGGAGCCTAATAAGTCGCATAGGCCTAGTGTACCTTGACCAATATCACGGAAGAAAAGAGCAGAGCACAGTAAACCCTATAGCCACCAGTTTCCAAGTTTTGTTTCCCACTGGCAGCCTATACAGGGACTTAGACAAAGTGACTTCTTTGAGAAAAACAGCCAGGAGTAACGTAAGGGAAGTCTGGAATGGCCAATCCGGCAAGAATACTGCTAAGATGATCATGAGAGCATACAAAATTAGGCCCAGTGCCGTCAGCCCGAGCACAACTGCTGCAATGGCATGTAGGTATATCGAAACTGCCATCGCAAACAGCAAGAGCGGGATTTGAAGGAGGAGGGGAAATACCTGCATAACCAGGTCAAATTTCCAGCGACGCATACCATCGAATTTACGTTGGCGTTCAAATCCGCGTTCTTCAATCGTTCCTCTTTCGCCAACTGAGTCGTAGTGAAACAGCCATTGTTTTCCGAGAACTATCAGTAGAGCTGCAATAAGGGCTGAAAAAAGACTGAAATATAGAAGGCTCTGTGAGATGAGGACGATTGTGGCTGGTCCAAGTTGTTGGGATATCTGAATTGCAACCCCGGTCATGTTCTGGACAAGAAGTATAAGGAGGGCTTGGGTTTCCGTGTTTGGATCCGGCAGCAGCTCGCCCTGGATCTGTATGATGAAGGTCGAGCTAACCGCAGAGAAGAGTCCTGCCTGCCATTCAATTTCAAGTCAGGGAAGACATGTACGCAAACAATACAACCAACCACGCACAAAAACCAATGATGTATCCAAGTCATTTCCATATTTACGTTGGAGCTCCTTGTCGAACTCGTCAACAAGTGCCTTGTATGCAGTCCAGAAGGTAGTTTTCTTGTCGGTGGACTGGGGTTGATGTTTGAGCGCTTCGACCGCCTTTCTTAAACTGGACAGTCGTGAACCAGGGAATAAAACCCTCAAAATGTGATCACCTTTCGAATGCACTGTTCAAGCTTTGCAGAGACGGTTAGTGCTAACGGAGTACGAAGAAGTATGTTCCACCTCTTGGACTGCTCGTTAATTGCACTGACAAGTCTTTGCAGAATTTCCTCAGCTTTCGCAGTACAAATCCATGGAGCTTTACCTGTCAGCATGGCCACTGTAGTGCCTCAACAGTTCTTCGAGAGTGTCACGGAGCCTACTGCGATTGCGTTAGTTCGTGCAGATGAATCAGACCTCCCTGTCTTACCTTTGACAATCTAGGGGGTGCTGTCTCGAGGCGGGACCGTCGCGCAAGAGCTGGCTGCAGAAGGAGTAAGGGATTCCGCCATGGCTGGTCTGAGCGGCATGACCTTCGCAAGGTGGAAGGCACAAGGTGAGAGGCTGGGGTGGGCCACGGAAACCGATGGTCTGCGCAGGGCATACTATAAGTGTGCGCGGCAACATAGTGGCACAAGGTCGAGGTCAATTATGGAGTGGCATGAGTCGCCACATTGACTTTCCACGGTTTTCATTTAATTTGACGGACCCCGACAGTAACACGTAACATGGATCGTGTGGACAAACTTCTTCCGCACAAGCCATTGAATTAGCCGTTAGACAGCACAATCAGACCTTGATCGTGTCTGTGTCTACCGTATCTTTTCCTGTTCAACAGCATTCCGTTTAAAGCCAGATTAGTATCTTCACTGTTCGGCACCTTTGGATAGCTGTATCTACTTCATATTTATATCGCTCGAATCCTGTATTCACCTCAGACGTTAATCAATGCTGAGGTGAGCTTTAAAGCACAGGGGGCATGCCCCACCGCTTATGGAGCTATAAGCTGCAGATGCTTATGAGCGGCAGGTAACCCCCAGATGTCTTGCTTATTGGTTGGAGACCACATGTTTGCCTCATGTATATTTGTCATGCCATCCGATCTCACTGGCGGGAGCCAACGATGCACGTGAGGGCCATATCTGTTAAACGCATGTGGTCCGCACCACGAACAAATTGGGAACAAAGCATGCAAAATCAATTCACAGACAAAGGGGGCTTTGTCGCAGGCTTTGTCCTTTTGTAGTGGGAACGAATTGGCAAAAAAAGCCCACAAAGCCGCCATTCACAGGCAAAGGGGGGCCTTGTCACGCTTTGTTCCCCACTATAAAAAGACAAAGCCTGCAACAAAGTCCCCTTTCGTCCGTGAATGAAGGATTTGCATGCTTTATTCCCAATTTGTTCGCCGGAGGCACCACATGTGTTTGATGCATAACTCATGGAATCAGATCCAGCTTGTGTCCAGCGGAAATTGAATCTGATCCCTCAGCATTCGAATAGAACGTCTGGGGTGCTGAAAATTGGCAATCACCGGTGTGATGGTTACTGTACCGGCCTGTAGGGAGGCGACGGTCACGGTCACGGAAGGGTCGTCGCGTCGCCGCCGTCGAGGCGGGTCACGGTCACGATGGCCTCCGTCGCCAAAGATCCGCCGTGACAATTGGTAGAAAATAAAGCAAAATAATCAGATTTGCAGCTCTAGAGGTAAAAATGAGTAAGTTTGGTTCGTGCCACAGTAAAATTACCTGAAATTGATTCACAAACACTGAAAAGGACGTGTAAAAAATTCTCGTCACCAACTTGGGCAACGGTCACGGTCACTACTGGCCACGTCGCGTCGCCCCCGGACGCTGGGCCATGTCACGCTTGTCCGGCTGTCGCCTCCATACAGGCCGGTACAGTACTTGAACAGCATTTGACTAAATAGATATTACACATGTTTCTGTATATAAGGACTCAAGCTGTAGTCGAATAAATCAGTTCGATTCCCCCCAACTTAATTGTCCTCACAAGGCGCCTCCTTCCCTCTACGCCACCATTTTTCTCAACACACTTAGCAAGAGTTCAGGATGCACACCTCAATTCTTTCCATCCAACAGTCAATAACAAGGGGGAACCGGGATTTGAAAAAAATACGTTGGTTGAAAAGTTTCATTTGACCCTGTTTAGGACCCCCCCCTCCCCCCCCCCTATATAGGGGAGGTAGTTCCCACACTAAGCCCGGCCGGTCGCGAACCGAGCGGCTGCCCTGATGCGGCCCAGACTAACATAACCAAATTTTTGAGTGAAAATTCCTGGTGTGACAGGAAAATTATATTTGCATTCATGTACCTGTTTCTCTTTTGCCTTTATGCATGATGGTTGTGCCTAGGTGAATTTCTCTTCGTGAACTTCGACTTTACTCTTCATGTAAGTATTTTCCAGGTCATTTTTGAGCAGTACAAGGTAAATTAACCTATATTGACACACATGTGCCTTGGATAAGCTGGAATAGATGAAATTTAAGTGCTAATTGTGGTTTTTGAGGGTTTCGAGATCATTCAAAAGTCATACATAAAAATTTTATTTTGGCCCCTCCGGAGACCCCCCACCCCCTGTAGCGGATTCAAATCCCGGTTCCCCTTGGTCAATAACCCCGACGGAAAGTCACAGCATACTTGTTGGACATTGAGCTGCCTATGCCTCTTAAATCCAGCTCCCATTTGAGCTCCAGAGCCGAACTGTTGGTCTTCTGCCAGATGAAGCCCGCCTTCAGCTTAACCTTGATGAGAATGACAAAGTAGCCCCATCCCAAACGGGTGACTCGGAAGGGATCTTGCTTCAGGGTGATTACCTGCTAGGCAATGCTGCACCTGAAATCAGGAGGGACTTGCTTCCATACTGGTTTTGCGTTCCTGTCTACCCCGATCCGTACAAAGGGCTTTTGGCCCTTCTCTCGGGTTGGAACGTTCTCGCTCTAGTCTTGGTTCTCTGGACTTCGACTGAGCACGTCAATGCTGTGACGCTAAACTGCCGGGTGATCCCGAGATTGCTGGAAATGCTCGGAACGGGCCTGAGTCATGCGGCCAACTGACTCGACGCCTCAAACAGTCCTCGGGGTTGGATAATTCCGCATCTCCGGCTTGTGGGGGGCTGGCCCGCAAGGGTTCTCCTTGGTTAATCATTACCATGGAGAATAGAGGATTGTAACAAGGGGGAATGGTTTTGAAAACCGGCCGACGGAGCGATCCGACAGGCAACCCTTGGCTGGGTGCTCTACTACCAGGGTATGAAAAGCTTGAAAAAGAGTGGATCCGATGCCCTGGGAATCGAGCCCTAGTGGTTAGTCTGGTGGTTGGTGAATGCCAGGCGAGACAGGTACTGGTACACTTTGCGGATCCGCGCCTATGGCATCAGCGAAGCGGGTGTACTGGAACGGGAAAGGGTGGCGCCTGGGCCGTAGCATGCTGGGATAGTTCCCCAACATGGCTTGAGAGGACAAATATCGCCTGTCGGTGGGCTGCATATTAAACGATGCAGTCTGCTTATGTTGTTTCCACGTCGGGGTTCCCACCATGCGAATCGAGCACGAGCTAAGAGCCAAAGAGCCAAAAAGCCGGCCGACCATGAGATTGAGGAATACACTAGAGCCCTCGCAAGAGAAGCTCGAAGACGGGTATCTAGCCAACCTTGGCGAGGAACGACTGGTCAAAAATGGACTTCTCGACTCCCTAAACCTAGCGCGTCAACACAAAATGTCCTGGGTCAATGATGTCGTAATAGTTCTATCTGGGCTTCCTATCCCGGTGTACTGGAAAGTCCATGATCATGCCGCAATAGAAGACAGGACTATAGACAGTCTAATTGGAGATGTGAAACACTCAATGGAGGCAACCATATATGCTGAACTCAATGCCTACTCACGCACACGAGAGTTGTTGACAGACAGAGTGGTCCTCATTGATGGCAAATGGGTTCAAAAAGTTATGGCTTTCCGGTTGTATCTGCGTGTCAGAAATCCAAAGCATCGCATAGCGCTCACACAGGCTGTCCTGTCGGGCCATGCACTTGCTATGGAACGGATGCGGTGGGCAGAGCGTTATAAGGACCAGGTTCCGAAGAAATGGCGCTTGTGCAGATTCTGCAAAGACCATCTCGAGGATATTGTTCACGCATTTTTTGTCTGCAAGCATCCGCCCCTGCAACAGATCAGATCAGTGTTCTTCCAAAAGTTTTTTGCAACGTACCCAGAGCTTCAAGGTCTTTATGATGACCCTGGATTATTCCTCAAAGACATACTGGTAAAAGATAAAACCATTGGGCTGCTAGGAAAGTTGGCCCACGATATATTCGAGGTCTTCTATAGCGAGCCCATGCTGGAGATTAACCCAGCATTATATACCCCCCAAACATGAACAGCGGAGTTGAGCCTTGGGCCGGCCACTCAGTTGTCTTTTATTATTCTTTTATTCTTTTTTTTAGTTACTCTTTTTCTCTCCTTCTTCGTACCTATTTAAGCATGCGTGCCCAACGGGACTGTTGAGTTGAAAGTGCTGCAATGAATTCTGGCTGCCGGGGAGTTATGGCTCAATCCAAGGAATTGGATGGGCTTCCCACGAGGTTTTACCCGGTAACCTGCCTGCTCTGGTCCGAGCCAGGCCGGGAATATCATAGTGTACCTAGACTTTCCGCCCCCCGTTCGGTAGTACGTGTGTTCTATGTATTGATGGGTAACTTTTAGCCTGTATAAGTTACGATGTCATACGTAGTAAACTGGCTGTTCCAATTGTGGGACCGCGTCAGTATAATATATCCTCCTCCTCCTCCTGCGGGTCGAATGTTGGGTGCTTCGTTTTCAAACAGGCAATCAGCAGTGCGCTCTGGCTTGGCTGAATCGTGGTCCTTACCAAGTTAACAACTACCTCTTCGATTATCTGGCCTCCTGATGCCTTCAGGTAGAAGCTCCAGAGGTGTCTGTTCTGCGTCCCTGGTTCAGGCCCCACGAGATGATGTGTGTTGCCCAGAAGCAACGTCATTGAGTCTGGATGGTCCGGGAAGAGAGATACAGCGGGACTCGCTGCCAAACTGTCTCCTGCGCCGCTGGCACTTTCGGGGTCGTCAAGGGAAAGACGGTCCATTTCCTCGGCCACCTCGTCCGAGACCGACTCTCCATATACCGAGCCAGCGTAGTCTGACACGCTATCCAGGTACCGGTCCATGGTCTGGGATGCCTCGCCCACCATGGTCTGGGATGCCTCGTCCATGGTCCAGTGGGATGCCCCGTCCCGGGCCGCGGGCCGTTGCGTGACGTTGGCTCGGACCCAGGCAATCTGCTCGAGGATCTCGTCCTGCTTGGCCAGCTGCTCGACAATTTGCATTGTGTATGCCTTGATCTCGGCCGTGCTGCTTGATATTTTGGCCGTATCGGCCTTGATGACCCTGGTCATGTGCCTGTCTCGCAGGATAAGTGCGCGAGAAAGGGGAACAACTCTCTGGCCTCACCCACAGTGTTGTGGCCTCGACCACCAGGTTCAGGGCGGCCTTGTGCGCGGCTAGCGACGCCCGCATCTTCTCGGCCTCCTTTCGGCCGGTGAGCGCCCACTGTGCCGAGCGCTCCAGGCTCATGTCCTGGTACTTCTGCAGGATGGTCTCCAGATCGCCGATGACGTGGGTGCAGTTGGTCATAATGTCGGCAATGTTCCTTTGCAGGTCGTCCGGGAGGTTGGCTGCGTCTCCCCCATCCTTGGCCCCGTCCTTCTGCAGGATGTGCAGCGTGATCTTGAGGTCCGAGAGCTCGCGTGCGATGGCCTCGAGATCCAGTCGGGCGCTGCGGCAGTTCACGATGAAGTCCGTGACAGAGCGCGAGGCCGCTGAGACGGCCGATATCAGGGTCAGGCAGCTCAGCGAGATGGAAAGCGGGTCCATCCTGCCTAGGCTACGTTGAAAGAACTCGGAGAACAAGCCCTCACTGGTGTCTCTGGGAGCCAGCGACACTGGAACTTGGAAGTATGGTGTCTGTCGAAAATTATGAAGTCATTGATCAGAGGCATTGCTCGTATATTACGCAGATGAGATTGGACCTGTTTGGTTCCTCCCGCATTCCGTAAGTTCTCGGCCTTTTCCTCAGCTTTTACCATCTGAGGATGCTCAGCTGACTTTAGGCAGTGAAAATTGTTCTGGCTATCTAACTTTTTATGAAAGCATCCGGTTTTTACACCTCTCGCTACTCTTCTCCAGATTTTGCCTGTCCTGCTTGCCTGGTCGACAACTCAGCAGGCTGCACCAATTTTCAGATGATCCGCCGACAGCGGTTGATGGATCGACTGTGAACCGGCTCGAGTTTCCCATGGCTTCTTCCCACTGTGGGATCAGTGTTATCCTGCACACTGATTTGGTTTACTCACAAATGAAACACCATTGGCGGCCGCATGCCGCGGGTCGCTTCTATAAAATAACCCAGCTCGAATTTCCCATGGCTTCTTCCCACTGTGGGATTACTCGGATATTATTGAGATGCCTCGAATCAGAGTACACCTGTTTGTTACCCCGGAATTGCCCCAATCATTATCTCAGCTGACCCGTTTGTCCTTCTTTTTCTCTCACACCTCGCCAATTCCCGCGATACAACTGTTTGCTTTCGACTACGGTAGGCGGGATGGTCGAGCTTGGTTTTGACATTTGACATCTACATTCGGCAATTTCGGCACCGATCGGGAAACCATCCCGAACGCCGATACACTGCCCCATATGTATTCTTCCTCTACCCATGGACATGGATCTGAGTGACTCTAACACAGACTGGCCTCCTCGCTGAGCCAAAATATGGACCCCATTTGGCAATTAGCCTGAATTAAAGATGATTCCCGGCGTGCCGGCTGTTATTCCGGCGACTTCGCTTCACGATCACGTGTTGTAGACGCGTACCAATAAGGCAGGCACACAGTACCTTCTCGCAGCATGTTATCTTGAGTATACTGTGAAAACATTCGGCTTTTCATCAATTTACAAACATTTGTGCACTTTGATCGGCACAGAGGTTGCGTTGTACAGCAATAAGATGGTGAAATCATTTAGTAGAGCTTTTTTTTACTGATGCTCTATCAACAACTGTCCTGCATTAATTTCTAGGACTGTTTACGATGAAGTAAGCTGAACATGGTTAGAGATGCACATTTTGGTGCTTACTTAGATATTGCACTGAATCACTCTTGAATATGGACAACAAAGACATTCAGCTGAGAGCATGTTCTATTGACTGCTACAGATGTGCATTCCATGATCTCAATTAATCATCATCAGATTCATCTGGGACAGTTTCTGAGTTGCACGCAAATCCCTCACAACTAAGACGGAGATGAGTGCATCGGTTCACACATTCATGCTTCTCGAGAAATGTCTTGATGCCGGTTTTTCCATGGTCGTATCCAAAAGAAGAAAAAAACACACTTTGAAGATCAGCAAGGACAGTCGATTCCTGGCTGAATAGGTACACATAATGGGCAAATACATTCAACCTGCTCCCGAGTTTATTCTGGTACCACGGAGGGTACTCACTTGTGCCACTCCAGTGCTTAACTCTGCTGGATTGCCTTGGTTCAAGAAGCCAGATGATAATGCCTGGATCATGATTGGAGGCATCTTGAGCCTCACATGCAGCTTCATACTGCTTCATGGAAACTCCTGAAGCTGGTGAGGGTCCAGTGTTGAACTACCTGAATGCCAAGTTTAAAGTTTGTAACTGAGACTCCTGTGTGCAATATCTGTTCCACACCCTTCCTCTTTGCCTCTTCAATAAATTTCTTGAGAAAGTAACTGGTTTGGCCCAGCCGAATACAGTTGAATCGCTCATATGGAATACCATCGGGATAGGGCTCAAGGGTATTCCATATGCCGGTTATTCCACAGTAGATAAAATCAATTGAAATAATAATTTCGATTTGAAATCTTAGGATCATTGTCCAGTTCAGGAATAGCCTTGAATTATTGCATCCTCAGCTTCCTGCATCCTTTTAGCACAGGATTTAAGCAGATCCGTCTTTTTTGTGGTTCAATGAGGATCATGAGGTAAAAGACCCCAATAAATCAATTATTTGGGCAAAATGCGTCTATATCATGGTTGAAAACAGAATGCCATTGTGGAAAAGAATACCCTCAAATGGCCAGTTGTCAAAAATTTGCATTTTGGCCACTCACACAATGGAATATCAGCCCAAAGCAATCACTGCATTTTGACGGCTTCTGGAGCCACGTGAGTCCACATTTGGCGAGCCTTAGCCGAGATCGGTCGAGACGTCTCGGCAGGGCCAGGCAGACCTTGAGGAGGCGTCTCGACCGATCTCAGCTGAGGCTCACCATGTGGCTCCAGACACCGTCAAAATGCAGTGAATTGCCACAGGGCTATTCCATATTCCAGAAGACGGTTGAAGGAATATTCCCCCATCCCGACATGAGATATGCTCAAAAGTTATTCCATATGACGGTTATTCCATATGAGTGATTCAACTGTATTCACAACGCCTACGTCGATTAATCCCTATCACAACATGAAAGGCATGGGGTTATGTAGGTGCCACTTCGCGCCTTTCCGGTCTGTTGGTGAAGATACACGCAGATATAACCTTTCCATAGGACTTCCGGGTCCGTCATACTCTTGGGACTCGACTTTCCACGCGGATTCCGGCCACCCCGCAGGTATGCCCCGATTCACTCGTCTTGGCTGTTGCTTATCCCCACGTGCAGAAGGGCCATAATCCTCCTCCCCACGTAAGTATATCCTTTCCGGGGGGGGGGTATGATATACGTCCTCATAACATCCATCGGAACATTCACGGGACGAATGAGTCGGACACAGGTCTGTCTGCGACATATGAGCGCCTTCACACCCTTCGAACCGTCCACGATTCAATACCTTGTCACCGATCGGGAGTATCGGTCAAACGGCGGAGACTCAGTTCCTGGAGCACGTACGAACCCCTACTGAACGCAGAAGATCATCACGACTGATTGTGCATTTGCGTAGGGCTTAACCATCAATAGGTGTGTATTTTTTCCCTGCTTTACTATCCCATTGACCCCTTCGCAGAAAAGCTCTGTACTTTCCGCATCGAACCACATGGTGCACGGAAGATCGTGTCCATGCTATGCTCTTTGGAGAGGGCTACGAGTGCCGAAATAAAGGACGGCAGCTCAGGCAACCAATTGATTCCCTCAGTGGGGATGAACAGTTCGATCTATTTGTGACTGAAGCCACGTCGATTTACTACGCCGGGATCTACTGCGTAGAGCCACTGAAACGGTTCCTTACGCGGACCTTCTCCTTTTCCGACATAGTGGGACCCCGTTCTATCCTTGTTTCTGTTTTTCCTAATTATGTGTCTTCTAGTCTGCGCGCATTGGGCATCCTGAGCATGTTATCGACGGTCCGTTCGAGGACGGACAAATCCTAACAGAGTGTTTCGGTTTGAAATGCGTTGGCTTCGACTCATCTGTACGCGGTGCTATACCGACGATCCCAGAAGCCCGGCGATGGCGGTCAAACTCTGAAGCGCAAGGCGAGTACCATCGGCGAAGTGATCGGCCGTGCAAAAAGAAGTCGGTGAGAGTGTACGATAACGTTTCCATGGATTTTTCAATCTCGTGCGTCCATCATCATCCATACTTCGTTCTGTGCTCACCCCTTCAACTCTGTCGCCTTCGCACAGCTGACCTATGATCCGTATGACTCATGCGTTCGGTATTTGCTTTGTGGGAAACTTCAGGATGCGAGCGGCATCTGTATGTATGTACCTATGACTTGTCCCTAAATGCGAATTCGTTCGCTGTATCATAATTTCGATATCTTCCTCCGGGTAACTGCTCTCGAAAATACAAATACAGGATTGACTGGAAAAAAATGCAAGGCTTGTATCTAACCGATTGCTCCGTATAATGAATCTCCGCGCGAAAGCTGCCCTTCTCAGTCGCCGAAATTTTCCGGCGGATGTCGCCTGTAGCCGCAGACCTTTAATAGAATGAATACTACCGTAGCCGTGACCACGGCCAGAATGAATCCAGCCACATGAAATTGATCTAGGCATCAAAGTGAGTCGAGGCAAGAGTAATGAAAGCGGCGTTTATGCAGGTCCGACTCCCTGCGTCCGAATATTCGATCCATCTTGGATTTACACTTTTTGGCCCCGCTTTCAAGATTTTTTCGACACGCGGGCTCCGCCGTTGTGTATCTCGGAGGTCTACGAGGCAGAAATACCCTCGAGCGAATTACCTATTCAGATAACGCAAAGCCTTCACTTTATTCTTGGTGCGTTCACGTTGGTCAAATAAATTTATTCAATAATCTTGCATAAGCATAGGGAATCATCGCGCGTGGTGTACGGTACACATCGAGTGCTCTTCAAGAGCCAGGAGACAATTAGTTCGTAGTCCGGGGGTTCGACTCCCCGCGTGCGAATGCGCCTGATTCAACTTTCTCTATTATCCACTCCTACGATAACATCTTTTTGTGGAACACGCTGCTCTCGGCCAGGCGTTGGCCCACTGCGAGAAATAACCATGGGCGAATTAACGGGTCGGGTAACATCCGGTGTTCTTTTTATCTGAGTACGTTGTCCCAGTTTCGTTCACTTGTTCACGCCAATCAATCTACTCAATAACTTCGCCCAGATGGTGCACGTGAGGTCTCTTTACGAGTGATGTTTGAATAAGTCTAACTCGTTGTCCGTGACTCGAGTCTCCACGTCCGATTTCATCGGATGCATGCACCTTTCTTTTTCACCGCACCTCACACTGGTTTAGCATTTGATGGGAGGTTATTCGAACGCCTTACATGCGACCCACCAATATCCTCAGTGTTTATCTCCTCCGGTATAGCTGCTCAACAACTTCAGGAGAGAATAAACCAGGCTCCTCGGGTACAGCCGTAAATTACCACTGAATTAACTTATTATGGCTACCCCAATAGCACATCCGAGTTTAAACAAAGCCGAGTGCGAGAAATTTCCCCCGGAAATGAGACAGGCGCTGGAAAATAATGAGAGAGAAGCAGAGGTCGAGTCGGCTCGTTGCTGCATGATGGATTGCAAGCTCTAGAGAGGCGAGACGAGCTGAGGCAGTATAGCCCTAGCCGCGTTTGACAAAGACTTAGTGCGTGTTCAGAGCAAGAATCTCTTCGACAATCTCAAAACGAACTGGTCTCTTAAAGATCCGGCGAGTCTAGGGGATGAGGACGCCGTGGAAAAAGTATTGGTGCGGCTGTACCAGAAGCGAACCAATTCTTTTTACCAATTTGCATGCGTTAAAGAAGAATAACGCAGATATCTTAGATGAGGTACCCACAGCCTCGGTGATGAAACCCAGGTCTTGTTCATTTCTGGGCTGAATGTTCAATAAAAACCCAAGTCCTGCTCGTTTCGGTGTTGATGATGTTGACGATGATTTTGAATGATTTCGCTACATATGGGTCATACTGGGTTCTAAGAACGAGAATATATGTATCTAGGTATGTATGTGAGCCTTCATTTATAGGTAAACAGTAATCGTAGGTGGTAAACTATATTATGTCTGTATGTGAAGTGCGTATTCGGTAGTTGAGATGAATTGGGAATTATTTAGCGAGAAAAGTAGGGTATAATTTACTTGTAATGAATGCGGACATGGAGACGGTGCAGGTCCTCAGGGCGGCGGGCGGGGAAGATCAGGAGCGCGGCATGATACAAGGTGTTATAGGCGGCGAGGTGCGGGTAACTCGGGCAGCGTGCGGCAGCTGCCGATGTAGTCGGGCGGCGCAGCGGGTTGTGATGTTGTAGGGCGGCGAGTTGACTTCGAGTGGCATGTGAAGCTTTGAAGCTTCCATGAAATTGCCCGGGACTCCCAGACAAATGAGTGTGCCAGGTGAATTTTCCATTAGGACGGGTTAACTAACTGCGAAGGCTACTTCGCAATCGGATAAATCTATACAAAGTTTGTTTAAACAATGGCCATCTCACCGGTAAATCCGGTTGTTTAAGCAATGTTTTGTTGAACTCCAGTGGTAGCAGGGTTAGAGTAGTGGGTTGATTGACTAGGTTTAATCAGCGGTTAAAAAAAAATGGGATTAATTAATGCTTAATCCACTGATTCAACAGTGTTTCATCCACACAAACTGAAAAACTGTGCAGAGTGGGGGAGTTGAACTTGAGGTCTTCAGATTTTCAACTCAAATATAGGAGCAGGTGATAACCACTGCACCATGCAGCTGACAGGAAGCCGTCGAAAATAATAAAGTCATGCATATGTTCATGTGTGAATGTTGGAAGGCCCCTACCTTGATCCATGGAAAAGAGTAATGGACTGCCTCTAGAATTTATTGTGGTCCCAAAATGTGTGAAATCCCACCATTGGCACGGTATCACTGGACATAATTTGGGTGTCTTGTGATGCAACCTTGGTCCTTCACAACCTAGACAAGGAGCTCCCACCCGAATAAATGGTCACTATTAGATGTAAAAAGGAGTTGACATGTTTAAACATGCTCCCATATTCTGAACTGAATGCACCCTGTACTTTGGAAACCTTAGAGTTAGGTAAAGCTACAGAAATCCCACTGCTGCCCAAGATGTGATGAACTTACAAAATCTCCAACTCCATCTCATTCTGTCACACCAGGTGATCGATGTTTGCCTTGTTTCATGGTCATTTAGCTCAGTTGGCATTCAGCTGCTTTTATGTCCTACTGTGTTGTGTGTTCGAGTCCCGGGTCTTGTACATCTTTTTCTTCATGTTTTGAGCCTTGTTTAAACAGTGATCAAATCACATTCCACGAAACATTGCTTGAACCTGATTTCCCGTTGTGATGGTCGTTGTTTAAACAAACTTTGTATGGTTACTGCTGTATGATCCACAATGTATCAACAGCCAAGACCCATTTCATCGAAACAAACAGATATATGCGTGGGCTCCAACTCCAATTTAACTCTCCATGCAACCGCTCAATTATCAGGCGACCATGTGCAGGGGTTCGACTCCCTCCGACGGCATATGGGGAGTCCAGTTTTTTTTTTCTGTTCATTCGCACTTTCACTGTCTTCGTCTCTATCGGTAGGTGATTCCTCGCTTGCCTGGCTTGCATTAACGTGCTTTTTGGCCTCATACCACGAGTGCTTCTTGCCTCTTACCAAAAACGTTCTGTTCACATCCGAGTTCCCCGCCAATCGACTGAGAAAGCGATATCCTTCATTTTCCGCATGTAGCTTTCTTATGCCCCGCCAATTTACAGCACCGAAACGCAGTGAGGGCCCATGGAGGTCCTCAGTCCAATTTATCACGGGTGTACAGTGAGGAAGCGCGGAGTTTAAGTTTCGCCTACCGCATGATCCCGTTCTCCAGCCCTTTTGTGTTCTTCGGCCAGTCTTCTTTCGAAATCTTTGGCTGTATTCAATCCGATAGCCCCACCCAGAATCCCATCCACTTAATCCCCAAACGCGATCTTTTCAGAGCTTTTGCTAATTCTCCTTCGTTCACGGAATGGAAGGGGAGCATTCCGGCCACTTGTCTTTAGTATTCCTCAATGGTAAATCTCCGCACCTGCCGCTCCCGCTTCGGCTGAGGTAACAGCCGTTCTCTGTACGAAAAGGAGTACAGTGCCCCTAGCAGATCGGATTTCTTGAAACTGAATGTGTGTGTTCGAGAGCGGCGGATTTATCTTGTCCCATCAGACGTGTATCAAGCACAATACGGCACTATTACAGAACTTTCGGAGGAACAGCGAAGCAGCCAAGCGCATTTTATGTCACCGTGGGCTTGTAAAACATGCTTTAATACAGTGCAACGCCAGAATAGCGCCCAAGACAGCGCCCAAGACAGCGCCATCACAGCGCCTTACGGGACCATCACAATCTGCGGTGACATATGGCAGAACCGAGGAAGACGGGCGTTCAATTACACTCATTCCGAAGGAGGTACAGGAGCTGTGCAGAACCTACCGACCTGGCACTATGGTACTCGGACTTCCCATGCCACAGTCTTGAGCCAAAATCCTGGACAATTTAAAGTACGTACATTGAACACACAACTTACTTGCGGACGTAGCTTAAACGAAGCACGACAATCCAAGTGATCTGCGATGAAAGCGGAACGCCAAGGCTAGGACACTGCCATGTGATGTGCCATTCGGAAATACGCGGATTCACAGTATAAACTGTCAAGCGACAGATGCATAGCGAAAGGAACCCTCCCACCTCCTTGAACCCGAGCACAATGCCCACTAGTCCTACTCCAGCTCAGACGCGGCTGAACAACATTCGATTGTGTTTGACTGCGGCTGTGGATACCTTGGAGCTATTGTCAAATAGTTCCAAACTACCATTTCTGAAGCCTATCTCAATCACGGCTCGGGCGCTGCTCCTCTCAGTTCAGGTAGGTTACACCTATAACTTGTCTCTCTCAGGCCTTTGACTATGTCTTTTCAGACCGTCAAACACAACAAGGATGAGTGTACCCAATTGTTGGAGAAAATTCACGAGATCCTCTACGGAAACATAGAAATTCACATCAACTCAGATACTGGTGGTCAGCTGCCACCAAGCACATTGAATCAGATTGCGCAATTCACCCAGTAATTTCCGTGGCCTGTCCCATCTCTCAGTGTTGATTACCTTTATCTAGAACACTTCACAAAATTTACACCTTTGTTTCGGCGCAGCAAGAGACAAATAAATTGAAGCAAATTTTCCGACAGAGCGAAATGAGTACTCTTTTCAAAGACTGTACCGCAGAATTGCAGCAGGCACTAGATATTTTCAAGGTGCATATATTCGCTTCAGTTTGTTCAACAATGTTCAAATGCCGTGCACATAGATTCAGGCTGCTAATCTCTTGATTGGTGCCAAGGAGTTGGAAGAATATACACTGCGGACACATCGGGAAGTTCTGGACTTGATTGAATCATTGTCGGATGATATTTCATCCAAGGCGTCGTCCGTATGTAATCCAGTTGTCTCAAGCTCCACCAGCCAACCAAGTCCCATAGATAAGCAGAGGTGTTTTGGGTGATCACAACAGGTACATCAGCATCCTTGAATTTATAGTCTCCTGAAATTTTGTTTAGTTCAGATTCACTGTCGCTATTGCCATCAGGACCAAAGATTTTCCACGGCCGTGAATCGGAGGTTTCCGACATGCTCAAGACTTTCAGCCATGAAACACCCCGAATTGCAATCTTAGGAATGGGTGGAATCGGAAAGACAAGTCTCGCAAAGGTCATCCTCCACCATCATGAAATTGCTACTCGATATGAAGAACATCGATTCTTCGTTGCTTGTGACTCTGCTTCAACAAAATTGGAACTTGCAGCTCTGATTGGAGCCCACCTGGGACTGAAGTCTAATCATGCTAAGCCAATAGTCCAACATTTGTCACAAGGACCACCATGCCTGCTGGTTTTAGATAACCTGGAGTCGGTGTGGGAGCCAGAAGAGGGTCGGAGAGAGATCGAAGACTTCTTGTGCCTTCTTGCAGATGTGGAACACCTGGCGTTGATTGTGCGTTTGCCCACCCATATTACTTGACTTGACAGAAAATGACATCATATCAGATTACAATGCGAGGCGCGGAAAGGCCAGTCAAAGTGCAATGGACAAGACCATTTCTGAGGCCTCTCCAACCTTTGACCCAGGAGGCGGCCCGACAAACTTTTATTGATATTGCTGATGATAAGCATGATCCCAAGGACATGGACAAAGTCCTCTCCCTGACTGGGAACATGCCACTGGCAATTGATCTTATATCTCACTTGGTTGCTGAAGATAGTTGTACAAGCATATTATCCCGTTGGAACGAGGAGAGAACTTCCCTTGTATCTGAGGGTTATGACCGGCGATCAAATCTGGATTTATCCATTTCCTTGTCGCTCTCAAGCCCTCAACTCGTTTCCATGCCACAGTCACAGGATTTGCTGTGCCTGTTATCAATTCTGCCGGATGGTCTTTCCGATGTAGAACTCCGACAAAGCAAAATTCCAATCACAGACATCTTTGGTTGCAAAGCAGCCTTACTTCGCACCTCTTTGGCCTACAATGATGACAATAAAAGGCTCAAAATCCTTTTACCTATCCGCGAGTATATGCAAAAATTGTACCCCGCTCCTTCACGCCTCATCGACCCACTTCTGGAATATTTCCAGGAACTACTGGATGTGCACAAGAAGTCCATTGGAACGGTTGCAAAACGAGGGATAATACCTCGTATCACATCCAATTCAGCAAACATCCAGAATATACTCTTAACAGGGTTGCGCGAGGACAATCCGGAGCTGCTCAGAACGATTGAATGCACCCTCACGTTTACAGCTTTCTGTGTAATTACAGGTTGTCCAGGTGTTCAACTGATGGACCGAATTCCTCCTCTTCTGCCTCGCCCACCCAACCACAGATTAGAGATTGAATTTATCATCCAGAGCTTCGAGTCGTCGATACACCGTCCAATTCACAACCCGAAAGTGCTTGTTGATCAAGCCCTTGAACATATTCAGCATGTAAATGACCCATCCTTACAAAGTAAGTCCTCATCTTCTGATCTGGACCTCTAAACTAACATAACTAGGCTGGTTCTACAGAGCCGTCGGATCCTTCTATGCAGATCACAGTCCCGACATTCCCACTGCTTTGACCTTCTTGCAAACCGCACAATCTCTATCGCATGTTCACCCGAAACGGCAGTGCCAGGTGTCATGTCAATTGGCATGGATCAATCTTACTCTGGGAAAATATTCGGCGGCTGAAATGCATGCATTCGAGGGGCAGAGACTGGCAAAGTTGTCTGCCGATTTTTACTCGGAAGCAATGGTACTACGTCCACAAATTATTTGTTGGAAAACCCGTGGTCATTACATTCGTGCTGGGCATCTCTGCCAAACAGCAAGAAATCTGCTGGCTCTTTGTGACATGTCCGGTGGCGAGTTGGATTATGCTCTGCTGAACTCGCAGGTGGAGATCCACGAGGACAAAACGGAATACGCTGAGGCATACAACATCCTTACCGAGATTTTGAACAACACTGAATTAGGACCGTATCGGCATGCCATTACATTAATCAATCTCGCGACCCTTGAAATTAGGATGGGCACGGTCACAGAAGTGGTGCAAAGGCGGAGTGAAGAGGCCAAAGCCAAATTCAAGGAAGTGGGATATACAAGGCTGCTGGACTGGTGCGATACCATCCTAGCCGACTTAGATCTGAGGGAAGGAAATATTTTACCTGCAAAGGAGAAGTTCCAAGAAACCCTCAAATCCTCTCGGGGAAAGGATGAAGAACTTGTAACATATTGTCTGGACAGACTAGGGGATGGGCGCCATTGGGGGAACCAGGACATGTCCACCTGGACAACAGTTTTTTTTATCCATGCACTGAAGACCAAATATAATCTCCCAATGTACAAGGCTCTCCAATTTTTGGCTGAAGTATTCTTGGCCCTTGATGAGCACGATACAGCAACCAGTCTGCTTTCCCTTGCCCTGGAAGGGTTTACACATATGGATATCCATCGCAGCAAAGCGGAATGCATGGTGCGCTTTGCACACATTTCCCAAACCCGGGGAGATTGTTCACGGGCATTGGAGCTTTTGGAAGCAGCAAGACCGCTGTTTGCACGGTCATCGCAGGAGAAGGAGATTGTACTGGTCGATGAAAGGATTGCCAGCATCACCCAGCAGATATCTGAAACACAGCAGCAGAAATTAGCCCATCTCTCAGAGCTGAAACCACCTTGGGGGGTAGTCGAAACTGCCGTGGTTCAGACGGAATATATGTCCTTGCATGATGGGAAAGCTATCAATGCTCTTGAGGTGTAAATTTATTTAACGCATGACTCGTTTAACTCTCGTATGTGCCCTCTCACTGTGTCTTTATTTATAGCCGGTACTTAGTGATTCAAATATGATTTTTTTAAAACCCAACTACGTTGTAGCACTGTAAGTAAGCTCATCTCTTAAAAATCGGGGACGGCGCGCAAGCGATGACGACCTAGACGATGCAATTGTTGAGATTTTTGGTGGTGCAACTCACCGCCCTAAATCGGCAGAGCTCGCGGGAACAGAGGCTGAGTACCTAATGACCAAAATAATTCTGAGAATTCAATTCCGGGACAGAGGCCGACTAAACACGCGAGGGTTACGCGGGTGGGGAGTGGTTTCTCCGCTCCGAGAGTCAAAGGCGCGGGTCCCGAGCAAATTACAATGTACACAGCATATTCGTGGAGGGAATGATCTGCCTCAGAGGCTTGCATGGTTGTAAAGTCGGCTGGGTAGTTGCAGTACTTCTTTTTGGTCTGAGCTTGGGCCTTGCGAAAGCAAGTAGTCTCTTGTCCATTGACACTGTGCTGTAACTCGACGGAAGGCATACCTTCGGTGGGAATGGGCCCCACATTGTAAGTAAAAATTTCAACTTTTGTATATCTTCCACAATTGGATATTCTGGGCTAGGGTTGACCTCGTATTCACTCGTTATCGCTGTTCTGGGTGTTGCAGGACTCGGAGGAATTCGGAGGAAGATGTCAAGATCACGTGAGATCAAAGACGCGTCAAGCAACGCGCTCTGTTTAGTCAGACTTGTGGCTTCTTGGTCTCAACTACCACTTAGCCACCTCGCAAGCTCGCTCCTTCGCATACAGTTTTGCCCGGGAGCATGTTTCAGTCCGTTATTTGGCTGCTTTGCAGATAACTGGGCGTTCCGAGCTTGAGGAGGCCTCTGAACTTTTGACGCGTCCTTCGTTTATGCACCTCCATGCGCTCCGTGGACGCGTCAAAGGACTTGCACTTGTCCTTTGAGTCCTCTCCGCCGCGGAGGACAGCTCTAGGGGGAGTTCCCTAGTTTCAAAGACGGGCATGTGTCTTTATCACCAACACGCCAAGAAGGCTTGATCGGCCTGCCCCGCCCGCTGCACAGCCGCGTGATGAGACTTCGTCCTTGACTTCGGTTCTCGTCCCGTTATCCACCGACCGGTGCAGCTCGAGATTATCCCTCATCTCCAGGACGCCATCGCCAGGGGGCTTATCGTAGTTCTCAAGTATGAATCTATCCCAGAGGTGGATATCTACTCGCCTCTGGAGGGTAGCACGAATCCATCAATGTACATGTTAGGAAAGCGTAATGCGGGGCTACCCGAGCCTGAATTCTGATGACCATCATACTGCGAAGTCTTTCCGGATTACGGTGTCATTCATCGATTGAATTGAAGGTTATTTACTATTCATACTATTCATTAAATCACTTCTTGTTGTGGAGAGCGTATCATAGACCCGTGACCGATCTGTCTGCGGGAAAACTGTCGGTGTCTACCCGTAGACAGATCGGTCACCGCTCTAAGCACGCCAGACTTTATGATTATTGACTTCAGACGGCACCCTCCTGCCTTGATGATTTTCTTTGGTGCGATTAATTTGGCGTGTGCTTCTTGGTGTGCTTGCTGTGTCTCACGAAAGTCCCTCCGCCCCATTGACACGCTAGTACTCCAGCTGGAGTTCGATGGTGAGATTCAATTCCATGTCCAATCTTCAGCTCATAAACAAGCGAACGCACGAATTGGTGTATGGTACACCGGCTCTCTTTCGACTTGGCTTTGAAGAATGTCTAGCTTGCAGCACGGCGTTCGGCTCCCCGCGCGTCCGAATATTTCGTTTGATTTGGTTTTCTTTTTTATACTTTCCCTCGAGATCCTTTTGGCGAACGCGTGGCCCACCGATCCCGGGGTGTAGAAAACCAGGCAGAAATAACCTCATGCGCTTCAGTTGTTCAAGTAATACTGGGCTTATGATTTATTCTGGCTTTCACCACAAGAAGTAACCTCAGGCGCTTCAACTGCGTAAGCAGAACTGGGCTTTTGGTTTATTCTGCCCAATAAAGTTGACTCGATAATCTGGCATATACAGACAGCGGGCGTGATGTACGGTACACACGAGCTCTCAATTGGATTGGTTGTTTCAGAACGACGAACGTCTAGCTCGAGGTTCGGGGGTTCGACTCCCCGCGTCCGAATATTCGCTTGGTACCACATATCCCTTTATCCTTCGAATTCAATATTCCCTTGGAGATTCTGTATTTATTCTGGCAGTGAATATTGTGGTTGCCTCGAGCCTTCTCTCTTTGAAGTCCAGAGGCGAGTAGCGGGCAATACGGGGTTGGACTCCCACGTCCGAGATGTTGCTTGGATTTTGCCTTTGGAATCTAATATTTCCCCGTGTAGAATTCAACGAACCATGATTGAAGCAGACTTTATTCGCAGTCGGGGGTTCGACACCCTGCGTCCGAATAAGTTTGCTTGAATTTAATCATTTGCTCCTTCCCTCCTTAACCTCTGTTTGTGGCCCGCATGGCTTTCGATTAGGCCTTAGTCCACAACAATGAATAACCTTCTGTTCAGGTAACACAAGGCCTGCAATTTCTTCTCACGGGGTCTCGTTTCGATGGGTTAGGTGAGAAAGGCGATATCGGATACTCTTCAAGAGCCAGGAAACAAGTAGCTCGCGGTACGGGATTCGACTCCCCGCGTCCGGATGATCGATTCTCGCGACTTCCTTTTTATTTGTTTCATGCCACCTTGGCATTGGCTTTAGGACCTCGACCGCATCAACTGTTCAGGGAGTACAATTTAATCCCGGTACGTTAACCTCTCCCCAGTTGGTTCAAACAAGTTGCCTCACTAACCAGGAATAAACATATACAACTATCGGGCGTGGTGTATGGTACTCATCGGGTGCTCTTCAAAAGCCGAGAGACAATTAGCTCGCGGTACGGGGTTCGACTCCCCGCGTCCGAATAATCAATTCTCGTAACTTCTTTTTTATTCCATGCCACCTTGACATTTTTTGGGTGGACTACGCGCTTTCAACTCTTACCAGGCGATCGCTCAACGAGAAATAGCTTCGGGCAGCTGTTTAAGTAAGACTGGGTGTTCAATATATTCTCGTGCGCCGACTCTTGTTGGTTCGTTCAAACAAATAATTTTACTCGCCACCTCCGAGCAGCGGTGAAGAATTTATTCCCCCCCCAAGCCTGTTTTGCAGAACGCGCGGCATTCCCCATTTTGTATCTCAGACTCTACGAGGCGGAAATACCCACCTTTTATAACGCTGGGCCTGCAATTTATTCCGAGTGCGTTGTCTCTCTCCTCCTGGGTTCACTCTTGTTTTCGAATTTACTCGATGATTTGGCATGAACCTATGCATGCATCGGGCGTGGTGTACGGTGCACATCGTGTCTTCCTAAAAATGCTTTCCTTGGCATTTTTAACTCGCGCTATGGGGTTGCTATGCCATCTTTCCTTTTTCCCCACCGGTTGCTCATACAAAACTCTGCTGCGTAGGTCCAAATAATACTCTGTCAGAGGATAATGCTTCTTGGTGAATTCCGACCAAATCTCTGGGTTATTTTGACCTCTGTTCAGCCTGCACCCATAGCACAAGAATCACCAGACATGGTGTACCGAACACAGCGAGAGTTCATTGGTGAGCGACCAGATATAGCTCACAATCCGGGTTTCGACTGCCTCTCCCCCGATTCCTGTTTCCGACGAAGTTTTTTATCAGTGTCGGCGATACTACCTGCACAGATCGAATAATTGGCGAACGCATGAACTCCGCAAGTATTCGGATGTGGTGTAGAGAACACATCGAGTGTTCCTGCCAACCTTTATTTGAATCCTGCCTCGCTATCTGGGGTTCGACTCCCCGCGTCCGAATGCTCGATTGGAAGTTCTCTCTTATTCCTCAAGATCTTTTTACTAGAATCGGCATGGATTTGACTTTCTTTTGAGGCACTGTGGGCCTAAAGAAAGCCGGACTTGGATCCACATGAACCCAGGCAGCGCCGATTTCTTCGAGATCCTTTTCGACCAACTGCAGAAGATAAAGATGCTCATCACCGGGCAAGTTCTCGAGTTGAAGCACTTTGTGAAGGGCGTTAATTTACTTGTAATGAATGCAGATATGGAGGCGGTGCAAGTCCTCGGGGGCGGCGGGCGGGGAAGATCAGGAGCGGAGCATGATACAAGGTGTCGTAGGCAGCAGGGTGCGGGTAACTCGGGCGGCGTGCGGCAGCTGCTGATTTAGTCGGGCGGCGCAGCGGGTTGTGATGTTGTGGGGCGGCGAGTTGACTTTGAGTGGCGTGTGAAGCTTTGAAGCTTCCACGAAATTGCCCAGGACTCCCAGACAAATGAGTGTGCCAGGTGAATTTTCCATTAGGACTGGTGAAATAACTGCGAAGACTACATACTTCGCAATCGGGGACTGGCATATACGTACTATTTTTTGGACATCACATTCTAAGCTGACGCCCGGCTAGCAACTGCAGGCATTCCCGACGAAAAGCGCCTATTTATTGTGCGTTTAGCTCTCCACACATCGTGCGATGTGAGTTAACTCGAGGGTGGCCGCAGTCACAGTAAGCTATAAATTGAGGTGGTCTATATAATCTGCGAGTCGGTCTGCGACATCAGACGTGTTCGGCGCATGAATCAGTCGACCGCAAAACAATGGTACAGAAGAGGAGCAGCGAGTAGGTCTAAACACCAAAGAATAAAGTTATACTGTAGATTGCACGTTTGTGGAGTGGCCAATGCAGATATAATCTTGGAGAGGGCGAATCCAACAGTCGTGAGGAAAGGAGACCGATCTCGCGCGAATGAGGTCCTGTGGTATTCCAGCTGACAGGTATTGCGGACGGAAATCAATGGAATACAAGAACCTTGTAATAAAGTAGGGAGATTTAATTTCCCTGTTGAATGTGAGCACAAGCAGCTCGTCTCCAGGTTGTGCGCGGCTGCGCGAGCACATTTTCGAATGTCGGTAAATTACGACGTCCGGCCATGGCCAGATTGAAGGAAGTCGAAGAGGCGAAATACAGGCAACACATACGCCGATGGCGGCGAAGCAAAACATGTTTAGAAGACTTGTGTACCTGTTGGAAATAAAAGCCGAGATCGAATCTCACCGGAAAAGTCCTGCTTCAAGATGGTTTGGGATGTTGCGGGGACAGAGACAGCACGGTAACCGATAAATTTAACGTGGAGAGGCAGAGATTGGTACAGGAACACGATTCAAGACTGAGTCCCGCATGGGACAACGAAGAAAAGAGATGAATCACTGTGGTTAACAGCGTCGCGGGATGATTCCGGGTGGAGAGCGCGGAAAACGGGTGAATGGAGACCATGAGAGGCCCTCTAAGAAGAGATTTACATAACCTGTATTGACGAGGTGAGTACGGCTGAATAGGTAGCGAAGCAAAATGAGTTGGTGATCGCATACGGATGCGACGAAACACTCTCGGGGAGCTGACGTGCGAAGCGATAGGCGGAATGAAAGGGAGGCACGCACCTGAGAATGAAATGTAGGTCGGATGACAGCAAAAGCGCGAGCAGGCGCGCGCGAAGGGGTAGGAGCGGTAGCACGCGCATCGGAAGCGCGAGCAAGCGGCAGTCCCGATTGCAACTGGCACAGGTGCACCGACGCAGGAAGCGCATGCTATCGGCGAGCATCCGCTGGAAGCCGGGCGTGCTCAGGCAGCGACACAGCGCATTGAGACACGGGGCAGGCTCATCATTTAGTGACGGTGGGTCCACGATGGTGCAGCGTCGTCTCGCCGACGCGACGCGGAGCACCATGTTCAGGATGGTGGGCATGCAGCAGATAAGGGATTGGGAACTGCGTGCGCTCACAAGGAAGGCACATTCACCCTGAGACGTTGCTGGGGCAAGATTGAGGCGTGGCCGCACAGGACGACGGCGCGCACGATATGATGGCCAGTCTGAAGTTGTGTATTCGATGTTGGCATCAGTCTGCGAAGGCACGAGGCAGCATGGACTACTCACAGCGACACTAGAGGACGGCGTGCGTGGAGGCCCGCGCCAGGTCGGCGTCGGCGAGCGGCGGGGAGATATTGACGCTTCGTTGGAGGCGCGGTCCGAGCGCGGTCGCAGAATTAGCTCACATTGGGTACAGCATTCTAGGAGGATAGAAATGAGTATGAGGAGTGGACAGAATCCAGGTCTGAAGTCAAGGGACGCTACGCACCGCATTCGAGTGCTGCACAGCAGCACTACCAGATCGGCGGATACGCTCCCTGCACGACAAATCTCGGCGCAGAGGATGAAGCGCGGGTGGCGGCGGTGCGTCCTTCAGCATCTGGCCGGTCAGTCCTGAAGCTGTGGGGGCGGGGGCGAGCGCTTCGGCATCGGCGTCGAGGCCGAGGGCAAGGGACAGACGCGCATGGAAGCGTCGAGATACAGATCCAAACAGCTTCGACAGAAGCAGCGAGCGGCGTGTGAGGAGCACACCGAGATCGAAGTGCGTATCGGCAATAAGGCGAGCGGGCGCTAGCCCACACGATGCGGCGCTACATATGGCACGGACCAAGGAGGGCATCGCCTATGTACAGCGGACAGCACGGGCTCAGTGCTCAGCAACGGGCGTCCATCTGCGAAGCAGGCAGGACTGACAGCGCATCCTCCATCCGACACCGTTCACGTCGAGATCGAGGAGCCTGCTGCACGTGCATGGTATCGAGATCAAGAGATAGGCGGTGTCGACGTCGAAAGCAAGGGAGGGGGACTAGGAATGGTTGACGGGGTTAGGCGCAGCATGCAACTCCGTGGCCTGCGAGCCCACACAACGCGGCGCGCACACGCGAAGGAAGCGGCGCTGGCGGCGCACCCGACATCTGCGTCCGACATCACACTGACTGCCGGGCGCGATTGTGTGAGAAACACAGCGCCGTGAATTGCGTATTGAAATGCAATGGAGCGTTCGCACGTAGGGCGTGAGTCAGAGCTGTGATGCCGTCTCACAGCCACTGATTGACAGCGGACTCGGCCTTTTCCGAGTCTTTCTTGCGTCCGACTACGTACATTCCACTCTTGCCTGCACACCATCTGAGCCTTATGGCGTGCTTGACAACAAATCTTGCTCGGCGCTCATTGTTGGCGCTTAATGATCAGCCCTCAATCAAATTCCGTCGGCGCGGGCTCCCGCGCTAAATTGACGTCCCTCAAATTCCATGTTTTGATCCTGGAACATCGATCACGAAGCTGCTTAGATTTTTATCTACGTCGTCTCAGCGTCTCGAGTTGTAGTGTCCAGCCCTCTATGTAGCAGGTTACAGGTATTCTTATGCTTCTCCGAACCCAATGCCTCGTGCATCACAATACAGCATCTTAAATTAACTCCGATGTCGAATTGCCGAGCGCGAAATGAAACGCCACTGTCAGACAGCTATACAGCATCTTAACTTCGATGCCGAATTGGTGAGCGCAACGATGACACCGCTGTCAGA
Organism: Mycena leptocephala; assembly: GCA_029378395.1. Taxonomy (NCBI): domain Eukaryota; kingdom Fungi; phylum Basidiomycota; class Agaricomycetes; order Agaricales; family Mycenaceae; genus Mycena; species Mycena leptocephala. Next base: position 92,934 of record JARJLF010000428.1, read on the forward strand.
TAGCTGTACCGCTGTGTGAGTAAGGCAAAGCCTTAGATGGTGATGCATGTGCATGCACGGATGCATGATGTTCCACACCACCGGAGCAAGGTTCGCTGATGTTGGCGTCGGGAGGAGTCTATTTGCACAGAGGTTTCGAATGGGAGAGTTACCTTCCTGCTGCACCATGTCCTCGGGGGTGCGTGATTGGTACCGATGAAAACACTGAGAGCAGCAACACCGGGCATCTACGTTGCATTGCCAATGCGAGGCATGCTTTCAACGTGGCAGATACCGATATGGCAGGATCTATCTTAAGATTGGGGTCAAATGGTAAAGAGTGATAGGTATCGATGTTCCCATGGCTTTACAGCACCTGGCAGCCACGTTGGTGGGGCGTGGACGTCTGACATATATAAGATCGACTTCCTGGCCTTCAAGCTTCTCGACCTTTCCCCTCGCAATCATGTCCGAGTTGAAATCGGTGTGAGCATTCCGGACCTCCTGTCGAGACTGTTGATTCAATTCATGTCCTTTAATTAGCATTCAGCTTCACAGTACGCACCTGCCTACATTGATGCTGCCAAACCATACTTAGTCCTTTCTCACAGATATCCGTGTCACGTCCTCGACTATCCCCCATGATGATCTTCCGGGTGACATGAAAATGTTTGCCCAGCTTATCATCGAGGAGAATATTTTCCAACAAACCTTGCCGGTGGCCTCGGAGCGTGATCAAATGAGTTGGGAACTTGGGTTTGGGTGTAACATGTGAGTGTGTAGTAGCCTTTGCACAACACACTTATGATTCATTGATGCTCACTTTTTCTCAGTCCACCCCATGCTCCTACTTTCTCAGTGGCAGTCTTGCGTCAGAGTGAAACTGAGGGAACACGGCTTGTTGGATATGTCGAAATCAGGCAATGTGAAGTCCTTGGATCTGTGGAATCAAATAGGTGTTGGTGCAGTCCCCTTACTCTGAGCATCATCGCTGAAAATTACAATGTAGCCTTCCAGCTCCAGCTCAATAAAGTGAATGCCGATGGCCCTTCTCTCAAATTCAGGGCTGGTTTCTCGGTTTCCGAGTTACCGTACCAGGAGGTATCTTCTTTATATCTCATTGGCATGCCAGAGAACACAAGTGAGATTCCCTACCTATTGTCGGATTACTTCCTGAGCCATCTACAGTTGCCTCTGTCAAGAGTCAAGGCATAGCAAATGAGCTGCAGAATATGTATGAAGACTCCAAGAAAACCGAATTTTCTATGGATGCTCTGCAGCTTTGGATTATGCACGAGAGGATTCTACTTTGCTGCCAAAGCAATGACAACAGGGCTTGGTTGCTGAATATACTCGGGGATATTATTTTGCAGTCTTACCAGGTGTCTGGGACTGTAGATGGCCTGAACCAGGCAGTCTGTGCATACAATGATGCAGTGCGGGATGACCCAGGACATGTCATCCATCTTGCAGACCTTGGAACATCCTTGCTACATCGCTTTGAGCGGCTTGGTGATCTCAGCGACATCAACAAGTCTGTCTTGATGAAAGAGGATGCTGTCCAGCTCACTCCAGATGGCCACCCTGACAAGCCTTCTTTGTTGAACAACCTTGGGAATTCGCTTTTCCGTCGCTTTGAGCGGCTTGGTGATCTCAGTGACATCAACAAGTCTCTCTTGATGTTTGAGGATGCCATCCAGCTCACTCCAGATGGCCACCCTGACAAGCCTTCTTTGTTGAACAACCTTGGGAATTCGCTTTTGGGTCGCTTTGAGCGGCTTGGTGATCTCAGCGACATCAACAAGTCTGTCTTGATGTTTGAGGATGCCATCCAGCTCACTCCAGATGGCCACCCTGACAAGCCTTCCAGGTTGTACAACCTTGGGAATTCGCTTTTCCATCGCTTTGAGCGGCTTGGTGATCTCAGTGACATCAACAAGTCTGTCTTGATGTTTGAGGATGCCATCCAGCTCACTCCAGATGGCCACCCTGACAAGCCTTCTTTGTTGGACAACCTTGGGAATTCGCTTTTGGGTCGCTTTGAGCAGCTTGGTGATCTCAGCGACATCAACAAGTCTGTCTTGATGTTTGAGGATACTGTCCAGCTCACTCCAGATGGCCACCCTGACAAGCCTTCCAGATTGAACAACCTTGGGAATTCGCTTTTGGGTCGCTTTGAGCAGCTTGGTGATCTCAGCGACATCAACAAGTCTGTCTTGATGTTTGAGGATGCTGTCCAGCTCACTCCAGATGGCCACCCTGACAAGCCTTCCAGGTTGAACAACCTTGGGAATTCGCTTTTCCATCGCTTTGAGCGGCTTGGTGATCTCAGTGACATCAACAAGTCTGTCTTGATGTTTGAGGATGCTGTCCAGCTCACTCCAGATGGCCACCCTGCCAAGCCTTCCAGATTGAACAACCTTGGGAATTCGCTTTTCCGTTGCTTTGAGCAGCTTGGTGATCTCAGTGACATCAACAAGTCTGTCTTGATGAAAGAGGATGCTGTCCAGCTCATTCCAGATGGCCACCCTGACAAGCCTTCTTTGTTGAACAACCTTGGGAATTCGCTTTTGGGTCGCTTTGAGCGGCTTGGTGATCTCAGCGACATCAACAAGTCTGTCTTGATGTTTGAGGATCCATCCAGCTCACTCCAGATGGCCACCCTGACAAGCCTTCCAGGTTGAACAACCTTGGGAATTCGCTGTTGGGTCGCTTTGAGCAGCTTGGTGATCTCAGCGACATCAACAAGTCTGTCTTGATGTTTGAGGATGCTGTCCAGCTCACTCCAGATGGCCACCCTGACAAGCCTTCCAGGTTGAACAACCTTGGGAGTTCGCTTTTCCGTCGCTTTGAGCAGCTTGGTGATCTCAGTGACATCAAAAAGTCTGTCTTGATGGTTGAGGATGCTGTCCAACTCACTCCAGATGGCCACCCTGACAAGCCTTCCAGGTTGAACAACCTTGGGAATTCGCTTTTGGGTCGCTTTGAGCGGCTTGGTGATCTCAGTGACATCAACAAGTCTGTCTTGATGAAAGAGGATGCTGTCCAGCTCACTCCAGATGGCCACCCTGACAAGCCTTCTTTGTTGAACAACCTTGGGAATTCGCTTTTCCGTCGCTTTGAGCGGCTTGGTGATCTCAGTGACATCAACAAGTCTCTCTTGATGTTTGAGGATGCCATCCAGCTCACTCCAGATGGCCACCCTGACAAGCCTTCTTTGTTGAACAACCTTGGGAATTCGCTTTTGGGTCGCTTTGAGCAGCTTGGTGATCTCAGCGACATCAACAAGTCTGTCTTGATGTTTGAGGATGCTGTCCAGCTCACTCCAGATGGCCACCCTGACAAGCCTTCCAGGTTGAACAACCTTGGGAATTCGCTTTTCCGTCGCTTTGAGCGGCTTGGTGATCTCAGCGACATCAAAAAGTCTGTCTTGATGTCTGAGGATGCTGTCCAGCTCACTCCAGATGGCCACCCTGACAAGCCTTCTTTGTCGAACAACCTTGGGAATTCGCTTTTCCATCGCTTTGAGCGGCTTGGTGATCTCAGTGACATCAACAAGTCTCTCTTGATGTTTGAGGATGCTGTCCAGCTCACTCCAGATGGCCACCCTGACAAGCCTTCCAGGTTGAACAACCTTGGGAATTCGCTTTTGGGTCGCTTTGAGCAGCTTGGTGATCTCAGCGACATCAACAAGTCTGTCTTGATGTTTGAGGATGCTGTCCAACTCACTCCAGATGGCCACCCTAACAAGCCTTCTTTGTTGAACAACCTTGGGAATTCCTTTTCTGTCGCTTTGAGCAGCTTGGTGATCCTCAAGACTGTCAGCAGCTGCTACTTCACCACACTTCAGCTGCATGCTCAACAACAGGCCCTGCCAGCATACGATTTGAAGCAGCCAGAAGGTGGGCAAAACACGCCCAAGTACACCAACCCTCATCTTTACTCCGTGCATATACTACTGCCATTGAACTCCTGCCTGAATTGGCATGGCTCGGGCTGTCTATAACCGATCGGCATCACCAGCTCTCACAGGCAGGCCAAGTTGTGAGAGACGCTGCTTCAGCTGCAATTGCAGAGCATGACTACCGGAAGGCAGTGGAGTGGCTTGATCAGGGTCGTTCAGTCATCTGGGGTCAGCTTCTCAATCTGCGCACACCAGTAGATGAACTGAGGGAGCACCATCCTGGCCTTGCTGATGAGCTTATCTCTCTCTCTACCTTATTAGAAACTGCTGGCACCCAGAGCAATGCTGTTGCTGATAGTATCAAACCACAGCCACTTGAGTCCATTGCACAGAGATCACATGCCCATGCTCTTCGAAGGAATGGTGTCTTACAACAGATTAGAGAACTGTCAGGGTTTGAGAGGTTCCTATTATCGAAGCCAATTTCTGAGCTCTCGCAAGCTGCGAAAATGGGCCCTGTTGCCATCTTGAATATCAGTGCATATGGATGTGATGCTCTGATACTCATGCCAGGCCTTGCAGATGAAGTAATCCATGTCCTGCTGAGTGATTTCACAATTCATGAGGCTCAGGCATTGGTCAAATCTCTGGCATCAATTGTGGGAAATCCTGGACGTAATGATAGGTTGCATGGCTCTATTGAGGGAGCTATGGCTCCAGATGATATCCTTTCCCATATTCTCTCTGAGATCTGGTTTAAAATTGTTCACCCGGTCCTGAATGTACTCACAATCACGGTAAGCTACCTGAATCAACACATCTAATTCCCATCCTAATGATATCCATAGACTCCAGCAAGCCAAGATTTGGGACGTATATGGTGGTGTCCAACAGGGCCACTAGCATTCCTTCCTATCCATGCAGCAGGACTCTACAGCAAGGATCAAGCCTTCGGCTCAAAATTATCTGACTTCCTGATTTCGTCCTATACACCATCGTTGACTGCCTTAATCCAAGGGTATCGCCCACAATCTGAATCCCAGGCCAGACTTCAACTCCTTGCTGTCACTCAACCGTCAGCGCAGGGACAGTCCTTCATCCCAGGAACTCATGAAGAAATCAAAGCTATCGAGCACCATGCTAAGGGAAAAGTTCCTGTTCTGTGGTTGGACAGACATATGGCCACAATAGAAGAAGTTCGGAAGGGCATGAAGGAGTCCAGATGGGTCCATTTTGCCTGTCATGGTGTACAGAGCACCTCCCCAACTGAAAGTGCCCTCCTCCTTGCTGGAAGTTCACGGTTGACACTCTCAAACATTATCCAGCTCTCTCTCCCCAATGCTGACCTGGCATTCCTCTCTGCATGTCAAACTGCCACTGGTTCCCAACAGCTCCAAGATGAGTCAGTTCATCTCACTGCTGGCATGTTACTAGCTGGATACCGAGGTGTCATTGGGACAATGTGGTCTATCATGGATCATGATGCCCCACAAGTTGCTGGTAATGTTTATGCCCATCTATTGGAGGCATCACCTCCGGATCCGACGAGGGCAGCTGAGGCGTTGCATCTTGCCATTCAGAAGCTTCAAGAGCATCTCGGAGCAAAGAAATCCTTTTTACGCTGGGTGCCCTTCATACATTTTGGGGTTTAATTTTGCAGATATAACAACTGTGTAGGATATAGGTAGGTGTAGAGGTAGTTTTGTGTACCTGTTTTTGTAGGACCTCTTGCGAGTTACAGTGTTTGAGTTTATTTGACAGAGCATTAGAGGTTACAAGTTGCCACCTCTGTGAGAATCTCAACAAGCCTTATACATATCACGTCTGGCTCGATGTTTGTGTATCTGGTCCAACACTGAAGCTTTGTGACTGGAAAAACAAAATGTCAGAGACCCGAATTCAATACCCAAGAGCACAAGCAAGTCTCACAACTCAACAGAATGTAGTCTTGTCCTTCACTCAAAAGAAAACCAAGCCAGTCGAGCACTCAATACTCCAGATAGAAACTAGGCCCGCAGGTTACCCGTTCCCAACCAAGCGGAGCAACACTCTCTGTGAATTAACACCAAACAAGGTAAGGATTCAACTCAGAATCTCCAGTAGATAGACACATAATGACACCAACCTTTCCCCACTGTAAAGTTAATGCTCCCTGATTGGTACACAGTGCAGCGCAGTTTGTCCTGAACAAATGGACTGATAACTCAGTGTCTTTCTGCTTTTACATTCATGCCCAAACTCAATGTTGAAGGTTAATATTCCAGCTCAAGCTTAATCACCCAACAGCGATATTTCAGAGACTCAAGCTGAAAATTGATAATTTATAATTGATATTTCAGGCTGAAGGTGATACTTCAGTATTTGGATAGCCATGCTTTGAAAGAGTGCAAATACTGGTGGCCAACATCGATGAGTACTTGTTTGAAAACACCATGCCAACTTGAACATCGCAGCTTGCTGCAAGTGCTCTGCCAGAGTGGAGGTGCCACGGAGTTATCAATGGTGCACAGACACGTTGTCTGGAGCTGTGTGCAAGGCACATGATTACTGTCAATTTTGACCTGCCAAGCCTCCGGCCATCATCGCCTCCGTCAGGCTTGGTGTGGCACGCATTCTCACTGACCCATCTGTCTTCTGCAGTGTGCATCTCTCCGCTCCACTATGCCACTCATGTTGTCCAGCTCCTGGGGCATCTCCCTTGGGCACGCCCCCAATTCTGGCCCACCTTTGTGTGTTCACCACTCCCGTCATCCGTTACTCCTACCGGCCCCGTGCACTCTATTGACCTCACCACAATGCGCATCTGCATCTGCCCCTGACACCCATGTCAACGTGCGTGCCCGCCGCTCTCTTCTGACACTGGTGCATGTCTGTCCCACCATCTGCACTCACTGACTTTGTGCTGCAGCTTAGCTCCATCCACGCCTCCTATGCCCTCAGGTATGGTGCTGTCGATCGCCTGCTAGCCCCCTGTTCAATCAAGTCAACTCTACGTTGTGGCCATGCCCATCCTCTGCACCCTTGCCTCTCCCCACACATTTGCCCTGCACTTGGGAGCTACCCTTCCTCGATGCTTGCGCATCCTGCAACAGATCCTAGTTGGCCTCTCAGGCGCTGGCCTACATTTGCGCTTGCCCACAACTCGCCCTGTGCACCTCTCCACGCCACTAGTGCTCCTCTCTCACTATATCCCTGTCCCTCCACTTGAGCCATCCCACCACTCCCACAGATGTATTCGCTACTCTCATCAGTGCTTGCACTCATCTGTCGTCTGTCCTGCTGTGCCTGCACCAACACTACAATGAAGCACCCATGCCCTCCTGCACTAGCCCTCCCTTCCCCCCTGCTGTGAGCATGCATTCCGCATTCATCCTCGTCCTCGTCACGTCCTGTGCTGCTGGTACTCTCCCCCTTGCACCTGCTCTCGCCTTGAGCCCATGATGCGCGATCCACGACTCTACCCCTCCTCCTCCTGAGCCCACTCCTGCCACTCCTACGATCTCGCTGTCGACCCCTCTACGCTGGTAGAGCATGACCGAAACGAGTTGAGTGAAATACCGCAGCGAATCTATATATATTCATTCAATTTCAAAGCCCCACATGGATCTGGCCCTTGCTTGTGCTCTTGTAGGATGACTTCTGAGCCTCGTCTGACCTCTGGTCAGCACTGTCATCGTGCCCTTGGAGCCATGGTGTATTTCTGTTTATCTTTATCTTTAAACACTACATCCTCATAAATTGACTCTGTGCTCTTCTTTTGACTCTGCATGCCATGAACACTACATCCTTGTAATTTGACTCTGTGCTCTCTCTTTTGACTCTGCATGCTATGACCACATCTCCTGCACCAGCCCCTGATGCGCCCCTGCATCCATGATCACTGGCTTGGAGTGCCTTTATTATCTTTAACCACTACATTCTCGTTCTCATTCTCATAATTTGACTCTGCATGCCCTCGACTTTTGACTCTGCATTCAATGCTTGCCATTGAGCGAGGTCTGGGTACCAAGGCAGAGGAGCTCTGAATCTGATTATTGCGCATCTCCTCAAGCTCACAGGAAGAAGGAACAAGGATGGGTGTTGTTCTGTCCTGGATACCAGAGCTGCAGGAGTTTGTTAGCGCATCGACAGTCGAGTCATCTCGCACTTGGACTTCAAGTCGTTCCATCAGGTGATCATGAATCAGGATGGATAGGGGTGGTACTTTTCGAGCTATGGTCTTGTGTCTGCTCCAGCTACCACACATAATGGGACTTCGCGCACATACACATCTGCCCCTGGATGAATTCAAGCAGTTCTCTGTCCTGGAAGTTGAGGTGTCTCCCCCGTGCTCTTAGTCGTCTTCCTGACGTGGACATTGTCAGCCAGCAAAATTCAACATTACAACACCGCCTTAAGGTACATGCTCTTAAGGACCAATGCTGCTGCATGGCATTACAAGTCCTAGACAGCTTGCACCGGTCTATATCATCAGGAAAATTGAGAAGTTTGTTGTGTTACGCATATGTACTTTTGGTAAGCTTGTGGAATATCTACAAGTGAGTAAGTACTAGCATATTTGTGAGAGTGCAACTGGAACCAAAAACAAAGAAATTACACAAAACTCCTACCTGCTTCTTATCATAGCCTATCTTCAAGTTTCTCACTACTTCCAACTGCGAGGGAAAAGGTTGAATGCCAGCATAAGAAAGAAATAAGATCAACAATTTTATATTGAAACAGCTGTAACAGTTGCGCGGTCACAGAAAATATCGCTGTGCCCGAGGCTGGAGCTGTTTGACAGTATGGGAACTGTGTCTAAACAGGCAGTGGATTCGTTGATCGAATTGCGGATGTGATGGGCCAAGACTGAATCCAAAGACACAAGGTAGGCAACATTGATTCATCCCGGAATTGTGAGTCAAAGCTGGTCAATTTTGGATGACTGTAAGGGCAACCTCAAGGCCTGGGGGTGTCACAGACTAGCAAGGGGAATCCAAAGGAATGAATAAAGAAGTAGCTAGGTGTACAAGAATATGCACCTACGAGGGGAATCCAAAGAGAAGAAACTCTGAGGATTCCCATGCTAGGTTCTGGGTATATGTAAAAGTGGCTACCGACTAGTAGCATGTGACCGGGTTGATCGGAGAGATCGGCATAAGTCTCAGGCGTGATTGCAGACTTGGTGCCATGTCGAATTGGTGGACCGGTCGACAGGAGGCCAGGAGCCAGGCGACCGGTTACTGGTACCGGATCAGGTGGGCCGGTCAGGGGTTCTGCTGACATCACCCCCCCTTGGAATGCGGTGCCTCAACACATAGACTGGAGAGAACAAATGTGGGTCCAGAATTGGAGGGAGTCAAAGGTGGCAACGGCGATGGTGCGGGGTTTGGCTGGGTATTTCCGGTAATACTCTGCTATGGCTTCCAGGGCAAACACGTCGGAGTGTTTTGCCCATTGATTGTGCGAAGCATCATACCCTTTATACTGGACCATGTACCAGACCGTGGCATCAAGGATTTCCTCGACTTCCCACTCTGGTAGGTCGCCTGGGGCATCCAGAAGGATGGGCACCAGTTTGTCATAGCTGGGACGGCCTTCGAAGGGGTCTTCCTCAGCGAGCTCCAGTTTCACAACCGGAAAGACCGGATGGAGCCAGGAGAGCTGGGGTGGTAACTTGAGCTTGTACGTGCCTCGACCGACAACCTTGATGACTTTGAAGGGACCAAGGCGTCGGTGGGAGAGGCCCAGGGAGGGTCGAGTTGTCAGGATGTCAGAAGCATCGAGCCAGACCCAGTCGTGAACCTTGATGTCTGGGGCCAGGGTGCGTCGACGGTCGTAGTACTGCTTGTACTCCTCTTTCGCTTTCACAAGAGCCGCCTTGGCTTCGGAGATGCTGGAGGTGATCTGGTCGTGGAATTCGTTGACTGATTCCAACTTCGAACATGGCCCATTCAGCTCGAACCCCATCCAGGGGAGCCAGCTGGTGTCCATCATAAATGGAACCTGCTGCATGGAGGAGTGGATGTGGTTGTTGTAAGCGAATTTGGTGGCCGGAAGGAGCTCGTCCCAGTCATCCTGCTTGTAGTTAGTGAAAAGCCAGATGAACTGTTTCATCTCCTGGTTGACTCATTCGGTCTGACTGTCAGTCTGCAGGTGGTATGCCGTGGAGGTGGCCAGTTTGATACCGATAAAGTGCCAGTGCTCAGTGGTGAACTCCACGATGAACTGGGGACTGCAGTCAGAAATGTACTTATCTGGCATGCCATGGAGCTTCCAGACGTTCTGGTAGTAAAACCGGGCAGCACTGACCACATCGAGCTAGGTGGTGCACTCGATGAAGTGGGCATGTTTACCTAGGACATTGACTACGACCATGACCAAATCGTAGCCATGGGCCTCTGGTAGTTTGACAACGAAGTCAACCGAGACCATGCTCTAACGTTCCTCTGGGATCTCGGTCAGGTGCAGCTCCCCGACCAGAAGCTTCTGGAGCACTTTGGTCTGACAGCACAGATCGCAGGTCACAATGTAACGACCAACATGACGGGACATCTGGGGCCACCAGTAGTTCTGGGGAACGAGTTCCAACGTTTTGAAGCGACCGGCATGACCAGCTATCCGAGTGTTGTGGTGCTGCTCCAAAATCTGGCAGTGGAGGTCTTTGTCCCAAGGGACAACGATCTTGCTGCGGAAGTAGAGCAGGTCGGCGTCCACGTGCCACTCAGCAGACTGGGAGGACTGGGTGCCTCGGACCTTGAGAAGCTCTCGTGCCGTGAGAGCCATGGGGTCCTCGAGGTCTGGTTCGTCAGCGAGCACCTCGCAAATGTCCCGAAGCAGAGGCACTTCCAGGCCAGCGACCGCCACACCTTCCAGTGCTCGGACGTGGAAAAGGTCCGGACTCAGGAGCGTCAGATCCGTGTTGTCTGGGCCCAGTCCGTGGTCAGGTCGCCAGCTGAGTGTGTCTGGCTTACCCATTGAGCATCTGGGCTTGTGATGAAGCGTGAAGTCAAACCGGGACAGGTACAGCGACCACCGTGCCTGTCACCAGTTAAGGTTCTGCAACTTCCGGAAATACTCGAGGTTCTTGTAGTCGGTCCAGATCTTGACTGGATGCTGCAAACCTTCAAGGAAGTGTCGCCACTCCTCGAGAGCCCGGATGATGGCCAGCATCTCCTTGTCGGGGATCTTGTAATTGCGTTGGACCAGACTCAAGCTGTTGGAGTAGAATGCAACCGGGTGCCACTTCTCGTTGGAGCCCACCTGCAAGAGAACAGCACCAGAGGCGAAGTTGGAACTATCTGCCTCAAGCTGGTATGACCAGGACTCGTCCAGCAGGATTAGCACCGGTTCGCTGGTCACCGCGTCCTTGATGGCTTGGAATGCGACAGCTTCGCTTTTGGTCTAGACCCACTGTCAGCCTTTACCGGTTAGGTCGAACAAGGGCCGGGCGTCGTCTGAGAAGCCCTTCATGAACCGCCAGTAGAAGTTCATGAAGTCAAGGAACTGCTGCACCTCCTTCTTAGACTGTGGGGTCGGCCAATTGGCGACACCGGTGACCTTGACCAGATCCATCTCCATGTGGTTGTGGGAGATGATTACCCTGAGGTACTCGATTGATGACTTCTCAACTCGGGCTTCTCCAGTCGCAAAAAGAGCTTATGCTCCTGGAGGCGCTGGAGCACTTCCCAGACAATCTCTCAGTGGCGGGTGATGTCCGAGTGCGCGATGAGAATGTTGTCGAGGTATACCATGACATCGCCAGACAAGATGAGATCCTGGAAGATGTTGTTCATCATTGTCTGGAAGGTCGCGGGGGAGTTCGTCAAGCTGAAGTACATCACCAGGGGTTTGAAGAGGCCCCAGTTCATCCAGAACGCGGCCTTCCACTTGTCACCCTTCCAGATCTGGACGTTGTTAAAGCGCCACCAGACGTCGAGTTTTGTGAAGAACTGGGCTCCTTTCAAACAATTAATGAGATTGTTGATCAGAGTTATTGGGTACTGGTTCTTCACGGTCATCGCGTTGAGCACCCGGTAATCCTGTACGAACCAGAGGGCACTGTCCTTCTTCTCGACGAAGAAGACCCGCGAGGCCATCAGTGACTTTGATGGCCAGACCCGGCTGGTTGCCAGTCCCTCCTCGATGAACGCGTTGAGCTCACGTTGCTTGAGGGGTGAGATCGGGTAGACCTTACAGTTGGCTGGTTTCATGTCCAGAACGAGTTCGATGGTGTGGTCCCACGACCGGTGATCCAGCAACGAATCGAAAGCCTCTCAGTTGAAGACATCCTCGAAGTTGCGCACCCACTCAGGAAGCTCATCCTTACTGGGTGCGGAGTTCTTGGCGAAGGCTTTGGCCAGCTGCTGCAAGACAGTGCTACTGGCCTGGATGTCTTCTGGGGGGAGAACTGGGTATAGAAGACTCGGTCTCTATCCTCCAGAGGGTCATCTTCATCATCTTCATCATCCAAGTTGTCTAGCAGGAGTTCAGGCAGGTCCTCCCTGAACTCGTCATCATCGTCCTTGCTGAGCTGGTCATCTGTGTCGCAAATGGTCAGGACCAGTCTGGCTCGGAGCTGCCAGACGATGCAGGCAATGGTCTTCGTGTGCTCACGCTCAGTTCTGGCCTCATCAACACAGGTCGCGCAACCGGATGGGCAGCGACTCATTTTGACCTCCTGGGTATCCCAGTTGATCTCGGGGTTATGCTTCCAGAGCCAGGAATACACGAGGATGAGCTTTTGCTTGCTGAGCCTGGTCATGGCAAGCTGAACTCTCTCACTGTGACCTTTGTAACGGAGGACCAGGGTCACAACATCTCGGATGAAGCTGGCCTCGTTGGGAGAGCTGTCTACATTGAATACTGGAATGGGTTGCGAGAGCTGGCGAACCGGGATCCCGGTCGCCTTAACGTACTCGGAGTCAATGAAGTCGGAGGTCGCTCCACAGTCAACAAGCCCATCGAGCGAAAGCCTCATGGCATTGTTGGTCGACTCAATCTCCAATGGGAAGTGGAGGGAGTTTAGCACCAGATGTCCAGCAACCATGTAGCACTTAGGGAGTTTACGCTCCCAAGCAGACTTACAGGGCAGACGGGTGGCTGGTCTGGCTGGCAGTTTGCGAGCGGCCAGTCCAGCCGGTGGAGGAGGTGGAACGACCGGTCAGTCATCTGGGTTGGGGGGTGCATCTATTGTTTTGGTCAATGCAAGAGGTATATTGTCTGACTTGTTACATAAAATGTCGAAAAAATTAGGGGACGTGATCGAGGGCACACTGCTCACTCACCGCAGTGGGGAAAATCCTCTGGGGCAGGCTCATCAGTGAGGGCCTCGGTCGTGGCCAGGTGGGCCACGAGCTCCTCCAACATTTCTCCTCCAAGCTGGCGGATCACCTCGTCAAGCACATCAGTCGTCTGGACGTCGGCCAGCGCTGGGCAATCTCGAGCGAAGTGGTTTGGGTCGCCCCATCGGAAGCATCCGCGATGAGGGAGGTTGCGGGCATGGGTGTGGTCCACGTCCATTCGGATCAGGGCCGGTGAAAGGGTTGCTCAGTATCTACGATAGGTATACTAGTAAGCTCGAACCCAACGGACAGAATGCAGTAATACACTTATTCCTTAGAATAATGTATTAGACCACAACTATCAACTGAATACGTCTCCTTTCCTCCTTGTTGAACGTCTAGATGATGTCCGACGAGTTACAAGTCTTTAGGACACTTTAGAAAGGTCCAAGGAACACTGTTTAAGTTTTCCTGTTGCTGGTTGCTTTGTGGATTACTCTAAACTGAGCTTTTCCCCAAAGTGCACAAACTAGCAGAATTAAGACTCTTGGGTAAGAGTGCTCTTTTCTACAAGTGTTTTAGATATAAGCTTCTCAGCTTTGCACACAGAACAACACTGGTTCTGGTAGCCTATAGTCCGACGATCCCAATTCCTAATAACTCTGACAAGACCAATATTCCGACGATCCCAAACTCAATTCCAACAGTGGACGTTAATCCAAAGGCAACAATATCACTTTATAAAACTTGAGACCTTAAAACACAAACTCTAAGAGTATTGGTTTAAGAAGAAAGCCACGAACCTGGATGACCTGAGACGAGACAAATGCTGTTTAGGCACTGACTTGAGCAGGGACTCCCAATTCAGTGGCAAACCACTCAAACCCTTCCTCCTTATATATACTGTACACTAAAACTCTTACACTATGGTGATTACACTACTGGGTATACATGTGTTAGTTCTGGTAGCTTAATCGGGTATGCACGTGTCCGCGTTCTGTATGGGATCTACCGATCTACCCCTACGTTTCCGATCGTTGCATGCCAACCTTTAATCCACTGCATGTTAACTTTGGATTATCGGTTAAAACGCGTCTTTGGTGTCCCCTGAACAGGACCTTCAGATTCAGAGAGCGTAGGCCTCTAGCTTTCGATAGAGCCTCCAACCGTCTTAATCTGCCAAGTGGTTACCGAGTTATATCACATACTCTACCGATCTTAATTAGGAACCCTGCTTTGGGTTGGTAACATTGATTGGTTTAGTAAGTGACCGGATTAACCGTTGCCGGTTAATCCGTCCCGAGCTGACATCATCACATGACTCACCACGCTGCGTCAACTTCGCAAAGTCACCACAACAATAGGTTAAACCCATGGTTTAACATAGCCGCCTTTTTTGGTACGAGCCCCCAGAGTGGATGTTACTCTAATTTCCTGCTTTGTTGGCCCCACTGTAGTCTAAATCCCAAAGATCGACTAGTATATAATACATCCATTGGTTTAAGAAGCTAAACCAGTATTCGTGTTTCTGGTCAGTCATCCTTTCGGATGGACTCGCTATAGTCCTTCATGGGTTAAGCCTATGGATAACCATTCGGGACTCATGTTATCCCTCAGACGCGTTGATACAGCCCACGAAATGTGAAGGCTGAATCTCACGATTTTTGCGATTTCTAAGGCTAAAGCCTAGCCCAGAGATTGGCAGAGATTGTGTCCCTAGGGCCTGTACGACAGCCCTAGGGCACCTGTTCTGGTGATACTAAAGGAGAGCTAGGGTGAGCTCCGAACCACTGGCTGTAGTACTTTAGTGCAAACTAAGTACACTATCAAGGAGATAAACATATAAGCCCAAGAAGTCCAGCTAGGGATCATAACTCTACTAGGAGTACCAATGGCTGCACAGGAAAGGTCCTAGGAAGAGAGACGGGACAGCTAGGGAGAAGTAGACGCCTAGGCACGGATATCATATAGGAAGCTTGCTTCCTAGGAGGTGTCTAGTCGATAGTGACTAGCCAGCTAGGGCCAGTGGAGTGCCCTAGGGCGACGTTACTGAGGATTTGTTGAGTAGTAGTTAAGTTCTACTTAACCAGACGGAACGAGTACTCTAATGAGCGTGCTCTGACAGTCGAGACGGGGCTAGGAGACATGTGATGTGCGCGACGCGGTCGCGAGGTGCCAAACAAAGACAAGTAACTCTTTGTGGCAGCAGTGTTGATTGTAGAGAAAGCGGACGCCGAAGTGTAGGCATCCTAGCAGCGTGATGGCGGATAGAGTTCCGCATTATACCTCGTAATGACCTAAGGAAGCTTGGATTATCAACCAAGCCGGAGACATTCGTCCCCAGCGGGAGCAATCGGCTGGCCTAGGGCATTACAAATATACCCAAAACAGACCTAGGGGTCAACCTGGATGACTATTTCGGCCATTCCATCATGACGATTCAACTCGGCACTCAAGCACCTGATTCTTTCTTATAAAGCGCCTCATCTCAGTTACTCAATTCGTATTATCTCATGTATTTCGCAAAGTAGTATAAAAGGGCAGAAGGAACCCCGCAGAAGACCAGTTCATTGCACCCCCAGTTTGCCTAGGCAGTTGCCAAAGCCAGCTTCACCGGTGGTAGTGTTCTCAGGTCGGCTTCGCAGAGAATAGCACTTTCTCTGTTTGTAGTTGTTCTATAACAATTGGAGTTTAGTTGTTGGCTCAAAGGCTTGAGTTGTGATTTAAGCTTCAGAACCTCGAGTGACCTGTGAGAAGGCACCCTAGGAATCATTGGACCATTGTTAGCTTGAGGCTGCGCAGTGAGACGCTTGGGCATAGACTTATCTGTATGGGATTTGTTCTATAGAGTCAAGGTCATTCATTGGTAGACCCTCAGTAATCGTGAGACAGTGCAAACGTTCTTTGGTTTAACAGCCAGAGTCTGCTACCTGATAGGTGACGGTGGTATTGTGCAGCTAGGAGCTAGGTAGTTCCCTAGGGGCACACAAATAGTTGTATCTGTAGCTGGCTAAGGCTGTGCAGTGGGACACTTGGGCATAGACCTATCTGTATGGGATTTGTGCTATAGAGTCAAGGTCATCCATTGGTAGATCCTCAGCAGTTGTAAGGCGACGCAATCTGGGTTTCTTGAGGCTAGAAGGCACTTAAGACTCAAAACTATACAAATCTACAAAACACCCGTAGTACCTGTTCATCGGGGCTTAGGGAACGTTGTGTGAACGGTTACTTTCGAGAGCGGAAGTGTACTTGAGAACATTCATCGGATTGTTCAATTGGAACTTGGTTACTGTTTTTGAGAGTTCAGACTTCGCTTGCCGCATACTACGGCACGGACCCACGAACATAAAGGAAGCGCTAATAAGAGGGCAGTTGTGTGTGTGTGTGTTGGTGGTTTTTGGTGGTGTTTAGCATCCCCTAGCTGCTATCGCATTTCAAGCGTACTGTTTAGCACACCGTTTCAGCGTGTGGAACATAGTAAAATCGCAAAATTGCGCCTATTTCACTAGTGTTCCATTTTCCGGCTTATCACCAGAGGTGCCGGTGCGGCGGCTCTCAGTTTCGGTGTCATGACGACGCTCGGTGTGATCAGGATCGTATGGGCACGACTGGGCACGACCGGGTGACAGCTGGTTCCTCCGGCATTACGAGCGTGGAGCAGCAACTCGTATTGCCAGTAGGCACGAATGTGCCAGGCAGCGTAGTCCCGCAGGTCCAGAGGGTCACTCGACCTGGTGATGGCAAGATTGATTGCTGGGTCGAGACCGGTCCGATATTTGGTGACCTTCACGAGTGGGTCCTGAAAGCCTGCGAGGTCAACAAAGTCTTCGAAGTCATCGGTGTACCAGAAAATGTCCCAGGAGCCCATGGGGTAGGAACGGGACTCGAGCTTGATCAGGGCGTGGTCTTGCTCATTCTCCTCCATGAACCGAAGCCGGAACTCGGTCAGGAACACCTCGAAAGTGGGGAACGGGAAGACTGGCTTGGCTGACTGGCGTTTGGCACACCATTGCACGGAGTCCTTAGCCATAAAGGACATGGCGTACCAGACAACCTTTTCCTCGGAAAGTTCTCTGGACTGCATGAACGCTTCCAGCACAAGCTGGGCGTAGGTCTGGACGCTGTGGATGAACACCCAGCCTTGCGTTCGGTCGCTGTTGAAGACGAACGGGGGGTTTGGCTGGAGGACTGATTTTACGCTGGATACAACGCCGGTTGGATTGCTGGGTGTGAATAGTCCTGGACCCGAATCCGGAGCCGATTCGGCAAGGGACCGGGCAGGCGAAACTGGGCGTGGGGTTGTTATTAAATTGGTCAGCCTTGCAAGGCTCTCTTTGATCTGGGCCATCTGGGCATCGGCGGCTTGCACAGCAGCAGCGTCGGTCATGGCAGGATCTAAGACAGGGGAGGAGGGGGCAAAATTGGAAGTCAGGGTGGTGGGAGCACTATCAGAGTGGTCCAAGCCTTCCAAACCAAACTTCCCAATTTTGACCAGTTAATCCCTTAAGAGAGTTTCTTCTGCTGTAAGGGTAACCTCAAGGCCTGGGGGTGTCACAGACTAGCGAGGGGAATCCAAAGGAATGAATAAAGAAGTAGCTAGGTGTACAAGTATATGCACCTACGAGGGGAATCCAAAGAGAAGAAACTCTGAGGATTCCCACACTAGGTTCTGGGTATATGTAAAAGTGGCTACTGACTAGTAGCATGTGACCGGGTTGATCAGAGAGATCGGCATAAGTCTCAGGCATGATCACAGACTTGGTGCCATGTCGAATTGGTGGACCGGTTGACAGGAGGCCGGGAGCCGGGCAACCGGTTACCGGTACCGGATCAGGTGGGCTAGTCGGGGGTTTCCCTGACAATGACAGCATATTTTGAAGGAAGTTGATTGAATGCACGCACCCTGAACTCCAAGGTAGAACCCTCTGGCATCCGACAAATACATCCAACAAATAAACACAGCGATATCGAAGGACTTTGAGAAGAGAAAAAAGTGGGTCATTGCACTGCTGAGGAGCGAACAGTTAATCAGATTCACTGAAGTGGATGAACTGAGCCTCCACTAGATCCCGTAGCCATGGCCCCAAAGACATCGAGAAATTGGGGCCCGGGGAAAATGCTGCGACTGCTGCGGCATTGCGGGGACCTGACGCGGCGGTGGCTGTGCTATTTGCCGCGGGTGGCCCGCGGCAGGGATGAAGTGCCGCGCAGCCTTTAGATCTTTCCACAACACCTTGTGGACCTCAAATTAGGTGTTTCTACACTTGACTACATTGTTTGAAACAAAAAACACCTGCAGGGAAAATATTGACTGTAAGTCCCCAATTGCCTGAGGGATTTCAACCTCCCAATGGTAGGCTCAAATCCAGCCTGTCTTTCTAAACTTAGTTGTGTCGTGTCTATTGACAGGATTCATAGACAGACAGTCTATCCCAATGGTTGTTCTTGGCAATAAAACTCCTGTAGGCACCTATATAACTCACAAGGGCATCAATCTTATAAGTTCCGGGGCCAAATAACTTTTTCATAGCCCCGTAGTTCATAGTTTTCCTTCAGAAAAGAAGTTCAGACATGTGCGATTCAAGCACAATGTTCACTGTGGAGAGAATTGGCAGTCGGACCGACTGCCTGAAAATAGCCGATCCGACTGTTGCGGACCAGTCGATCCGACTGCAGCCCTGCACTTGGACCGACTGCAGATCCACACCCACCCCGAACTGCATTTCAGCCATTTTGATACTCGGTATGAGTGTCCCTTGGCAGTCAGTTCAAGGGCTTTGTGGCAATTGATCTGACGGCGGCAGGTGGTTCTGCCGCTGGTGGTGATGATGCCAGTACTGAGGATGGTGCTGCATGGGCTTCATCTGATGGTGCCGTCGCCGTAATGCCTCTCCCTGGGATGCCTGGCGCAGCAAAAGCTGCGAAAGCCGCCAAAGATCTAGCTCGAGGTCCGTGGTTCGACTCCCCGTGTCCGAACGCTCAGTTTGGATTTTCTTTTTGATTCTTTTTTAGTCTGACCCTCAAGATCTCTTTTCGGAAGGCGCCGGCCTCGGCCAATTTTATCTATGAGTACAACCAGGGTGCGGAAAATATCCTCGGGCGTGTCACAGGTAACAGAACACAGAAAGGCTTAAATTTACTCCAGATGCGTTGTCTCTCTCCTCTTGGGTTCTCTTGTGCGAATTTATTCAATAATCTGGCGTGAACATATGCATGCATCGAGCGTGGTGTACGGTACACACAGCCATCCGTTAGCCAAAAATATAGAATAGATCCCAACATCCGGGGTTCGACTCCTCCCCCCCCCCCCCCGAATATTCGGTTGGTATCACATATCTTTTTATCCTTCGAATCCAATATTCTCTTGTTGATTCTGAATTTCTGGTGCATGTTGCCTCCAGCTTTCTTTCTTCGAAGTGCCCGAGGCGAGCCACGGGCAATCGAGTAGCGAGCAATGGAGTACGGGGCTCGACTCCCCACCTCCGAATGTTGCTTGGATCTTTGCCTTCGGAATCCAATATTTTCTCGTGTAGAACCATGATTAAAGCAAACTTTATTGTGCATCAGTTCCTTGCTACATTTTTTTTCTCCTTGATAACTGCACACATTAACGGCCCAAATAATCGTATGCACTGCGTTCCGGGGTCACGGAGACAGGGGTTTGCCTACATGCGGACGCACACCTCGGCACAGGTGGACGCAAACCTGTGCTTCCATCATGTAGACAGGGTGTGTCTACCTCTGCTTCAGTCTGGCCTGCCTGGTTAGATAGCAGACTTGTCTCGATTTCGTTGAATGCCGTTGGTGGCTTATGTAAAATCCCTGATTAAATTTTAATTGCGTTTATTTGGCCAAAGTTGTGTCATCTATTGAATCTATTCGGGCCGCAGGCCACACACGCTCTTTCTCTTCTCCATGGCTAGACGACAAGACGGCGCTGGTGCAAGGTGCACCGCTAGAGACCCCATAGACCAACCGACATTCTCTGGCTCCGAGCCCCTGCCTATCCAGCGGCGTGGACGCGGCGGCGAATCGTGCATCTTCTGGCGCCACCACACACAGGATACCCGACGCCAATATTAATGTGACTAGATTGGCCTCATAAAGCGCCGCCTTGGCACGGTATTTGAAAGCTGCGGGCCTGCCGGGACGAAACCTACAGCTCATGAGTGCGACAGTTACGGGTCTCTGGGAGGAACCTCCATGGAACAGGTCGGCTACATGTTGGATATTGTTTGGGACCACCGCGACAATGCATGGCTCTGGTACAGCGGCGATGGTGGGCATCGAGGAAGAGCGTCGACGGCCGGGGCAGGGGCCCATTACGACCGACCAGGAGTCGAATACCTCACAACGATGATGTGGCTGCGAGTGGACCAGTGGTGGAAACGAGCAGGGGATAATGCTGTGCTTGTTACTGGTCTCAACAACCAAAACAACAACCCAACAACCCAATTCCAAACACCAATCACATTCTCGAATGCAACCGTGTGAGTTCGGGGATTCGAACCAAGTATTAGGTTCTGCACTTGAAACTCTACTGCACAAGAAAGCGAAACAAAAGCTTTTAAATTGAACCCCAACTGTCTAATGGTTCTCTGGGCACTTGTGAGGTGTCTGAGAAGATTGGAAAGGTGTTTTATTTCGTGTGGAGTGTGAAACTAATCCTTATACTTGTAAACTTTCCACGCACACTTGTATTCACTTATATTGACCGAAATCCTATTCAGATAACTGTCCCGTGCAATCCAATCGAAGCCAACTGATCCCTAAGCCTTGTATTCGTACCACGCACCACGCACCACGCACCACGCACAATATCCGTGTTAAACATGCAGTTCCGTGCGATAATTCGAAGTTTCCAACAAAAGCTTATACAGTCAGATTCAAATGAGTTGTAATTTTAGTGAACCAAAATGCGACAGGACTTGTAACCAAGTTCTAGGGCACCCACTAGATAGAGATGATCACAAATGACTCAACTCCTCACGAAGAAAGTTGAATAATATGTGATCCAAGGCTATCCAATCAGACAAGGACTCTAACAGCTTAGCGCCAAACAAATAGCCTCCTGCTAAATGTCCACCAAGGGGGGAGTGTCCAGTGCCCTTGTACGAACTTCCCTGCCCAATTTATACTACTTCTAGCTACCCCATATGGACGTATGACGTGTCTACTTGAGTCAAAACTAACTAACCAATTACAAGCATTCTAAATATAAAAAACCAGAAATAGAACGAAAATAAGACTAATACAGACTAGATTGAGAGGGAAAACACGAAATAATGATGTTTGGGTGCTAATCTCCTTGATTTGGGTGAGATCTGTCCTTGATCTCCAACACTGCATTTCAAACTCCTCATTGTTCTTGACTGCGGCATCCCGGCACAGCCTTGAATCATTTTGACTCATTTTGGAGTCATCCAACTTTGGCCCGAGATTCGTCATCAAGACACGTAGTTGACACGACATCAGTCTGGTGTCCTTGTTCCCGATGTCATCCGACTTTTAGATGCAGCCACACCCTAGCAATTCCGATGATTGGTAATGTGCATGTGACCGTTCAATCAATCCCACTGATGGTGCCCGTATTTGAGCTACAGAGGTCCTCCCGACCTGATTCAACTTGCAACCAGCATCATATTGGGTCGCTCATCATCTAGATGGATCATATTTATCACGTCCTTGATTAGAGGGAACACCCTGTCTTCCCAGGCCGTGTAGACCGGTAAGAAGATCAAGTTTATTGGGGGAGCTTGCGACCCCAATTGATATGCTGGTCCAATTTGCGGATCCGTTTTTCCCACACGTGAAGTATTTGGTCTGATGTTTGCTCTGATGGTCGCGCTGTGGGAACATCAATGGTCGCGCCGTGAGAACATCAATCAGATGCCGTGCGCTGCCGTGCTGCTTTCAACTCTTTCAACTCGGCGCGAGTTTCAGCCGCTGACTTGAATAAAATGTAATGAATGAAACTCCAGCCAGTATGCAGCACACATATATCAGCCCATACATTAATATCAACCCAAATTGAATTTGTCAAGGTTCATGATGTGCTTGGCTTGGCTTAAGAAAGCCAAAGCCCTGGCTTCGCAAAGCCAAGCCAAGCCAGAGTCAGGGCATGGCACGGGCGTTGGCTTTGGCTTGAGGTCTGCGAAGCCAAAGCCCGGGCTTTGACCGTTGCACAAAATACACTTACACATGCATTCTCGGGCTTAAATTTCACGGTGCACGACTTTGGGGACGATCTAAATGTCAATAAATTTCCGATAACATAATTTTCACATTACTTGAGCCATACATCCAACTTGAACCAAGAGTTTGCGGCCATCAATAAATTCTGATCTCTGACTGCGGGAGGTTTCTATCGATATTACGGACTCATAAAAAATCCTCGGGTGTTTCAACTGCTGTCTAGCTAAATGTGAGTATTTATGTGACTTTTTACTTACCATTAGAGGTCCATTGAAAAAAAGTATTCAAAGTCCTCGCTTAAGCTAAAGCCCGGCCAAGCCAAACCCTTCTCCAGGGTTTTGGCTTTGGCTTTGGCTTTGAGAATGTTAAGCCAAAGCCCGACAAAGCCAGGCCAAAGCCCTGGCTTCAAAGCCAAGCCAAGCCCGAACATCGAAGTTCATCTCAAGCCTGTACAGGTACTACTAAGGGTACTTGTGCACATAAAAATTGTGCTACAATCAAACAAGAGTCTTGTGATATCCAAATCAAGAGCAGTAAACCCGATTGAAAATTTTGAGAATGAAGTAAGCTCCCCCCTCCTCTGTAGCCGAGCACCGGCATACAAAACATATTGTATAAGCTTATGTTGCACATGCGTCCTTCCGGTGTATTACCACCAGTTGGGGCATGCCCAACTCCACTGATACAACATGCTACTGTCTCCCAGTTAGCTGCTCAGACCTCTGCACTAACCCTTGCTGAGATGGCACGTATTTCTATAGCATTCTTATAGGCTATATGATGAAATATGCTGTTTCCTCGCCTGGCCGAATTACCGGCTTATCAACGAGCAGGGTCGGAACTGTCGAAGTCTCCATAATCAAGTTTAAGCTTTTGTGCAATCATTTGTATAATGCAGTACAGGCGGCCAATTGGTAGCAAATAAATTGCCAGTTGGGGGGCAAGATGAAAGGTGCACAGTTGGGCGAGGTGTGCGGTGGTATGCCGAGGTGTGTCGCGACCTGGAGGCACAGGGACGAAGGGTTTGTCTCTGTGACGGCGGCCACACGGCCGTATAGGGAAACCAAGCTGTGTGGCCGCCATGGCGACAGGGTCTGCCGAGACGTCTCAGCACAGGTCCGTCCACGGACACATGGTCTGTCTCCTCGGCCCAGGAACGCAGTGACGTGGTCTCAAGGGGCAACCGATCCGCGAAATTTGCACCATACCTCGAATTTTTTTTCTCAGAGAAATCGGCGACCCCTCCCCCTTTCCAAAGAAGGAAATTCCCTTTTTGGGAAGGGATCAAATGCGCTGGAGGCCTACAAGCGGGGGTATTTCGGGTATCGGAGGTGTCCATTATGCTCAGGATGGCCCCCCAGATGTTTTATATTGCTCAAGTATATAATTTCATGAGAAGAAAAACCTGGCCTTCTGGGCCGACTGCCGAAACACGTGATTGCCTACCGCGTTCGGAGAGGCTGTGCTCGACTGATAACGACTGATTAACCAAACACGGCAATAATGTACCCCCCCTCTAACTCAACAACCACTTCAACTCCCACCCTGAGGTCTATATTTTCTGAATCAGAATCGAAAATAGTCTCAGAATTTGACAACATTGAAACAATCTGGAATCGGAAGCCCCTTGCGTGGTCTACAGCGAGTTTTCATAGGCCTAGAAGTCCTTCAGGGAAACGAGTCACTCGCAGTCCTGGGTTCGACACCCTCCGTCCGAATATGCTTGCGTGAATTTAATCTTTTGCTCTTTCCCTCCTTAACGTCTTTTTTGGGCCGCGTGGCTTTCGATTGCATCCGGAGCACGCACCGGGCCTGGTGCGTGCTCCGGATGCGTGCAATTGCGTGCAACTTTCGTTTCAATGCACCTCAGATTTAAAAGTATTTTATGCGCCTGCCGTTCGGCTAGTCAAGGTGCCGCATAGCCCATTAAAATATTGGTGGAGGAAGGCCCTGCGGTCACACTCGATCTTCCCAAGAGGTATGGGGTATAGTCGCCCACGGACTCGGGAGCAGTGGTCTTCTCTGTCTTGGATTGAGACATTGTTGCGCATGTATATATTTTGAACATACCTTGGGGCTCCTTGTCTTGCTCAGGGTGTAAGGCACCCAGTTGGGTGACTAGTTTTTGGACATGTGCGATGAGATTGGATAGCTGTGGCAGATGAATGCCTAAAAAAAGCGATCCATTGACACTGCCAACCAACTGCCAACTCTTTGCCTCAAGGCACCGTCGCAAGAATTTCGTGGGGCTCGTCTTCCCCGCCTGCCCGCCATTAGCGACACCGTCTACATCCACTCCACTACGCACTACCCTCGGCTATGACTAAAAGAAGAGTGGAGTTCAACTGCTGTGCATTCCACTGGCAGTAGGGATTGGTAGGGATCATCCGGACTATCCGGACAAAATCTGCGTATAATGCCCGCTATCTCCTGATAGTGGGTTTTGCACCTAGTTGAAAAAAGTGATCGAAGCGTATTTTTTGTCTGTAGTATGTGGTCCGAATTATGACGCGGCTTATAAAGCACATCGTTGCTTTCTGGTGTCGCGATCATCCTCCTTTCTGCCAGGAGTGCTCCCCTTTCTGCCAAAGGACACCTTAATTATAACAGGACTTCGCTTCCACCTCGAACTTGAAAAAAAAAAACGTCAAAAGCATCTTCTTGCTCATTCCTCCGCCAATTCAGTTCGTAGTGTTTTTGATCGTCTCGAGTCATTACCCAAGGATTCTCTGCTGGTTCTCACTCAATCTCATGGAGGAGGAGGATATATTACACTGACAAGACGTGCCTTCGCTTCGCTCCGGCGTAGGTGTCATCAGGGACAGACTGCTTGGGAATACATCGGATGCTTATATATTGAATTTTCTCAAAGAACCGAAAGGGACACATTTCGAGTACAAAAGTTGTTTTCCAGCCAGGCGGATTGTGACGAACATGGAAGAGTAAAACTGAAGGATTAGATTCCAACATAAGTATACATCCGATACCGTAGAACCGAAAATGTGTTCGCGCAGTGCTTTAGCGTCGCCGTTGAGCCAAAATGTATTACCCTGTTGGAATTGTCAGACAGAACCGTTCAATCTCAGGCGAAAATACACCGAATTGAACCCACCTGAGAAGTCACCACAGAGATCAGCGCAAGGCGCGCAAGACGTCCCGGCCTGCGGCATTTGCAGAGCTTCAAAGCTGTGCCTACATGGTAACGACAGGTGTGGCCCTCCCGCGCACCCGCAACGTCACTGTGCTCCCTGTCCCTAATACGCACCTCCCACACACTTCGGAGGGAAGGAGGGCAGAGCTATCGCGCATTAGGTTTACGAGCGCGAAGCGCTACATATCCACCCACTCCACTGAGGCACGAACACTTGCGGTACGCATACACCCAGCGCGCGAAGCGCGAGGTCCACGCCCGCGGTCCCAGTACCATTGACACTGAAATAGATAGGATGTGCAAAAGCCGCACGAGCCACATGCAGCATTTTGTGCATTGTGCAAAGCCGCACGGCAAATTTGAAATCTGAGAGGTGTCAACTAACTATTGTATTATAAGCTTACCTGAGGCGGAGGAGAGGTGCTGTGGGGAGAGGGAAGATCCTTGGCATTGCTTCTGCTGCGTGGCAGACGTGAAAATATAGGAAAAGTGAGTGATGCCTTCGTGATGCTTGAAAAATGCGGCCTCCCACAGTTGCACATCCAAAACATAACACTCCCAAGAGTGGAATATGAGATTGAGGAGGCATTGAAGGCTACTTCAAAACACAAGAATGAAGAACAGCGAAGAAACAGCCGCGGTATTGCACAATGTACAAAATGCCGCATGCGGCTCATGCGGCTTTTGCACATCCTATCTAATGTCTCAATACACCAGCACCACGTATCCACCTCGTGCATCTTCGGCTACACGCACCTCCAGGGGAACCACGCAGCTACAGCGACCTCCACATGCTTATACCTCACCACCTTGCGCCGAGACATCCCTATCCCCATCTCCGCCTCGCAAGCCTGCCACCGTGTACGCCGCATCACACACGAATCAACTCACACACACCCGCCTCGCGCACGCCCACCCGTACATCCGCCGGCATAGATCGACTGACCTCCACCAATGCATCGGCGCGCGCGCAAAACTTTCCACCCCATCCATCTGTGTCCGCCTAGCAACGCAAGTCCGCCGCCGAGTCGACTGCGCATCGAGTACACTTGCGCTAAGCCACCGCGGTCGTCACAAGCGTCGAGGGAGGTGCGCGCGCAGTCATGTACCACCCCGTTCCATCACACGCTCAGACGCGCACACCGCACGCAGGCATCCGCATCCGCGCCACCCCCATTGCGCGCACACACGCACAGAGTCTATATGCGCGCTTACAATTTCCTGCACCTCGCCATAAGTGCGACGCCGTGCATAAGCATTGTCACTGACGTCCCACGCACCCACCACCATCACGGGCTCGCACATCCACGCCCGCCTCTTCCCCAGCGAGTGGATCCCTTGCCCTCAGCGCGCCAGGATATTCACGGCACACACAGCTTGTCGCGCCAGCACCCCGCACAGGAACTTGCCCCGCACACAGGAAAACCAGGCAGGGTTGGGAGCAGCGCGCACCCGGACATGCACCGCACCCGCACATTCGCCACCGCCGCACCCGCACCCGCACCCAACGGCGCCGTGGTGGCAGCACTTATCCCAGTGAAAGTATCGGGCGAGCGCTTATTGGGGGCTTAACCGATTCCTCATTCGGGATGCGTGAAAACCGGAAGAAAAGAAGAGGAAGAGAGATGGAATAAGGAGTGGGAGGGCACGCACGCAGCGTGCGCCTGGAGAGAAGGGTTCCCTTGAGCGGGATACTAGAGGGATGTGATCATGTGCGTTAGTAAGATATGCACGGAGAGGAGGAAAGAGGAAGAAGAAAAAGCCCTCATCAGGAAAAAAGTTTTTGCTCTGGAGCTACATGGTGAGTTCTATAGCAGCGGTAGCACCAGTAGCTCTCTGCGAGGATCTGTAGCGGCTGGTAGCCATGATAGCCGCCAGTGACAGATCAGTAGCATTTGATAACCGCCGCGCGAGGATCAGTAGCGCCGGGTAGTCATCGTTTAGCCGATTCGGATTTTGAACCCCGGACGATAGTTTACAGCCATATTTTGACTTATTGCCTCGTCTACAGGATTTACAGAGACATACTGCATACATGAATGGTAGGGCATGGTCGCTTGGCTGCTCTCAAATTTTGCTAAGTCCAATTCAAAGTCCGCCGCACGTGCGCGATGGCGTGATTGTTGGTTGCCAACGGGACTTTGGTTCATCGCCTTTCTTCCTTTCCCCCCATCTTCTCTCCCTTCGTTTCTCTCTGTCTTTGCCTCTGGACGTGCAGGACGCTCCTCAAGATGCACTTGGCTACTTCAAACCTCCCATCTCACCTCCCTTGATATGCTGGCCTGGTGCGCCTCCAATATGCACCCGCCATCGCCGTTACACATCAAGACATCCTGTAAAGACTCGTACTCTTACGAGACCACGAAAGACGTCGAACAAATAGTAGGATTGTCGATATCTTGAGTGTGGTACGATAGTAAGAGTAAAAGTAGGTAAACTAAGGTAAATAATGGTATTTAAAGACTCGGCGCCGCCAAATGCTAATATAAGTAAACAGTCTTCAAGGGGGTGGGTTGCAACCCTAACACATCCCGAAGACAGATGCCAGTCGTTCTCAAGCTATCTTTCTCCAGTCCTGTGTCCTAAGACATCTCAAGACAGATGGGAAGTCGTTCTCAAGCCCTGTGTCGCAGGATTGCCGCAAGTTGATCTGTGGAACAGTGCTTCTCTCGCCTGAATCCTGACCGCAAGTCTCATCTCTGGCTTGATCTTGATCTTGATCTGCTTGGCATTTCTGGGCTCATAATTCCTACCCCCCACATGTGAGCTCTCCGTCTTTTCCTGACTGATAATATTGACATCTTTACAAATAACGAACGACTCATGGGCATGGCGGTTCCAGTTTCAATAATGTATTCAAGGGATGTCGTTGTGGTGAGTCCCTTTATTGTCTAGTTCAGTACAACTCCTCAAGTACATCGGACAGTTTCTCTAGGACGTCTATTTAGCACGTTTGCGCACACAGCATGTTGTCGCTGCTGTCTGTGTGACCCGCCCTGCATGTATGTGCACGGCGAGTACTTTGGTGGAGTCACTGATAGTTTCTTGCGGGCCATGGGCCATTGTGTAAACACATCGTGTCTTCGATAGCTTGTTGATAACTGAAATATATGTATTTTTCATTCAACTTTTGTGTGATCATTGTTTTGACTATTGCTGGTTATTCGGTGGTATCACGCTCTATTGGGCGCTACTAAGTGGAAAGGGAGAGCTATTGGGTGCTACCACGTGCTACGGGAGCCTTGGCACGGAGCTACAAGACGCTACCAGGAGGTATGAGACTGTGGCACGTGGCTACCAAGGGCTACCATAAGGGGACTTGCCTACGGGGCTACCACAGGTATTTGGGCTACCAAGCGCTACGTAACCAAGTGGTTTTTTCCTGATGCTCTGGGGTCGATGGGAGGACAGGAGGGAAGGGAAGCCCTGCATGGGCAAAGGAAGAAGGGGAGGGGGCTATGAGCTCGCGCCGCTCTTTACTCCAGCGGACGGAGGAGCTCCCTGTGGCTCACACGCAGGAGGCCACTAATCCACGCACATTGCACGCGGATCCGAGCGCCATGAGGCTGTAACAAGAACGAGGACCACGCATGGACTCGACTCTGCACCTTCCTCATCCTCGTCCCTCCCGGCATCACCTTCTCCCGCACAATGCCATTCTGCCCCCATCCCCGCGTAGAAAACGGACCAAAAAATTAAGAGAACGCACCTTGCCCGCACCACTCCCTACTCCCAATACCTCCAAGCCGTGCGCGCCGAGTGTCCTGAGATAAGTCGACATCACTCTCTGCGGGACCCATGAGTGCAAGACATAGCAGTCAAGGTGGGGCGGGATAGGAATGGGAAGAGCGCGTGTGCGCGTATTGGGACACACGCCTCCCACCGTAACACGAGAAGAAAATCGGTTTCGACGGATATGGACGTGCGCAGGGAGCTGTGCCGCACATGTACCCGACACAAGAACTCGGGGAAGATCCCCCAGATTAAGGCACATGCACGCCAGCACCCACCCGTGCATGAGTTGTACGATCCATCGCAGCGGAGGATTTGCGTGCCCTGGGCGTTTATTGGGCGCCTAACCACTTCCGTAGGGAAGGGGGGAAACGGAGGAAGAGAGGAAGAGAGGAAAAGACGGAGGAGAGGGGGTGACGCACCGTGCAGGTGTACCTCAGGAAGAGTGCACTTGAGTGGGCGGCTGTGGATATGGCCGTCAGTACTAGTAAGATAATTACGGAGAGTAGGGATGAAAGGAAGCAATAAAGGAAGAGCCCTTTGTGACCGGAAGGATGGGAAGGAGAGGGAGGAGGGGCCCAGCGAGAACCACGAAAGAGGGGAGTGGACGACAGCCACGCGGCGAGCGCATCTCCGGCTGTGCACTCCCTCCCAATGCCCTACGCATCCCCCATGCGCCTGGATGCGCCATCTTCGCGTACGACATCGGGACACACCGCCATCTGCACGCCGACCAAAAGGGAGGGAGAGAGGAAGCGGAAAGAGGAAAGATGGGAAGCCGGGCAAGAGCAAAGAGAGGGAGCCCGTGAGTGGCTCGCGTGCAGTCACCTCGAGCTCTCTGTTCCTTCCACCTTCCACCTCTGCGCGGGAAGCCGACAGCGCGTAATGGGCTCATCCCGATTGATTATTTCCTCACCCACACCGCAGAAACAGCAAAAGAACGCACCTTGTCCTCCACTGCATCATCGAGAGCCAAAGACTCGGAAACGTCCGTCCGTGAGAAAGACCACGCACAGAGGACACCGTCTCCCGCCATCTCAGCGCTGCACTACGTGTGCTCACGGCGCGCTGCTCCAGTATTCGTGAAACCGCGGCGCCGATGACGCACGCACGAATCGGACATCATGTGCGTCGCTTGGCTCCGTAGTTCCCTAAGTCGTCGCTCCGTTGCCGGCTAGGCTTTCAGTCCCGCGGGTGGTCATACAAGCTCACGAATTGGCGATGAAAGTTGGACGAAGGGAAGCGAGGTGCACTGCCACTGTCAAGTCGCGCCAAGAAGTGGGCGGCCGAAAAAGCCGAGATATGATGTGGACGCTAATCTTGCCTCTTGCCCGCGAGCATCAAATGTCCTACTGGCCACGCTTGCACCCAGCGTACAGAACTAGTGTACAAAGCACAAGACTCTCGCGCAATCGTACCTCTCCTGCCATCGAGCCGACTCCGTCTCTCCGTGGCCGCATCATCTAATCCTAGGTAGATCTAGCGCGTCCTTGGCAGCACAAGCCGCTCCACCACACGCAATGCGCACAGAGCTCCAATAGATCTCGCCAGATCGACCTCAACTTGATGACCCCTCTCGTGGTAGTACTTTCTGATTTTTTGTGCCATGTATTTCGCGTATCAGGGTTGTCCCCCGAAGCTCCGCCCCACTCTCCGAACTCTCCGTAATATGGCCAGATTCAATTACATCTCCAATTTTCAGTTCATACCCAAGCGAATACATAAACCCAGCAAGTCTTCGGACGTGATGCACGGTACACACGAGCTCTCGTTTGGTTGGGTGAAAAATTCCAGTTCGCTGTCCGGAGTTCAACTCCCCGCGTCCGAATATTCGGTTGGCTCGGGTTAACTCTTTTCGTCCTTGCATCGAGATCTTTCTCGGAACGCGCCGCGCACCGATCGCGGGGTATGTAGACCACGAGGCAGCCTCGGGGAAGTATCACTGGACGTTGTATTTACTCCAGCTACGTCGGCGCTTCCCTCTAGATCTGTTTGCTTCGCTTCAAAAAGATTTCACTCAATAATCTGGCATAAACAGATCCAAGCATCGGGCGTTGTGCACGGTACACGTCGGGTTCTCTTCAGGCCCCTGGAAACAAGTAGCTCGCGGTACGGGGATCGACTCCCCGCGTCCGAATGTTCGGTTGTCTTATATTCCCTTTTATGTTTCATGCCACCTTACCCGTTTTGTCTATCAATCTAACCACGGCGCAGACATACCCTTGTCCGAAACAACTGCGTGGTGTACGGTATACATCGAACTTGCTCAAAAGCGGGAGAGCCCAGTAGCTTACAGCACGAGGTTCGACTCCCCGCGTCCGAATATTCGATCCATTTTGGATTGACTCTTTTTGGTCCCGCTTTCAAGATCTTTTTTGGACACGCGGGCTCCGCCGTTGTGTATCTCGGAGGTCTACAAGGAAGAAATGCCCTCGAGCGAATTAACTGTTCAGGTAACGCAAAGCCTTCAATTTATACTTGGTGCGTTCACTTGTTCAAAAAAATTTATTCAATAATCTGGCATAAGCACAGGGAATCATCGGGCGTGGTGTACGATACACATTGAGTGCTCTTCAAGAGCCGGGAGACATTTAATTCGCAGTCCGGGGGTTCGACTCCCCGCGTTCGAATGCGCCTGGTTCAACTTTCTCTCTGATTCACTCCTACCATGATATATTTTTGTAGGGCACGCTGCTTTCGGCCAGGCGTTGGCCCACTGCGAGAAATAACCATGGGCAAATTAACGGTTCGGGTAACATCCGGTGTTCTTTTTATACCGAGTACGTTGTCCCAGTTTCGTTCACTTGTTTGCACTAATCAATCTACTCAATAACTTCGCCCAGATGACCAGCAGAAATAATCGGGCGTGGTGTATGGTGCACATGAGGTCTCTTTGTGAGTGATGTTTGAGTAAGTCTAACGGGTTGTCCGGGGCTCGAGTCTCCGCGTCCGAATTCATCGGATGCATGCACCTTTCTTTTTCACCGCACCTCAAACCTCCAGCTCTGGTTTAGCATTTGATGAGAGGGTATTCGAATTCGAACGCCTTGCATGCGACTCACCAATATTTTCTCAGTGTTTATCTCCTCCGGTATAGCTGCTCAACAACTTCAGGAGAGAATAAACCAGGCTCCTCAGGTACAGCCGTAAATTACCACTGAATTAACTTATTATGGCTACCCCAATAGCACATCCGAGTTTAAACAAAGCCGAGTGCGAGAAATTCTACCCGGAAATAAGCCGGGCGCCGGAAAACAATGAGCGAGAAGCAGAGGTCGAGTCGGCTCGTTGCTGCATGATGGATTGCAAGCTCTAGAGAGGCGAGACGAGCTGAGGTAATATAGTCCGAGCCTTGTTTGACAAAGACTTAGTGCGTGCTCAGGGCAAGAATTTCTTCGACAATTTCAAAACGAACTGGTTTCTTAAGTAAAGGTCCGGCGAGTCTAAAAGATGAGGACGACGTAGAAAAGATATTGGTGCGGCTATACCAGAAACGAACCAAATTTCTTTACCAATTTGCGTGCGTGAAAGAAAATAACGCAGATATCTTGGGTGAGGTACCCGCAGCCTCGGTGATAAAACCCAGGCCTTGTTCATTTCTGGGCTGAATGTTCAATAAAAACCCAAGTCCTGCTCGTTTCGGTGTTGATGATTATGACGATGATCAATGATTTCGCTACATATGGGCCATGCTGGGCTGTTCTAAGAACGAGAATATATGTATCTAGGTATGTATGTGAGCCTTAATTTTATAGGTAAACAGTAATCGTAGTGGTAAACTATTTTATATCTGTATGTGAAGTGCGTGTTTGGTATGAGATGGGGAGTTGCGATGAATTGAGGATTATTTAGCGAGAAAAGTACGGTATAATTTACTTGTAATGAATGCGGATATGGAGGCGGTGCAGGTACTCAGGGGCGGCGGGAGGGGAAGGTCAGGAACGGGGCATTATACGAGGTGTTGTAGGCAGCGATGTGCGACGTGAGTTAACTCGATGGTGGCCGCAGTGGCAGTAAGCTATAAATTGAGGGAGTGAATATACTCAGCGAGTCGGTCTGCGAGATCTGACGGGTTCGGCGCAAAAATCAGTCAACTACAAAATAAATGGTACAGAAGAGGAATACCGAGTAGGTCTAAACACCCAAGAACAGAGTTATGGTGTAGATTGCACGTTTGCGGTGTGGCCAATGCAGGTTGAATCTTGGAAGGGCGAATCCATCGTGAGTACGGGATATCGCTCTCGCGCGGATGAGATCCTGTGCTGTTCCAGCTGACGTCTGGTGCGATCTGCCAATCCTTGCGTCGCGATTCAGATCGGTCACTTGAGTCAAGTTGGCATCGATATGACCATGAAGTTACTGAACAGGTATTGCAAAGGGAAATCGATGAATTGGAAGAAAATTGTGATACAGTAGGGAGATTTAACTTCCTTCTCAAATGTGAGCACAAGCAGCTCACCTTCGGGTTGTGCGCAGCTGCGTGAGCATATTTTCGAATATCGGTAAATTACGACGTCTGGCCAGATTGAAGGAAGTTGAAGGGGCGAAATGCGGGCAACACATACGCCGATGGCGGCGAAGTAAAATGTGTGCAGAAAGCTTGTGTACCAGTTGGAAAGAAAAGCCAAGATCGAATCTCGCCGGGAAAATCCTGCTTCCAGATGGTTCGGGGTGTTGCGCGCACGGAGACGGCACGGTAACTGATGAATGGAACGTGCAGAAGCAGAGATTGGTACAGGGACACGATTCATTGACAAGACGGACTCCCAGCGTGGGACTACGGACAAGAGAGATGAATCACCATGATTAAGAGCGTCGCAGGATGATTCCGGGTCGGAAAGCGGGTGAATGGAGACCACGAGAGGCGCACGAAGAAGAAATTTACAGAACCTGTATTGACGAGGTGAATACGGCTGAATAGGTAGCCAAGCGAAATGAGTTGGTGATCGCATATGGATGCGACGGAACACGCTCGGGGAGCTGACCTGCAAAGGAAGGTACGCACCCAAGAATGAAATGCGGTCGGGCGATAGCGAAAGCCCGATCAGGCGCACACGAGGGGTAGGAGCGGTAGCACGCGAGCGTAGACAAGCGACAGTCCCGATTGCAACTGGCGCAGGCGCACCAACGTAGCGCATGGAGATACGAGGCACTGCGGCTCAACATTCAGCGGCGGCAAGGCCATGATGGTGCAGCGTCGTCTCGCCCACGCGATGCGGAACACCGCACGCAGGATGCGTGGGCATGCAGCAGATAAGGGGTACTTAGGATAACATACTCCGTGGGCCGCCAAGGAAGGCGCGTTCGCCATGAAATCGTGTCGCGCGGGCGAGATCGAGACGTAGTGTCACAGGAGGACGACGGGCACGGTAGGATGGCCAGTCTGAAGTCATGTATTCGGTGTTGGCGTCAGTCTGCGAAGGAATGAGGCGGCATGGACATATTGACGCATCGTTGGAGGTGTGGTCCGAGCGCGGTTGCACAATTAGCTCGAATTGAGTACAGCACGCTAGGAGGATGAAAATGAGTATGAGGAGTACTCGAGTGGACGGAATCCAAATCAAGGGACGCCACGCACCGCATTTGAGTGCGGCATAGTACCACGTGCCAGACATCCAACGGATACGCTCCCTGCACGACGAAGCTCGGTGCAGAGGATAAAGCGCAGCTGCATGAAAGACGGCATGGGTGGCGGCGGCACGTCCTTCAGCATCTGGCCGGTCAGTCCTGGAGCTGTGGGGTGCGGGGCGAGCGCGTTGGCATCTGCGTCGAGGCGGAGGCGGGGGACGGACACGCATGGAGGCGTCGAGATAGAGATCCAAACAGCTTCGACGGAAGCAGCGGGCGGCGTGCGAGGAGCGCGCCGAGATCGAAGTGCATATCAGGAATAAGACGAGCGGGTGCTAGCCCAAACGACGCGGCGCCGCATATGGCAAGGACCAAGGAGGGCGTCACCTGTGTACGGTGGACAGCGCGGGCACAGCGCTCAGCAGCGGGCGTCCATCTGGGAAGCAGGCAGGACTGACGGCGCATCCTGCATCCGACATCGTTCACGTCGAGATCGAGGAGGAGGCTGCACGTGCATGGCGTCGAGATTGACAGATAGGCAGCGCCACCGTCGAAGCGAAATCGAGGGAGGGGGACATGGACATGGAGGGATTGATGTGGTTTGGTGCAGCATTCGACTCCACATCGCGGCGCAGGAGATATGTACGGCGCGCTCACTCGAAGGAAGCGGCGCTGGCGGTGCATCCGACATCTGCATCCGACACCCACTGATTTCCCGGCGCGATTGTGTCGTCGGCGTCGGGGTCTAGATCACCATCAACGTAGCGCCGTGAATTGCGTTTTGAAGGGTGAGTCAGAACGACGGCATCACAGCCACTTGATTGACAGCGGACTCGCCCTTTTCCGAGCCTTTCTTGTGTCCGGCCAAGTACGTTCCACTCCTGCTCGCACACCATCAACAACAAATCTTGCTTGGTGCTAATTGTCGGTGTTTAATGCTAAGACTCAATCGGCTTCCGTCAGCGCGGGCTCTCGCGCCAAATTGACATCCCTCCAATTGCATGTTTTGATCCTGGAACATCGATCGCGAAGCTGCTTAGATTTTATCTACGTCGTCTCAGCGTCTCGAGTTGTGGTGTCCAGCCCTCTACATAGCAGCTTACAGGTATTCTTATGCCTCTCCGAACCCAATGCCTCGTGCATCACAATACAGCATCTTAAATTAACTCCGATGTCAAATTGCCGAGCGCGAAATAAAAACGCCAGTGTCAGACAGCTATACAGCATCTTAACTTCGATGCCAAATTGCCTAGCGCGAATTGGGGGCGCCATCAGACAGCTGTACCGCTGTGCGAGTAAAGCAAAGCCTTAGACAGTGATACAGGCGCGCGCACGCATGCATGATGTTCTGCAACACACCACCGGAGCGAGGTTCACTGATGTTGGCATTGGGAGGAGTCTATTTGCATGGAGGTTTCAAATGGGAGAATTGCCTTCCCGCTGCATCATGTCCTCGGGGCTGCGGGATAGGTGCCGATGGAAGCACTGGGAGCGACGCCACCGGATATGTACGTTGTATTGCCAATTCGGGGCATGTTTTCAACGTGGCACATAATGATATGGCAAGATCTATGTTAAGATTGGGGTCAAATGGTAAAGAGCGATCGATATCGATGGTCCTATGCCTTTACAGCACCTTACAGCCACGTTGGTGCAGCGGGGACATCTTACATATATAAGATCGACTTCCTGGCCGTCAAGCCTTTCGACCTTTCCCCTCGCAATCATGTCCGAGTTGAAATCAGTGTGAGCATTCCGGACCTCCTGCCGAGACTGTTGATTCAATTCATTTCCCTTAATTAGCATTAAGCTTCACAGTAAGCACCTGGATATATCGATGCTGCCAAACCATACTTAGTGCCTTGTCGCAGGTATCCGTGTCACTTCCTTGACTAACCGCCATGATGATCTTCCGGGTGACATGAAAATGTTTGCCCAGCTTATCATCGAGGAGAATATTTTCCTACAAACCTTGCCGGTTGCCTCGGAGCGCGATCAAATGAGTTGGAAGCTCGGCTTTGGGTGTAACATGTTAGTGTCTAGTGGCCTTTGCATCAGACACTTCGCATTCACCAACCCTCACTTTTTCTCAGCCCGCCCCATGCTCTTACTTTCTCAGTGGCAGTCTTGCGCCAGAGTGAAACTGAGGGAAAACGGCTTGTTGGCTATGTTGAAATTGGGCGAGGCGAAGTTCTTGGATCCGTGGAATCAAATAGGTGTAGGTTCAGCGTCCCTTACTCTGAGCACGATCACTGAAGATTACGATGTAGCCTTCCAGCTCCGGCTCAATAAAGTGAATCTCGATGGCCCATCTCTCAAATTCAGTGCTGGTTTCTCAGTTTCCCAGCTGCCATACAAGGAGGTATCTGGTTTAGATGTCCTTGGCATGCCAGAAAATACAAATGAGATTCCCTACATATTGTGGGACCACTCCCTGAGTCATCTACAGTTGCCTCTGTCAAGAATCAGGGTATAGGAAATGAGCTGCACAAGATATATGAAGACTCCAAGAAGACCGAATTTTCTATGGATGCTCTGCAGCTTTGGGTGATGCACGAGAGGATTCTACTGCGCTGCCAAAGTAATGACAACAGGGCTCGGTTACTGAATATACTCGGGGATATTATTTTACAGTCTTACCAGGCATCTGGGGCTGTAGATGGCCTGAACCAGGCAGTCTGTGCATACAATGATGCAGTCCGGGATGACCCAGGGCATGTCATCTATCTTTCAGACCTTGGAACATCCTTGCTACGTCGCTTTGAGCGGCTTGGTGAACTCAGCGACATCAACAAGTCTGCCTTGATGCTTGGGGATGCTGTCCAGCTCACTCCAGATGGCCACCCTGACAAGCCTTCACTGCTGAATAACCTTGGGGAGTCACTCCTCAATCGTTTCAAACGACTTGGTGATCTCAATGATCTCAACCAGTCTGTATTGAGAAAAGAAGCTGCTGTTGCTCTCACTCCAGATGGTCACCTATCCAAGCCTTCATGGCTGAATAACCTCGGGAATTCACTTCTCAGGCGCTTTGAACGACTTGGTGGTCTCGATGATCTCAACCAGTCTGTATTGAGATTTAAAGCTGCTGTTGCTCTCACTCCAGATGGCCACCCAGACAAGCCTTCTTTGTTGAACAACCTTGGGAGTTCGCTTCTCCGTCGCTTTGAGCGGCTTGGTGATCTCAGCGATATCAACAAGTCTGTCTTGATGTCTGAGGATGCTGTCCAGCTCACTCCAGATGGCCACCCTAACAAGCCTTCTTTGTTGACCAGCCTTGGGAATGCGTTTTTGGGTCGCTTTGAGCAGCTTGGTGATCTCAGCGACATCAACAAGGCTGTCTTGATGTCTGAGGATGCTGTCCAGCTCACTCCAGATGGCCACCCTGACAAGCCTTCTTTGTTGAGCAACCTTGGGAGTTCGCTTTTCCAGCGCTTTGAGCGGCTTGGTGATCTCGATGATCTCAACCAGTCTGTATTGAGAAAAGAAGCTGCCGTCCAGCTCACTCCAGATGGCCACCCTGACAAGCCTCGGTGGTTGAACAACCTTGGGAATTCGCTTTCCCATCGCTTTAAGCGGCTTGGTAATCGCAGCGACATCAACAAGTCTGTCTTGATGTTTGAGGATGCTGTCCAGCTCACTCCAGATGACCACCCTGACAAGCCTTCTTTGTTGACCAGCCTTGGGAGTTCGCTTTTGGGTCGCTTTGAGCAGCTTGGTGATCTCAGCGACATCAACAAGTCTGTCTTGATGAGAGAGGATGCTGTCCAGCTCACTCCAGATGGCCACCCTGACAAGCCTGCAAGGCTGAGCAACCTTGGGAATTCGCTTTTCTGTCGCTTTGGGAAGCTTGGTGATCTCAGTGACATCAACAAGTCTGTCTTGATGTTTGAGGATGCTGTCCGGCTCACTCCAGATGGCCATCCTGACAAGCCGTCTTTGTTGTACAACCTTGGGAGTTCGCTTTCCCGTCGCTTTGAGCGGGTTGGTGATCTCAGCGACATCAACAAGTCTGTCTTGATGTTTGAGGATGCTGTCCGGCTCACTCCAGATGGCCACCCGGTCAAGCCTTCTTTGTTGAACAACCTTGGGAATTCGCTTTCCCGTCGCTTTGAGCAGCTTGGTGATCGCAGTGACATAAACAAGTCTGTCTTGATGAAAGAGGATGCTGTCTGGCTCACTCCAGATGGCCACCCTGACAAGCCTGGGAGGTTGAGCAACCTTGGGAATTCGCTTTTGTGTCGCTTTGAGCGGCTTGGTGATCTCAGCGACATCAACAAGTCTGTCTTGATGACAGAGGATGCTGTCCAGCTCACTCCAGATGGCCACCCTGAGAAGCCTGCCAGGCTGAGCAACCTTGGGAAGTCGCTTTTCTATCGCTTTGGGCAGCTTGGTGATCTCAGTGACATCAACAAGTCTGTCTTGATGTTTGAGGAAGCTGTCCGGCTCACTCCAGATGGCCACCCTGACAAGCCTTCTATGCTGAACAATGTTGGGAGTTCGCTTTTGCGTCGCTTTGAGCGGCTTGGTGATCTAAGCGACATCAACAAGTCTGTCTTGATGAAAGAGGATGCTGTCCAGCTCACTCCAGATGGCCACCCTGTCAAACCTACTTTGTTGAGCAACCTTGGGAATTCGCTTTCCCTTCGCTTTGAGCGGCTTGGTGATATCAGCAACATCAACAAGTCTGTCTTGATGTTTGAGGATGCTGTCCGACTCACTCCAGATGGTCACCCTGACAAGCCTGGGAGGTTGAGCAACCTTGGGAATTCGCTTTGTGTCGCTTTGAGCAGCTTGGTGATCTCAGTGACATCAACAAGTCTGTCTTGATGAAAGAGGATGCTGTCCGACTCACTCCAGATGGCCACCCTGAGAAGCCTGGGTGGTTGAACAACCTTGGGAGTTCGCTTTTCCATCGCTTTGAGCGGCTCGGTGATCCTCAAGACTCTCAGCAGCTGCTGCTTCACTACACTTCAGCTGCATGCTCAACAACAGGCCCTGCCAGCATACGATTTGAAGCAGCCAGAAGTGGGCAAAACATGCCCAAGTTCACCAACCCTCATCTTTACTCCGTGCATATACTATGCCATTGAACTTCTGCCTGAATTGGCATGGCTGGGGCTGTCTATAACCGATCGGCATCATCACCTCTTGCAGGCAGGCCAACTTGTGAGAGATGCTGCTTCAGCTGCAATTGCAGTGCAGGACTACCAGAAGGCAGTGGAGTGGCTTGATCAGGGTCGTTCAGTTATCTGGGGTCAGTTCTCAATCTGCGCACACCAGTAGATGGACTGAGAAAGAGCCATCCTGACCTTGCTGATCAGCTTATCTCTCTCTCCACCTCATTAGAGAATGCTGGCACCCGGAGCAATGCTATTGCTGATGCTATCGAGCCACAGTCGCTTCAGTCTGTTGCACAGCAATTCCATGACCTTGCTCTTAAAGGATTCATGTCCTACAACAGATCAGAGCACTGCCAGGATTCGAGAGATTCCTCTTACCAAAGCCAATTTCTGAGCTTTCTCTGGCTGCAAAGATGGGCCCTGTTGCCATCTTAACACCAGTGCATATGGCTGTGATGCTCTGATCCTCATGCCAGACCTTGCAACTGAGGTCATCCATGTCCCACTGCATAACTGCACAATCCGTGAGGCAGAGGCCTTCGCCAAATCTCTGGCATCAATTGTGGGAACTACTGGACGTAATGATATGTTGAATGGCTCTCGTGAGGGAGAGATGGCTCCAGAGGATACTTTTTCCCATATTCTCTCTGAGCTCTGGTTTAAAATTGCTCACCCAGTCCTGAATGCACTTGCAATTACGGTAAGCTATTTTAATCAACACATCCAATTCCTAGCCTAATGGCATCTATAGACTCCAGTGAGCGAAGATTTGGGACGTATATGGTGGTGTCCAACAGGGCCACTAGCATTCCTTCCTATCCATGCAGCAGGACTCTACAGCAGGGATCAAGCCTTTGGCTCAAAATTATCCGACTTCCTGATTTCATCCTATACACCATCGTTGACTGCCTTAATCCAAGGATATCACCCACAATCTGAATCCCAGGCTGGACTTCAACTCCTCACTGTCACTCAACCATCAGCAGAGGGACAGTCCTACATCCCAGGAACTCATGAAGAAATCAAAGCTATTGAGCACCATGCTAAGGGAAAAGTTCCTGTTCTTCAGTTGGACAGACATATGGCCACAATAGAAGAAGTTCAGAAGGGCATGAAGGAGTCCAGATGGGTCCATTTTGCCTGTCATGGTGTACAGAGCACCTCCCCAACTGAAAGTGCCCTCCTCCTTGTTGGAAGTTCACGGTTGACACTCTCAAACATTATCCAGCTCTCTCTCCCCAATGCTGACCTGGCATTCCTCTCTGCATGTCAAACCGCCACTGGCTCCCACCAGCTCCAAGATGAGTCAGTTCATCTCACCGCTGGCATGTTACTAGCTGGATACCGAGGTGTCATTGGGACGATGTGGTCTATTATGGATCATGATGCCCCACAAGTTGCTGGTGATGTTTATGCCCATCTATTGGAGGCATCGCCTCCAGATCCGACGAGGGCAGCTGAGGCGTTGCATCTCGCCATTCAGAAGCTTCGAGAGCAGCCCGGAGGAAAGAAATCATTTTTACACTGGGTGCCCTTCATACATTTTGGGGTTTAATTTCGGGGATATAACACTGTTTCGGATATGCGTAGGTGTAGTAGTAGTTTGGTAGTCCCTGTTTCTGTAGTACCCCTTCTGAGTCACAGTCTTGATTTTCTTCAATGGAGTGTTAGAGGCTACAAGTTACAGCATCTATGAGAATCTCAACAAGTCTTATGTACACATCACATCTGACTCGATGTTTGTGTATTGCATCCAACCCAGAAGTTTGGTGACTAGAAGAACAGACACACTCAATGTTCCGGAGCACAAGCAAGATTCCCAACCAAAAAGATCGAACTAAATAAAATTGAACTAGTCTTTTCACTTCATTCAACAGGAACCAAGCCAGTTAAGCACTTGAGACTCAAGACAAAAACAGGACCCGCAGGCTACCAATTCCCCACCAAGCCGGGTGACACTGCAGATTCACACCAAAGCAGGTTGAAAGAACAGACCCCAAGAAACGTGCAGAATGGGCGTCCCTGGCCATACATCGACTATCACATTATATCCATAAGAACCTGGTGGTTGCCAAGGAGGTGAAGACACACTCCTTAATCCAAAACTACATGTTGACAAAATGAGACCCACCAAAGCTCCACAAAGCCATGCTAAAATGTATGGATAAGTACGGGGTAATTTTCGAAATGGTATCACCCACGGAGGACATCCAGCGTGCCCTTCCTATGTGGCACCACCCACGGGAAGACCCCGCCAAGAGGCAAACAAATAATGGTGTTAGGGCACACTGCCTCAAGACAATACATGACGTCAAAACCCTAGGGGATGGTGTAGACTTCGCGGAAAGACTGGGAGACCCTGCACACCAAAAAACTGCTGAATGCTACTGCAGTGTGTGTTATGATGACAGAATTCTGCGGAGGTGTAAAAACCCCCACGCATGCGCAACAGCGGCATGAAACAAATCAAAACAGGGCTGGGTGGAAATGCCGCGCACTGACGCGGCAGTGCGGGGAATTGAGGCGGTGGTGGCTGTGCAATTGCCGTGGCAGAGGGGTTAAGTGCCACGCTGCCTTTAACTCCTTCCACACACTGTTCTATACCACAAGGCCTATCGAGGCAAGGTTTAATACCTTCAATACACCCTCCAGAGCGCACAAATCATCCCAACAACCCCGATTCGCAGCAGCCTGAAACACCTTCCCGAGCTTCACTGTCATGAAGCCAACATGACGCTCGCCTTGTCCATCTTTAGCCTCGTCTTCATTATTAAAGATTGCACCTGCCAGTGCACAAACCTTGACACCGCCATGGGTAGACATTTCGAATGCCCGGAATTCAACCTTGGAGAGTACGGCATCCGGAGAGAAGGTCCGATCGAAGACGTTCCGAAGGACAGCCGCATTTGCCTTGTTTGTGAGGAGCACAGGATTTGTGGCCTTTGGTTTGAGTTCTCATTCCCTTGTTCCCCACTGCATGTTTCACAGTGGACAGGTAGTTAATTTTAATCCTAAAGTCGTTCTTTTCAGTCTGCCCTGTATCAAACACTGTCACCGGTGCATGCTGCTTCAAAGGTAGTACTTGCTTTTTGGTAAACCATTAGTACTCGTGAATGAACTCATGTTTGTACCTTGTGGGTTGTTCCCAACTGGTTCTTAATTGTTTGTGTCATGGTCTATGTTTCGCAGTTGCGTTGTTCGGCTTGTTCGAGTCGGGATTTTCCGTGGTCCGAGGTGATGTCATTGCACATGACGTTCCATTGGAAGGTTCTCTGTCTCTGGAATTGTCTCTATATAATACAAGACGGGCCGCTGCTTCGCTCTGGCAATTCCAAGATGAAAAATCAGAGGTTAATCTGACTACACACTACGGGGATACAGCGGGGTAACGACAATGGATGAAGGCAGTCTGACGGAGGACTTATTGTATTAACCATGAGACTCCCGTGTGGCCTTGAAATGCCGAACCAAGACGCTTGCGAAATTTCAAGCAGACAGGATTGTATGCGAGAAATTGAGTTGCGGCCGCGGTGGGAGGAGCTGTCAACATTTAAATGTTGGTGATTGGGGAATATTAAGGCAGGCTACGCACCTCCGATAACTGAGCCCAGTGCTGGGAGTAGAGGCCAACAGTGTCGGGATATATCCAAGGACCATTTGACTGGAAATCGTAACCAGATGGAACGCAACGTCCGCTGTCAGAATACGCTGGGCTGCGAGCAGATTGAGCAGGGTTGTACGGCCTGCAGTTGATTTGGGCAAACGAGCTTGGGCTGTCGAGAAATTTAACGCTAAATTGAGACCAGGTTTTGAACTGGACCGAAACTTTCAGTATTTTTGCGTCGATGATAGACACAGGTTTTGTGTGCTGTTGATTTGACCCTGGACAGAAAGCAGCTCAGATTCATATACTTTAGTAAGATGGCAAGGTCTTGGCCCAATGAATGCATAGAACCAGGGGAATACATAGTTCAGAATGAGTGGGCCGGGGAAATGGGAGTGGGATCAAAAGAGGTCCAGAAACCGGTGCGTGAGGGCGGATTTATACAGCACTCGCGTCCGCAGGTGATGAACGAGATCCGGGCAAGATGCGAAACGTCTCCCGGTTGTGCATTAAAGCTGTGGGATCATGAGACCAGACTACTCGTCTCAAAGGCCCCGGAATGGATTAGATCCAACAGCTTTTTACCATTGCGGCGCAGTTGGACGATTGTTAATTTCGGGCATGGTGAGAATATTAATGTCGAACGGAGAGAGATCAAGATCTTCGACTGCTGCGGCCATTGCAGCACAGCATTTCATAGGTTTTTTGAGTCTTGAAATGTGGCGGAGGAACAGAGAAGAACAGGAGGAGTTAGCCCGTATGGGGATGCAACCAACAAGCTACAAAGAATCGCCGAGGTAATTGTTAAAGAACGGTTAATGGGTTAAAATATTTGGTCAACCGAGCGAGTGACTGTGGGTTTGTGCTGTTGTTGAAAT
The DNA here is from genome assembly GCA_029378395.1 of Mycena leptocephala. Taxonomy (NCBI): domain Eukaryota; kingdom Fungi; phylum Basidiomycota; class Agaricomycetes; order Agaricales; family Mycenaceae; genus Mycena; species Mycena leptocephala. The sequence goes on from JARJLF010000428.1 coordinate 137,331, forward strand.
TTATTGCACGGACCTTGACTGCTGCGGCAAAGACTGCCTAACATGAACCCGAGGTCAGCTGAGGATCTCAATGGGGATGGATCGAAGCAGCTCCGTGCAAAAAAAATGGAGCACGAAACCAGAGCAAGACGAAAGGATATCAGATAAATGGAGAAAAGTACAAACATTTACAAAGAATCGCGAAGCATTTCGTTAAAGAACGGTTAATAATTGCAGAGACAAAGAAGCTTCCAATGGAACGTAACGTCACATGCAATGGCCTCACAGCTGCCGACGTCAGTGCGGAAACTGCCGGGGTGTTGCACTGGGACTACCAGCTGGTCTAACGAGCACGATGTAACCGCATAATAGGACCACCAGGCTGCGACGGGAGCAACCCACCACGAACCCCGTGAATTTATTCACGGGTAGCAACTAGACCTATAGAACTTCACACAGTCAAGTGAGCCAGCCGGCCATCACGGCACAACGGCGTGCGGCATCTAATGCTGGGAGAGTGGGCAAAGTGAGGAATGCGAAACAACAAACAGGAAACTAACGTGAAGCGGCGCATTAATGGGCTCCAGCTAGGACAACCGGCTGGGAACCTCTAACAGGGAACAACTAACATGAGACAACGAAGCGGGAAATAATGTAAAACCAACGGGCCGTGAATTTAGCCAACACGGCACACGACATACGCAGGGCACTGCAACATGATCAAACGGCATCTGGTGGGTGTGGCATGTGGGTAGAGTTGAACGGCATGCAGGCCAAACTACCCAACTTAACTGAGAAACAAGCAGCTGAGAAATAAGGGACGGGAAAACAACCAACAGGTCAACGGGGAAACAATCAGGTGGGAAATCCATGATGCCCGTGAATTTATTCACAGGTAACAACTAGTATATAGAGAGATAATGGCGGAAAAGATTCCGTTTTACGACTTGCCGGATGACGTGACTATCATGTTCAAGGTTCTCGAGGGGAAACATCCACTGCGACCAATGTCGTGGTTGGGCACGAGGGTGCTTGATAATGTTTGGGGTCTAATAGAGAACTGCTGGGAAGGAAAGCCCGAAATGCGTCCAACGGCTTCTCAAATTGTCGAGCGCCTAATCGGCCCTTCGATTGAGGCAAAAACTACCTCATCCACAACAGACTGGGATGAGGAGTTCACTTCCAAATTTCGCCGCACTCTGCAAGCCGAACCGTTGCTGCCGTCAGTGACCCAGATTGAGCGCGTACTTTTTGGCGATGGTTAGTTCATATTTCAAGTCCATCCATAGCTTCTAATCCTGTTACACAGAAGCTGTCGAAGGTACAATTTCCGACTAAGCGGAAATAGTCGTTACTGAGGTCCAACCTAACGAGCACGGATTGCTTCCCAGATAAGAAATCGTCCGGCACTCAGAACGAACAAGGTACACGGAAATACACTTTCAAACCTCGTAAATGGTACAAAGCTTACCGTTCCCAGGCCTCTCGCAAATAACACAGGCGCCTAAGCGCCCAGACGAAGAGATATCAGATTTGAATAGCCCACGAGCGGTCAAAAAAATGGAAAGCTTTAACTTAATTAAAAATGCTTTCGGCGCAAGAGACAGGCGTCAAAGGTGTGATGAGTGTTTCTTGGTGATTTCTACATTCGACTTGTACTATACATTATCGGGCACATTGGTTGTGTGGAATAAATTTAATGGAATGAGCTCCTTCATTCGTGCTCGGTATACCCAGCAAGTACATGGCAGTGTCCAGCCACGGTCCTGTGGCATTTAATACGTAACTCTAGCCGGATTTCGTGATGGTTCGACTTCCAACGAGACTAATGTTCATCCAGTTTGCTTTGCCGACATTGCTGCTCGACGGCGTCTGGAAAATGAACATGCTGGAGACATTACAGCGCGAAAGAAAAGGAATGGAAGATAAGGCTCGTCACGAGTGCGGGTCACCCGTGAGTCATCGCGGGTTGACCCGTGGGAAACCTGACTCGCGGGTTCGGGTACCCGTGGCCACGGGTCAGTCACGGATCCGGGTAGCAATTTTGAAAAAAAGGTTATACTCACAAGTTTGAGAAGTGCTTTAAAACTTATACTTTCAGCTGAAAAATAGCAAAACATGAAAAATACCCGTGAGTTGATCCGTGGGAAACCCGCGACCCGCGAGTCAAGTACTCGTGAACGCGGGTTGGCCACGGATCCGAGTAGGGCTCTGGATAATGCAGGTACCCGCAGCCACGGACCCGGGTCACCCGCGAGTTAACTCGTGACGAGCCTTAATGGAAGAGGAGCGGGGCACATGCCGCTCGTGTGGCAAATAAACACACCCTCCACCTCCGCCCGACCTCAGGCATTTCCAGCGCCAAGAAATGGGCTGGGAGTGGTCATTCAAAGCTGCGCCTACATGGTAATGACAGGTGTGGCCCTCCCACGCACCCGCAATGTCACTGTGCTCTCTGTCCCTAATGCGCACCTCGCACACACTTCGGAGGGAAGGAGGGCGGAACTATCGCGCATTAGGTTTACGAGCGCGAAGCGCCACACATCCACCTGCTCCACCGAGGCACGAGCACTCGCGGTGGGCGTACACCCAGCGCACGAAACGCGATGTCCACGCCCGCGGTCCCGGTATCATCGACACTGAAAAGTCTCAATACACCAGCACCACATATCCACCTCGTGCATCTTCGGCTACACGCGCCTCCACGGGAACGATGCAGCTATAGCGACCTCCACATGCTCTACCACCTTGCGCCGAGACATCCCTATCCCCATCTCCGCATCGCACCGCATCACACACGAATCAACTCGCACACACCGGCCTCGCACATGCCATGACCTTCACCAATGCATCGGCGCGCGCAAACCTTTTCGCCCCATCCATCCTGGTCTGCCTCACAATGCAAGGCTGCCGCCGAGTCGACTGTGCATCGAGTACACTTGCGCTAAGCCACCGCGGTCGTCACAAGCATCAAGGGAGGTGCGCAAGCAGTCATGTACCACCCTGTTCCATCACACGCTCAGACGCGCACATCGCACGCAGGCATCCGCATCCGCGCCATCGCCATTGCGCCATTGCGCGCACAGCTCGCAGAGTCTATATCCGCGCTTACAATTTCCTGCACCTCACCATACGTGCAGCACCGTGCATAAACATTGCCACTCGCATCCCACGCACCCGCCACCATCACGGGCGCGCACATCCACGCCCGCCTCTCCCCCAGCGAATTGATCCCTTGCCATCAGCGCGCCAGGATATTCACGGCACACACAGCCTGTCGCACCAGCACCCCTCACAGGAACTTGCCCCGCACACAGGAAAACCAGGCAGGGCAGGGAGCAGCGCGCAGCCGCACATTCGCCACCGCCGCTGCACCCACATCTGCACCCGACGGCGCCGTGGTGGTAGGACCCATCCCAGTGAAAGTATTGGGCGAGCGCTTATTGGGCGCTTAACCGATTCTGCATTAGGGATGCGTGAAAGACGGAAGGAAAGAATGTCGGAATACTTAGAGGAAGAGAGATGAAAGAAGGGAAGAGGGGGGACACGCACGCACGGAGCGAGCGCCTGGAGAGAAGGGTTCGCTTGAGCGCGATACTAGGCGCGATACTAGAGGGATGTGCGTTAGTAAGATAGTCACGGAGACGAGGGAAGAAAAGGAAGAAAAAGCGCCCTGGTCTCGATGGGAGGACGGAGGGAAGGGAAGCCGGGCAATAGTAAAGGAAAGGGGGAAGGAGAGTACGAGCTTGCGCCGCTCTTTACTCCAGCGGAGGGAGGAGCTCGCTGTGGCTCGCGCGCAGGTGGCCCCTCGCCTCCAATCCACGCGCATCGCACCGTAAATCTCAGCGCCGGAGGTGGAAACATAAACGAGGAGCGCGCGTGGACTTCGCACCTTCCTCCCAGCATCACCTCCTCCCACCCGATACCATGCTGCACCCATCCCCGCGTAGAAAGCGGACCGAAAAAAGGAAGAGGATGCACCATGCCTGCACCTCTTCCGCACTCCCCACCGGCATGACACTCCCAATACCTTCAAGCCGTGTGCGCCGAGTGTCTTGAGATAAGTCGATATCATTTGTCTGCAGGACGCATGAGTGGAAGACACAGTGGTCAAGGAGGGGCAGGATGGGAATGGGAATGGGCAGAAGAGCTCTGGTGGTAGCGTTTTGGGACACACACCTCCCGCCATAACACGAGAAGAAAATCCGACCTGGTCAGTTTCGACAGCGGTCAGGGAGTCGCGTCGCGCATCTACCCGACACGGGAACTCGGGGAAGATCCCCCAGATCAAGACGCATGCACACCCAGCACCCGCCCGTGCATGAATGGTACGATCCATCGCAGCGGAGGATTTGCATGCTCTTGGCGTTTATTGGGTGCCTAACCATTTCCATCTTTGAAGATCGGAGGGAAGAGGGCAAACAGAGAAAGAGAGGGAAAGACGGAGGAGAGGGGTGGCGCACCGTGCGGGTGTACCTTGCGAAAGAGTGCGCTTGAGCGGGCGGCTGTGCTGATGAACGTCAGTAGGAGTAAGATAATTATGGAGAGCAGGGATAAAAGGAGGGGAATAAGGGAAGAGCCCTCTGCGAGTGGAAGGACGGGAAGAAGAGGGAGGAAGGCCCGGCAAGAACCAAGGCTGTGCTCGCGACCACCGTCACCGACATGAATACATCGCCACACGGCGAGCACATCTGCACCTTCCACCTTCCACACAGCGCCGTCTGGCTGTGCACTCCTTCCCAATACTCAATGCCATCTTAGGACAGGTCATAATCCACCGAGAGGTAGGAGGGAGAGGGAGAGAGGAAAGATGGGGAGCCGGGCAAGAGCCAAGAGAGGGAGCCCGTGAGTGGCTCGAGCGCAATCCCCTGGAGCTCTTTGTTCCTTCCACCTTCCACCTCCGCACGGGAAGCCGAAAGCGCGTAACGGGCTCATCCCCACTGATTATTCCCACCTACACCGCGGCAGAAATTAAACAGGAACAGTAAAGAACGCACCTTGTCTTTCACTGCATCATCGAAAGCCGAAGACTAGGAAACGAGGGAGACCGCGTACGAAGGACATCCTCAGCGCCACGCTACGTGTGCTACTCAGTACTCGTGAAACCGCGGCGCCGATGATTCACGCACAGATCGGACAACCTGTGCATCGCTTTGCTTGGTGCTTGTCGGAGCGTCACCCCGTTGCTGGTTAAGCTTTCACAAGTTTCAGTCCCGCGGGTGGTCGTACAAGCTCACGAATTGGCGACGAAAGTTGGACGAAAGAGGAGTGTCACAGACTAGCGAGGGGAATCCGAAGTGATGAATAAAAGAAGTAGCTAGGTGTACAAGAATACGCACCTAGTGAGGGGAATCCAAAGAGAAGAAACTCTGAGGATTCCCATGCTAGGTTCTGGGTATGTAAAAGTGGCTACTGACTAGTAGCATGTGACCAGGTTGATCGGGAAGATCGGCATAGGTCGCAGGCTTGATCAGACTTGGTGCCATGTCGAGTTGGTGGACTGGTCAACGGGAGGCCAGCAGCTGGGCGACTGGTAACTGGTCAAGGACCAGGTGGGTTCCCCTGACATCACCCCCCCCCCCCCCCCCCCCCCCCCCCCACCTCGGAATGCGGTGCCTCGATGCATAGACCGGAGAGAACGAATATGGATGGAGGTGTTCCGGAACGGGAGGGAATCAAAAGCGGCAGCGGCGATGGTGCGAGGTTTGGCTGGGTATTTCCGGTAAAACTCTGCAATGGCTTCCGGGGTGAATACATCGGAGTGTTTTACCCATTGATTATGTGAAGCGTCATATCCTTTGTACTGGACCATGTACCAGAGGGATTTGTACCAGACCTTGGCATCGAGGATTTCCTCGACTTCCCACTCCGGTAGGTCGCTGGGAGCTTCCAGGAGGATGGGTGCCAGTTCGTCATAACCAGGGCGACCTCAGCAAGTTCCAGTTTCATGACCGGAAAGACCAGGTGGAGTCGGGAAAGCTGGGGTGGTAGTTCGAGCATGTACGCACCTCGACCAACGACTTTGACAACCTTGAAGGGGCCAAGGCGTCGGTGAGAGAGGCCCGGGGAAGGCCAGGTCATCAGGATATCGGAGGCGTCGAGCCAGATGCGGTGTGAGGCTGGTGCTTGTGCTACGGCCTGCACACCGCCTCATGGCCCCTTCAACTGAGCCCTAGACGAGAACATATGAGGCGCCCGTTCATCCAAATCGGGAATCGAAGTTACCAAATCCGGATTCTCATCAAACGCACGCAGCCTACGGTCCCCATCCAACCTCTCACATTGTTCGTACCACCCGCCCGACTAGTCACGACACTCGATGGACGCTCCCATTACCCGAACTCCGCCTTTGCACGACTCCCACCCCACATACGAGCGTTTTCCTCATCCGGTATACCTTCTGTTTAACCCATTGAACGTTCTTGAACAACCACGGAGGAATTAACTAGGCAACTCATCGGATATGGTGTACAGAGCCATCCAGTCCGGGATGTGAGTAGCTGCAGGGTTCGAGTCCCGGTGTCCCATTTTGAAAGTTGCTCTGGTCGTTTTCCTTCCTCATCGCATCCTCGGTTGGCCTCCTAATCAGAGCAAAGCTTGACTCCCAGCGCGCCTGGTTCAAAGTGTGTGTTCTAGCGACAGTTCTTATGGCTTCTGGCTTATCTCAACTCGCCAACTTCACCCAGGACCAACCACAGCACACTCGGACGTGGTGTACGCAACCCAGTGAGAACGCCTACATATAGGCGACACCGCGGATATCTTGCAGTACGTTCGACTCGTCCGAATATTGGTACATAATAGACTTTAGTCTCCCATTTTATTCTTCTTCAAGATTATTTTGCGATAAAAGTGTACCGTTAACCGGCGACGTAGAAATAACCTCAGGTACTGTTCAAGCAGCACCGGGACGCCAGATTAGGCATCCAACATTCCGGTTAGAAAAATCGTTTTGCATTCATTTTCCTGGAAGAATTACGGACGCGGTAAATAAGCGGTGCAATCTTTACAACTTAGCTCCCCCTCAGGGACTCCAACCCGGAGTTTGTTGCACAGATCCTCGCGGCCCTCGAATAGTATGACATGGTCTAATCCTAGGCGACTCGCAGCACCGTGCACGTCCGCCCCGTGGTTGACCAATGTCGTTGCAATTTCCAACCTCCCACGGTCTAGCACATCACCCTTTCTGCCATAAAATTGGCCCGTGTCTAGGGCAATGTGCAAAGCGGTTGGCCCATGTCCCAGGAAACAGTGACCATCTGCCCCAGTGCTTGCACGGACATCGGCTCCAAGTGCTAGAAGTTCCGCCGCGATGCGAGCGTCCCCCGTCATGGCCGCTAGATGCAGTGGCTGCCCAGTCCACGCTTTTCCTACCCTAAGACCCGATGGTCGGCCCCGATCATCATGCGACCACTTCTGTGTCGCGGCGTGTACATCTACTCCGGTAGTCAGAAGCACATCCACGACGGCCCCATGACCCAGGAAAATTGCAGTGTGCAGCGGTCTCCAGCCGTACTCGTCCGCCTCTTCGCGGTCCGCACCACACGCAATAAGCTGCGCGACAACACGTGCGCTACCAGCTTCAACTGCGAGTTGGAGCAAGGACTTATCGCTTTTGGGAGTTTTGGTGCGTTGTAACACTAAATTGTGCTGTTTCAGGCGGGCACAGATGTGTGCAATGTTGTCATCCGGGGGGGTGGAAGGGAAAGGCTGTGTCCAGTGGCCATCCTGGCCCGGGTGAGGTATTTTGGCAATGTTTTCGAGCAAACAGCCAAGTGTAGCGACTTTCTCGTGAAGCAACGAAAGCATGAAAGCGTCGAGGCCAGTTTCATCAGTCCGATAAAGGTCGGCGCCGACATCGAGGAGTGCTTGCACAACATCCGGAATGTCAGTGCCCTTGACAGCAGTGAGTAGTGCCAGGCTGACCGAGTTCACATCAACACCACTTTTAACAAGGTCCTTCAAGATGAGAGCAAACGCTTCCCGAGCGAATTCATCGGTGCCCAAGAGATTTGTGTCCCACAATAAATCTTTGATGTTACCAGCTTCCTGCCCTGGTTTGGCCCCCAGGTCAAGAAGAAAGCGTACGACCCCGGGCTGCAGCTGCGCAATCGCTGCCTTCAGGAATGGCTCAAGTGGATGTGTCGTCCGCAGTTGTGCCCCACGCTTCAATAGTGCTGTGACTATGTCCCAGTTTCCGGATTGAATCGCTAGTGAGAGCGGGCAGTGCACGGCACTCTTATCTGAACTAGCATAGTACATTTTTAGACGGTGGTTGCTGCGGAATGGACCAGCACTTGACACCTCCATGCTCTCTGCGCCTACTGGGGTATGCTTCAACAATAGATCCAGTAGGTTCTGCAAGTCCTCTGGGCTTCGCCCACGACCTCTCCCTTCTGCGAACGCATGGATGATGCAGTAGCCAGTAGGGTCTGGTTCCGGTATATTTGCCCCATTTTCCAGCAGCAGCTTAACCAGGTTCAGATCACATGCCGCGATTGCGTAGTATATGGCTGTGTTACCCGATGTATCGAGAGAGGTTGTATCAGCGCCAGCACTCAGCAAGAGGTATGCAATGCGTGTGGGTAAGGCTAGGTCGCGTTTCTGGTAATACCGTTTCTCACCATCATAGGCAAGTTCAGGTCGAAAGCCGCATGTGAGCATCAGCGGCGTCATACCACTGGCGTTGAAGCCTTCATTATCCTCTGTGTCTATCGACATGTTTGTGGGACTGTAGGTGCGTGCATTGACATCTGCACCACCCTTCATGAGCGCCGCTATTGTTTCCTCGAAGCCGTTCATAATGGCTTGGTGCAATGCTGTTAAACCACGGTCGTCGCGCAGGGTGGGATCTGCGCCAGCGCCGAGTAGCAGCACCACAAAATGGTGATTAACACGGAAAGTGGCGGTATGGAGTGGAGTGCGCCTGTTGACAGTATCGTTGGGGTCAGCACCAAGCTCAACGAGGAGTTGCACCATGACCATCTTGTCATCGCGAATAGCCGCATGCAGCAGGCGCGAACGCCATTGGCGCACATCTTGGAGATCACGCTGCGAGCAGGAGACTTTGACATTGCAAAGAAACTCTCCTGGCCCGCGTATGCTTTCGGCCTTGTTCAGTGTACGCCATATATTGGACATCGGCGGGTCAAAGTGGGCTCGCCTCCAGCCTTTGTTGAAAGCACTGTCTGACTTGATGGCCTGCAACAGCACATCTAATAACTTGGCATCACCAATGCCTGCAGCTATCTCAGCCGGTACAATGCTGCGGCGTTGGCGTGCCTGCTACAGTGCTTCTGCCACACTGAGCGAAGCCACAAGTGTGCGTGGTTGCTTTGCATTGTGGGCGAGGAATTGTGCATGATGGTTTAGCAGCAGTTTCACAGTGCTTCGAGCCCCGCAGGAGACAGCCCATTGAAGTGCAGTCCAAGAGTAGATATCTCTGAGAAGGTGGTCGGCTCCGTGATCCAGCAGGCTGGTGAGTGCTTCAATGTCACCATGAAAGCTGGCCCAGAACAACGGTGCCCAATTGTGGGTATCACATATATTAACTGGTGCTCCATTGTGAAGCAGCAACTCACGGACAGCAGCACTTCTGTTGAAGCATGCCCAGTGAAGGGGGGTCCAGCCCTGAGTATCGCCAAGAAATAAGTTGTTGCTGTCTAAATGTGTTTTGGCAGCTCCAGCGAGGTCCCAGAAGGCTGCAACATGAAGTGGCCCCTGACCAGTTGGTAACGCGTCAAAGGAGGCGTCAGCAAGCTGTGGGTCAAGATGTCGGCGGTACTGGAGTGCCTGGAATGAGCTGGCGCGTAGGCTAGCGTCACCGAGAAGTCGGCATATCAACTGTGTGAGTGGCTGCTCGATGCCACGTGCATGCCGACCCCAATAATGTGCTGCATATGCGAGGAAGGACATCCTGTCAAGACGCTGCTCCATCTCGAGGACGTTGTCGCATGGACCAGCACTGAACGGGATCCGCATGCAGAGGTAGCGCAGGCAGGTACTCGCCATATCAATGTGAGCATGTGCAAACTGGGCATGCATTCCCTTGAAAAATGTGTGCGCTGTTGCGTGGACAAGAGTAACGGTCATGTCATCACTGACAATCACAAGCCCAACGCAGACCTGTAATAATATGCGCAGCGACGTCACGTTTTCCTCGTCAATTTCGTCTTCATTTTCCTCAACAGCGAAAGCATGCAGCAGCTCTTCTGCCTTCAGACGCCGCTCTGCGTGAGTGATCCAAGCTATGACTCGGAGAGCCAATGTTTTACGCGATGTTGTCTGTGCCAGTATTCGGTCAAGACTGGACTGGTACGCCGAGGTGAGGTTCGAGGGTAGCATAGCAAGATATTGACGAATTTGCTTTAGTGTTGTCAAACCCAGAACATGATTCATGAGCAGTTGCGCAAGGAGAAATCTGCCAATTTTTTCAGTGAGGAGCTGTGATGTGGGGGGTTGTAATTTACATGCCACCGGCCTGGTCGACAATTTTATCAACGGTGTCGCTGGGAGAGTTGATGTCGCGAAAATCGCTTCCCCGCAGTTCACTTTCGACAAAAAGCTTGAGATCGGCGCGGTTGGCCTCCAGCTCCACCTGCTCAAACGCAGCAAAGGCATCGGCAATGTCTGGGAGGTGTCTGCTTGTCGCAAAAATGCGACATCCAATGGTAACAAAATCGTCAAGCAGTGGGAGCAAGAGCTTGCGGTCCTCAAGCTCGTCGAGGGCATCTAACACAATGTACGGACATGCCTGTTGCAGTTTGCACAGCTCGATGAAAGCCTGGGAAAGCTCTTTCAAGCCAGGCGATGTATTGAAACGCTCGCGGCAACGCTTCAACACGGAAATTTGGGCATCATTGCCATCCATCAGCATCTGCCGTGTTAGACTTTGCAGGATCGAAGTGGCTGTCTGTGCCTTCCCCGCAGCGAAATCGCAAAAATAGTGGAGCAGATTGGAAGCTTTATTACTTCTAGACAGATCTTGAAGGATGATAGAGCTGGTGATGTTGGTAAAAATATGGTGGACAAAGTTATCACTCACGATAACATGGATTTTCCGACACCCGCTGCATCCCATTAAACGATGAATTCAGTGGTTGGAACTGAACCACGTACGATTGCCGTGACACCATAGCAATGAGGGACCGCCTGTGCACCAATGCACATAAACATTCGATTCAAGGAACCACTTTCCCGTGCCCGGACATGGGGGTTGCTTCGGCGGGCTATGGTGAAGAGGGTTCGGAGGTTGAAGCCACTGCATCAACTGACTCCGTTCCCTCTCTGGATGGAACAAGCAGGGGGTTAAGTGACATGAAAGTGAACCACATATTTCTAGAAGCACCTTGGTTGATTATGTCCAACTTACTACACGAGGCTTCAGAAAGTGTCCTGGATCAACCGGTCAGAAAATACCTATACCTCTAATCTGAAACCCAGTGGTACCCACAAAGTGCTAGCCAACACATAGTCAGCAAAGATGCTACGAAAGCGGTGCAGCATCTCGATATGCTTCTTCATCTGTTGCTCTTCTAGCGGCCACGTGAGCGATGACTCCAGGCGAGTGAGGCTGCTAGAACTATTGGCTGCATGACCTTCGAGTTTGTGCTTTAATATAGTCAATTGATTGCGGCAGTCGTCAAGGACTTCAGCTGAGAGACTAGCGGGCCGGGGGCAAGGGGGGCAAGTCGCTCTGCGTCTACGGCGGCGTTCTCAGCATGTAGCAGAGCATCAGTAAGTGCCGACAGCTCAGTCAGGTACTGGGTACATGTATGTTTCGCATCGCGCACGTCGGACAGATAGCCATAGCTGATGCTCGTAATTTGGCCAGCGAGGGTGACGAGGCCAGCGATAGCGGATGCAAATCCGACCAGTTCGGCCATTGACGAAGATGATAATGTGGGGTCGCCACAGCTGTGGTCCAAGGATGGTCGAAGCCGCAGCTAGTTAAGTTATCTCAGGGCAACCACTAGTACTGCGATCAGAAAGGATGGCAGGCTCGCAGCTGTGCAAACATTACATTGTTCCCATAGTATTGTCTCCTATTCTGGTCTATATCAACCGAGGTACGAGGAAGTACTGATATAGAGCGTCTGTCGAGAGACTAATGCTGCTCCCATCGTTTCCATGGACATTGCTCTATACTCTATATGTAGCTGACAAAGTTTTTGTGCCGGAGGCCTTTTAGACGGGCGAGAATGGGCATTCGTAGCAGGCGTATCATAGATTCATAATATGATTGCCTTCCAAGATTGCTCCTTTTCACTGAATGGTATAACCGTGCGCAGTCGATGAATGTGATAAAATGTCGCATGCAGGACACAGCAATGTCAATCAGTGCTAAGAAAAATCTTCCGCAGTCAGGTTGGAGGGTGTGATGTGTTGAATTAGCTGTTGTACATCACAGTCGGACCTTGATTGGTTCCGCGTCTTCTCCCGCATCTTTTCTTGTCCAACAGATTGGTATTTCTCATTAAAATTATTCAACACTTTTGGATAGCTGTATCTGCTTCACATTTATACTGCTTGAATCCTGTATTCGTTGTTCCAACGCTGAGGCGAGCTTTCCGTTGTATTCCTTGTATTATTTCTTCACTTATGCCGTACTTCAGTCTTACTTTCTTAGGTGAATATATTTCCAGACGTTGTTTCAATGCTGAGTACTTCTTAGTCTCCACTTACAACAGTTGGGAGGCTGTGAAATGTTGCTGCGGCCGATCTCGCGTGAGCTCTGATATCTAGGGTGCGAAGCAGTCCAACTTAAAGTACATCTTTAGCTTTTGAGGATATGATAAAGAGAGAGCTGTTGACAGACTGTCGAGTGAGCTCACATGTGACGTACGACATCAAGTTGCGTCGAGACGCCAGAAAATCGATCGATCATCGAAGCCAGAGTACCGCCTCAAACTGCAACCGGGAGACACGGAGATAAGAATTGGCTAGGGGTTATGCGGATAAATCTGCGCGGATGCTGTTTGTGTATTGTGGTTCTTGCTTTGACCCGAGGTAGTAGCAGTAGAAAGCAGGCGAGAGGCGCGGGCCGCGTGCAACGCTCTGTAGTGAAGCAAAATTGTGCAGCAGGAGCCTGCGGGGCATGTATGACAAGGTCCGAGTATCAATTATCGGCAGTCCCGAGTGGGTATGGGCTGGTCAAACCAGCACATAGAGCAGGGAGAAGACCTGAAATTCATTGTGGTGGGAAAAATAAATAGATGTGGATTTCTCATTAAGCATACGGTATCTATCCCCCTTCCACGGGTTCCTGAGGATATATCCGCGACGCACGTACATGGATTGTGCATATGGAGCAGCAATCTCGCGCATACAGCCCGCCGCCGCGGGCACCACAACCGCGTCCGCCCGCATTGTATCGCATACGGTTCGGCGCACGGCGCGCCGATGGCTATCTATGCGCAGTGATGCACCAGCCCCGGTCCGATGTCTCGTGGCGCCGCGAGACATCCACATCGCGGCCAGCACAAGCGCCGCCACACGTCCCGCTCTCTGAGTCTCCATGCACACCACCAACCGCGCCATTTCCTCTCCTTCGCCCCATCATCCATGTGTCGCACTCACTACACCTCGCGTCCCACGCACCCGCCACCATCACGGGAACGCCCATCCACGCCCCCCCCCCCCCCCCCCCCCCCCCCACGCCTGGCGTGGTACGACCCATCCAACGTTCAAAGAAAGGATAGTTGTGGCGGGCGCTTAACCGGCACCTAGCGCCTTTCTCAGGGAACAGAGGACACCCAGTGTGCGCGCCTTGAAAAAGAAATGCACATGAGCAGGATACTAGAGGAATGTGCGTCAGTGTGTGATTACCGAGGAGGAAGTGGATAACAAGGGAGAAGGGAGAAAGACAGGGGGGAGTCGGCAAGAGGAAGGAGGGTGGGACTGAGGAGTGTAAGAACTCGCGCTGCTGCTGTGAGGCCGGTTCCACCACCCATACCGATGTCGCGTTGGGTCGCGAGACATCCACGCACCCGAGACGGGAAACCTCGAAATTGGGGTCGCGGGATGAATGAGTGTTCTGCTACTCAGAAAAAGGCCGCGATGGGCCAAATTAGGATCCAGGTTACTTAATGGGAAGTATTTGGACGTACCTGGATGCCCAACTCCATTCCAAGTTGCTGGCATCTCCTCCAAAAAATCCGACTATCAGCATGACTGAAATTGGGTGATTTTGAACAATGGCCTCCAGAGCAAGCAGAGGTCATTGGATAAAATCTCGAAAAGGGTCTCGGAATGAAGGATTGTATATTGAGAAGTCGTGTGTAAGGTTCCAGACCGATGGCATAGCGGTGTCGTGGACCGCGACGGTGCCAGCATGACTGGCCTACAAATGAAGTCGGGCTTTTCCCGGGTGTGTTAAGAGTGATAGTTCAGTCAGTTGCCATCCAGTATCTCTTCAGATGGAAGGCCAACATCGGGGGATCCAAACGAGCCCCTAAAGTCGTGGATCGAGGAAGAAATGGTAAAGAAATGGCGATGGCAAATGAAGCGAGTGTCCGATTGATAAGAAATTGATGTCCCCACGCTGTAGCTCCCGATCAACCTATCACTTTCGGCTGAAATTTGGTCTGAACATTCGTTGGAGGTCGTATTCTGTTTATACATTATGCCCAGTCATAATTATGAAGCCCTGGTCTTATAGGAGTCAAGTGGCCAACTAAGTAAGTCGGTAATATCGCTTGGGGCAGGAAGTGAACTTGAAGAACGGGACGGACGGAACACACCAGGGATATATTCTGCAAAAATCGTACTTCAACTGCGTCCGTCAGCAGCGGAAGGTGGGCGAACAAAAAAATACTGAAGCAAACATTCGGACGCGGGGAGTCGAACCTCGGACTACGGAGTCATTGAGCCGCATAGCACGCCCCGTTTCTCGCCCAGTTCATTCCTGTATGAAGTTGTAAGGTAAGATGGAAGTGAAGAACGGGAGGATACACGAGCAATAAATTCCCGTGCAAAGTCCTAGTATCACAAGCGTGTTGAGTTAGAGTTAGTTACTGTACAGTCCGGAAAAATAACTGGTCAGACTCAACGTCGGACATGGAAAAATAAAATACGAATGAAGAATCACGTCTCCGGCTCAAATCGGACGCGGGGAGTCGAACCGGGCTGCGACTGCAGAGTCATAACTACCAACAGCGGCCCCAGAATAAATTGAACATCGGGTGGTTCTTGAATAGCTGACGCGGCCGAGGTTACTCGCCGTTGTGGGCAAACACCTGGTTGAAAGCCGCGCGGTTCAAAAACAGATGTAACCAGAAAGAGTAAGTGCAAGATGGACCGGTATATTCACGCGGGGAGTCAAACCCCGCGCAGCGAGCTAATCGTTTCCTGGCTCTGGAAGAGCACTCAATGTGTACCGTACACCACGCCCGATCATTTGTGCTGGTCGTGTGGGCGAAGTTATCGCGGGAAAAAAAATGGTTTGTTCGAAAGCGAACGAAAGAGAGAACGCACCCCAATAAATTTGAATGTTGCGAAATATTACTTGAGCAGTTGAAGCCCCGGAGGTTATTCCCAGTCGTGGGGTAACGCCTAATGGAAAGCCGCGCCACAAAATGGATCTTGAGGGAGGGAAAGAATAAAAGGGTAAATCCAAGATAGACCTTTTATTCGGACGCGGGGAGTCGAACCCCGGAATGCAAGCTAGACGTTCTCTAACAAACTTGAAATAAAAGTGAGCTCGTGTGTATCTTACACCACGCCCGATTGATTTTTGCTGGCCATCTGCTCCAAGTTATTGAGAAAAATGGTTTCGTTGAACAAGCGAACGAAACAGGGTACCCGCAATAAATTGAACACCCAATGTGACTTGAGCGGTCAATGTGCCTGAGTCCCGAGGTTATTATCTGTGTGACTGTGTCGCGTGTTAATTCATATGAAATTCCCCCAGAAAATATTTATCTTGAGGAGGACTAGACTCAACAGTAACATTCGGATGTGGGGAGTCGAACCCCGGATAGCGAGCTACAACATGCGATCCAGTGCCAGAGAGAGCTCGTGCACCACGTCCGAGTACTTGCTCAGCTCATGCGACGGCCTGGTATGACTTGAAAATTGGATGTGGAATCCAAACTTACCACCAACTTCGGGAGACTGCGTGGATCGCCGACCTTCTGCGACGAGACATTCGTGGCATGTGGAGCGGGATTTGGGTAGGGTGCGGGCGCGCATGCGAGTGGGAGGCGTGAAATCAACTTGAAGACGCAATAGGGATGTTTCGGTGCGCAGGGATAGATTGGTGCGTGTGCCGGAGCGGCGGGCCGCCCACTGGCAGGCTTGTGAGATGCGTACTCGGAAATATGCGGAGTCCATGTGCAGGGAGACCAACCGTAGGCGGTGGATTCAATGGTGGGTGTACCGTGTACGCGTGGATGTGCGCAAGGTCTGCGCTTTGGAGTTGATGTCCAGCATGATCGGCGTTTTCGGCCGCCCTAAGGCTCCAACCATTTCGGTTTGTAAACATTTTCAAACGGTTTTGACCGTTTTTATTTCCGTTTAGTTTGCCCGGGGTAGCAAACAGTTTACAAACAGTTTGTAAACGGTTTAAACAGTTGTCAAAAATCAACCACTTACCACCGCTTGGAGGTCAAGTTCTGATTCAAAAATTTGTGCTAGCCTGGTCCATTAGTGTGTTCGAAACCCACACATGGTCCTAGAGCACAGACCTGCTCACTGACAGGTGGGACCTTCTAAATTAGTACGCGTTTTGATGGCAGTCAGCGTTCTCGGCAAACGACGCGCCTGGATTCAGCCCTTATCCCGCCTTCACAAACTGCTTGGTACACGTCAGGGCCGACATCCAACGATCAATCTCTTGTATGCATGTTCAGGATGGCCAACTTACTTGATTTGACCACCACAAACAGGTGCAAGTAAACTGCCCTGGAAAATACCGTTTATAAACTGTTTAAAACTGTTTTAAACTGTTTATATACCGTTTCCGTTTGTTTTGCCCGGGTCCACAAACGAAAACTAAATGGTTGGAGCCTTAGGCCGCCCCCTCATGTTGGCCGATGGCCCGATCTTGATGACGGCTAGGTGGCAGTGCACCGCTTTCGTCTTTCTTCTTTCGTCTTGAAGCTTAGACGCCCATTCACTGGACTGGCAGCCTTCTGAGCCTACCATGCACTCGCTCTGCCTTGACCTTGGACCCAATATCCCGGCCCTCTAAGTTACCCAGTGCCCACCGCGAGCGCGAATCCAAATGGGCCACGAAGGATGTCAAAAGGGCAGAGCGGGAGAGCAATAGAAAGCACACGAGTGCGATGAAAACCAACACGACCAGTCCCAGAGCGACAGCAGTCCGCCCGACGATGACTCAGACAACCTACATACTTAATTTACTTACGCTCCACAGATAACGATAGACTTTCCTCAAACGACTCCGCGCGAGGTGTGGCATTTGATGGAGTGGGGACGAGGTACGCTCTTTTTCCTTTTCACGTCTGTTTTCTGCTGCGCAGAGGATGTAGGTCTTCGCCCGTTCACGCGCTCACGGCTTCTGGGGAGCAAGGGCTGCGCGCCGTCCCACCCGATGGCGGCGCGGGAGGATCGCTCCCTTTCTTCTCCCGTTTCTCTTTTCTGGCCGCGCTTCCCTGCGGTCTTGCTCTGCTACTACCGGCGCCTTTTCCCCTCATCTCCTCTCCCTTTAGCCTTTGCGCGTCTGCCATGCTCACGCCCGCGCCCCAGATAGCGATCCTCTGCTCTCAAACCACGTGCTGCGAGATTCCTCAGCACGCTTGGCTCGGAGGTGTGGTACGGCGAGGAGTACTGCGGGCGAGATACCTCTCTTTTTCGGTCCGGAATCTTGGGGGTCGGGGCGCGGGCTTCCTCTCTTCCCTCTCTTTCCTCCGTTCCCTCCCTCCCTTCCTTTTGCTCTCGTCCTCTCCCGACTTTCACGAAGCTTAAGAAGGGAAAGTGCGTTAGGCGCCCAATAAGCGCCCGGCGGATCCGCTCTTTCCTTCACTAGGATACAGCATGCGTGTATCGTTCATCGGGCTGCACAGCGGGTGCGGCTGTGCGTACGCGATGGTCTGAGGCCTCTTCCCCGGGTTCCTGTCTCGGGTGGCCGCCCGCATGTGTCGAAGCTATACGGACCCTGCGCGTATTCTAGCCGTGCCGCTGGAGAGCGATGCATATGCGTGCGGAGAGGGGAATGGCCCGGCGGGGTGGAGAGGCGCACGCGGCAACAGCGCGAACTCTGTGCGCCTCTATGGGATCTTAAGCGAGTTCACTCCAGCGCTCTCTGAGTCCTCGCTTCGCCGGAGTAAAGAGCGGCGCGCACTTGTTCCCCTCTTTCCTTACTCTTTCCTGTCCTCCCTTCCCTCCCATTCTACTACCTAGCACGGGGTCCTCATTCCACTTCATTCTCCGTCCTCATCAGTTAAACGCTGACTTGGCCATCTTTTCGTAGCACGGCCAAAGACGCAATCTGTTCTGTGGAGTATTCTTTCGAGTTGCGCGTGTGCTTTCTCTTTTCGCTGTATCCCTCCCTCTCTGTCTATTTCCTTTTATTTCGGCTTTCATGCATCCCTAATGAGGAATCGGTTAAGCGCCGAGTAAGCGTGTGCCCCATTCGAATCTTCATCCTTCCCTGGGATGGGTTGTACCACCACGGCGCCATCGGGTGCGGGTGCGATGGCGGCGAATGTGCGGGTGTGCGCTGCTCGCTGCCTGGACTCCCTGTGTGCGGGGCATGCGCACACGGGCAAGTTCCTGTGCGGGGTGCTGGCGCGACACTCTGTGTGCCTTGGATATCCTGGCGCGCTGCTGGCAAGGGATCCATTCGCCGGGGGAGAGGCGGGCGTGCGTGCGCGTGCCCGTGGTGGTGGCGGGTGCGTCCGTTCCGGGCTGAACATGCTCAGGGACGGCGCCGTGTGCATGCTTGGGCGAAGGAGACGAGATAGCGCGCGATTGGTGGCGTGCATGGAGACTCGGCGAGGAGTTGCGCGCGACGTGGATGTCTTTGGGTGCGATGCGATGCCTTGGCTCGATGGCGGGCTGCATCTATGCGATGCGAGGTGGGTGCGGTTGGATAGCCTGGAAAGTGCGCGCTAATACATCGGTGGAGCTGAGCGTGTGGAGGTCAATGGATCTATGCCGGCGGATGTGCGGGTGGGCTTGCGGGACGCGGGGGTATGCGAGAAGAGTGATGTGTGATGAGGCGTACACGGTGGCGGGCTTGGGGCTTGCGAGGTGGAGATGGGAATCGGCATCTCTCGGCGCAAGGCGGTGGAGATCTGAGTATGGGGAGGTCGCTATAGCTGTGTGGTATCCCTGGAGGTGCATGTAGCTGAAGATTCACGAGGTGGATACGTGGTGCTGGTGTATTGAGAAGTTTCAGCGTCGACGGTACCAGGGAGCACGGGCGTGGACGTCGCGCTTCGTGCGCTGGGTGTACGCCTACCGCAAGTACTCGTGCCTCGGTGGAGCGGGTGGATATGTGAAACTTTGCGCTCGTAGGCCTAATGTGCAGTGGTTCCGCCCTCCTTCCCTCCGAGGTGTGTGCGAGATGCGCATTAGGGACAGGGAGCACAGTGACATTGCGGGTGCGCGGGAGGGCCACAGACGTCGTTGCGATGTAGGCGCAGCTTTGAATAACCGCTCCCAGTGCATTTCCAAGCGCTGGAATTGCCGGAGGTCGGGCGGAGGTGGAGAGTGGATTTATTTGCTGCGCGAGTGGCATGTGTTTAATTGGTAGAGATCAATTCCTCTGCGTAAACATTCCAGTCGCCCCGGCCGGTGACATTCCCGATTCTTTTTTCTCGCATTGCACTATTAAATCCTTTCAATTTTCTTTTGATAGTTCCGTCAATGGTCACCGCCTGCGGAATTTTCTTTCCAAGCGCTCCAGGTCATGTACGGTGTGTATAACTTTCCATGGAAGTGCTTCGTATCCTAATGCCTTTTCATTCAGTCTGCATAGCGTTATCTTTACACCTGGGCTGGTTCGAGCATTGCCATCGGGTGTTCGCGGTGGACGACGATATGGCAATGTGCTCACAGACTGCAGTCCGACATTCGGTCGGACGATTTATCTCCTCTGGCAATGCTTTCGCGCATTGAATTCCGGAGGTTCGCGTTAGACAGCGATCTAAAAGTCCAGTGTTGAAAGAGAATTCGCTCTCTGTTTTTGCAGGCATCGTTATACAAGGCTATTTCCGACAACCGGGATTTTTGAAGTATCAGCGGTTGTTGATGTCTTGTCTATATTGTTTTATTACCCGCTGTTGAGCAAATGAAAAATGAAAGCTGCCCCGAGGTCCGTGCTTGGTTGGCCTGTCGACCCAACGGGAAATGGACCAGTATTTGGAACTTCTTTTCTGCGATTGCGGGCAATTTGACTTAGAAACTGGTTAGTGGGCTCTGCCGCGACAGCGCGAGATAGTTGTTATATTCAGAGGCATTGGGCGAACGTTGAAAGCGAGGCCTCGGATCAAGCGGCACCGTGTTTGCCGCTGTGAGGGCCATCACTGCCACATCGTCGTCGGCTTGCTTTCCACCACAACATCGATCCATAGCCGCCTTCTCAGGCACGGGCCCAACTCTTCCACGGGAATTGGAGAAGATTATATTCGAACTGGCGGCCTTGAAGCATCCGCTTTCTATGCCATCGATGGTGCGGGTGGCCCAGCGCGTGAAGATTTGGTACATTCTCTCCTTTGCTTGTGTCGCACCTTACTGATGGTCAATAGGATTGAATCTCAGCTATACAAAGTCCTCATGATTGATATTGCACCTGGGCGGTCCACATATGCTCAATGCATCGTCATACGCGCGCTCCGTACGGTCCAAAAGCTGATTGCGTCGAGCTCAAGACGCGCACCCATACTCCGCAAACATGTCCGCCATGTCATACTCTCCTATTATTGCCCGAAAGATGTTGCCCTCAAACTTTTGTCTCTCTGCAACTCTACAGTAAATCTTGTCATCACTGCTGGTCATTGGCGGGAGATCCTGCCACTGTTGGCCAGTCTTCCGCTGAAACGCTTAGGTCTGGGCGCATGGTGGATCGACAATGTACTTCACGGGACCTTTACGGACCCGGCTTTTGCTGATATTATTACGCATCTTCACATTCACGGACCTGACCCCCGGTCGTATCCGTCTTGGTCCATCTTTATATGCCCTCCGCAGCTCACCCATCTATCCTTCGCGGAGAATTGCGTGAGAGAGTCCACCATTCGTTCTGCTCTCCAGCGTTGCCCGTTACTCGAGGTTCTGGTGTGGTTGTTGCGCGATCGTTATCGATACACCCCTTTCCGTTACGACACATCGCAGTCGCTCAGTCACATTACCGATTCGCGATTTGTTCAGTTGAAGGTGCCAGATCACTGGGCGGAATGGGAGCGTGGTGCGCGTGGATTCGACGACTACTGGGTCGAAGCGGAGGCTATCGTCGCGGAACGGCGCGCCAACATCGCATAATGTCCGACATATTTCTTGAGCGTTACAGTAGATTTCTTGGCGCAAACCTGGGGATCACTTTTCATCGTACAATCTTCCCTGCGCAGTATGTTTCCTCAACCTGAATTCCCGCACCTGATCTCACAATATGTCCCTTCAGCAATGCAGCATTTTTTTTTGGGAGATAGGAGTAATGGAAGGTCGGGTGCATTCATTCAATTTGGAATGAGGGAGATCTCTACGTCCCCTTCCCCCAAAGTTTGGTAATTAGAGTGTTCCTGTTCCTTCGAAATTCAATTGTATGTGTACATCCGTCATAAGTAGATATAGTCAGTAAACAGCTATCCGCAACGGCATTCTCCTCATTTTCGAGGGCTTCACTCTTGGAAGAAATCGAGATGTAACAAGCGGCATTTATTGAGGTTGAAACTTTGAATGAAGGGATCATTTTCTTCTCAATGGCGCATAAAAGGTAAACCATTAACCGTTCTTTAACGATTACCTCGGCGATTCTTTGCATCTCTTTGATTTATCCCCATATGGCTTATCTCCTTCTTTCCAACTCCTACCCACCTCTGATTCCTCGACGTCAAATGACCTCGCACAGTCTGAGCGGGTTCACCCATATAGTCCGCATTGGCAGATCTTGGAATGCATCCTAAACCGTCTCGAAAAATATCCTTCCTTCCAACTCCCACCTACCTCTCATTCCTCGACGTCAAATGACCTCGCACAGTCTGAGCGGGTTTAACCATAATAGTCCGCATTGGCAGATCTTGGAATGCATCCTAAACCGTCTCGAAAAATTCCCTCAGGAACTCCATCCGGCTAAACAGCTGACCTACCCACAGTTGATTCTCAACAGAATGCAGTTGACCGCAGTTGCTGCTGCTGCCCACGGCACAGCCAATCTTATTTCAATCAGGCCGAATGGCCACGCAATCCCACGGAAGATTCTCCAGATATATAAAGCGTAGTGTCTGTCGTTCAGACCAGGCCCATTTCCCTCGTCCTCACTGGACTTGCGCAACATCCTTGATACTCTCACACCGCTTCCGTCCGCTTTTGGGACCTTGGTCTACTCTGGGTTGGCTCTGGGTCACTTCTACTCTACTGAATAGCAGGTATTTCTAGGCTAGCTACGCCGCGACGATGTCTCTGCTTGCTCTCTTCTATCACGGTTATTTTGTGCTTCACTCGATTGCCCAACCAAATCACTGCTGTTCTGCTGCCGCCTTCCATCCACGTCCAATGGCTTCCTAATTGGTGGTTCAGTTTTTTGCTCCATGATGTTGATCTACTGGTTAAATTAATGCCTGCGCTCGGTTCCTGCTCTATCGATTCGAAATCTATTGAGGTACGGTGCAAAATATATTTTCTGACAGCCTTTGATTGAGCTTATTGAAGTATTTCGTGAAAGTCTCGCAGTCAGAGTCAGAGTTGGTTTTTTATTTGTTCCGGTCAAGTTCCGGTGACTTTGTTGCTATATTTTTATTGTTTACCCGCACTAATTTAAATGACATTCATGACTCCATTTGTATTCGAGATACCGGAGCGAAGCGGCGGTCCGTCTTGTGCACTCTACCTGAGTTGGTTTGAATGCGGCGTTGACGCGACGCAGCCGCGGCCGCACCGTGGCTGCGGCATGAGAGCGAAGCCAGAGATGGATGAAAGCGGAAAGCTCGGCAGAAAGAAGCTGTTGGCGGAGTTCGAAAGGCCTAGACAGCTGTAATTAACCGTTCTTTAACAAAATGCTTCGCGCTTCTTTGTAAATGTTTGTACTCTTCTCCATTTATCTCATATCCTTTCATCTTGCTCTGGTTTCGTGCTCCATTTTTATTTTATTTTGTATGGAGCTGCCTCGATCCATTGCCATTGAGATCCTCAGCTGACCTTGAGTTCATGTTAGGCAGACTTTGCCGCAGTAGTTGAGGTCCGCGCAGGCAATTTCAACAACAGCACAAACCCACAATCATCCGCTTCGGCCGAACAGTTCCCTGCACAATCAAATATTTCAACCCCATAAACCAAGGCATGTTGATCTCGTGGTTCAAAAGTTGTCAGATGAATACATTTGGGCAGCACAGCTGACGTGCAACTGCGGCCTGCGCCGCAGTTATATCCGCCGAGCATTTTTCATGCATAAATACCACAGATTCCCCGTCACTGGTGAGCTTAACATTGCACCAATTCTCGCGTCTACACTCATTGGTTTAATATTGCTGCACGTACTCTGGGTTGCATTTTTGTCGCTCTGCATGCGTATAGGGTTCTCTGGTCCTCAAATTCCCAACCGTCATGGCTCCAGATTCCCTGATCTCTGTTTCTCTATCAATACTCGGCCACTGTTCCTCAACTAATCCAGAAGTCCTCTCCAGTGTCGCCACTTGACACCCACGGGTTTGACTTTGAGGCTTCATTCATCGCAATCTTTCTGTTGATCATATGGCCTGCCTCAAATTCGGACTTTGCTTTTCCTTTTCCCCGACCGGATACCATCAAGATTGTCTCGTGAATATTCAACAAGCTACATAGGCAAACAGCCCACCCTTAATGGGTTTGTCTCACCAGGCACATTCTCCTGAAACCCGGCATGCCCTTCATGCAGTAGCAACATATTTGTTTCTTTTCTGTGTTTGGGCCGGCAAACCTTTCGTGCTCAATTGACTGTTCTTTCAGAGCTGGGGCATCTGTTCGGGCTTGGGTTCAAACCCACAGATCGTGTCGTTGTTGTATTTGGTGTTCCTTTGGCATTTCTGAGCTTTGTTGAAGTTTCTACGGTTTGTTTCGATAGCCTAGCAATTTTTAACGCAATTAAAATTTGATCTTTGTCATTCATGGGTACATGTTAACTTGATAACTGCCAGAGCAAAGCGGCGGCTCATCTTGTTTTATAAAGAGAGAGATTGGAAGATTGTTATCACTGTGGGTGAGACTGTCCAGCAGAACACGGTGTGGGTCATGGCAGTGGCTTGCAGGGGGTCTTGGCTTCGAATTCTCCCTTTTTCTTCTCACTCCCTCCCACGTGGGTCCCGTTCCCTTTTAATTTTCAGGGCGCACAAGCTTTAGGACCCTTGCCTCCGGCACGGCCTACTCGCTGCGCTCGCAGCCGTCCCTTCGGCAGGTCCACAGCTTGTTGGGGCTCTGCCCCAAACCCCCGCTAAATCCTTGTTTCGCCGCAGACACGGCGGATACAGAGTCCGGGGGTTCGCCCGCACACGGCGGATTCCGAGTCGTGGGAACCGGCAGGGCGTGGGACCAAACCACGTGAATTTTCATGTGACTTTAGTGGCTGTGTACATTGTGTTTTCAAGTATAGGATGAGGCGACCTATCTTCCCACCTCGCCAATCAGCCGCTTAATTTCCGCCCAAAAGGACAGCTGTCTTGCGCCACATTTCTTCGGCATCTCAGTTCTCTTCCCATATCGCGTTGCCTGACACGCTCCGCTCAGTCACAGGGGTTAACATTAACTTGATCTTGTGCGTTCTCCACACCTAACACTCGACGGCGGCTTTCGCGGCAACCTTGGTATCCATGAAGCCCTGTGTCCTCAAGTCTCCCATCAAGACACCACAAGCATCAGGATAACCCAAGGGGATATACAAGAAGGATGGGACTGATGGAGGTGGGACTCACTTGAGATTAGGCAAGTCCCAGAATCAACAGTTTGATTGGGAACTGTTTTCAAGACCATCTGCGGCACCTTTCCTTGAATTGCGCCCGTTCACGTCTGATTTGCTCAAGAAGCCCGGAGCATTTTCTGCATCACGCTGGAAGTTGACGATTCAAAACCACAAGTTTGGCGAAGAAGCATCGATCATGGTGCACAATGTCGGATGCGGAGAACTCAACTACCTTGGACTTCGGCACGAGGATGGCATCATTCTTACAGCCAATTTTATGGGAGGGCAGTGTGTGGAGTGTTGGAATTGACCGTTGCTAGCACAGGATATCATCTTTCGGACGAGGCCGGGGCCTTAAAAAAATCGAAAAGGCGGCACCACTCATCGTTGCCGACCTGGCACCCACGCAGCTGCTTGATAGCTTGGATCTCGATCGTCAACCAGCTATGTAGCTCAGAAGCTGAATTTTTTTCAGCTCAACGACGAGACTGCCGGAAATCGGACCCTGCACAACATGGTAGGTAGGTACTGTACTATTTCGACCGTAGATTCGGCGGGTGTGACCTGTGACCCATTAGATTCACCTTTTGTTAGATTTAACCTGAGGTGAGACCTGTGACCGTAATTTTTATCATTCAACTTTGATTCAATCTGATAGGGGGGAAAAGGTGGGTTGGGAATGTCATATTCTGTTGCAGCTGATATCATCATCCGGAGAAGGCTGGAAATACCATCGATGCAACTCAGACAGAGTTAAAGTCCCAGCCGTGATTCAACAGTAGATCCAACTTGAGCACTGGTCAACTGCAGCTGTCGCTGTTCATCCTACATACTCTTGGTCCGTTCCTTTCTTCTCTTTCTCTATACGATCTAACGCTTCATCCACATGTCGAATCACGGTCTTGGCATGCCACCAGCCGACAGATCGCTGGGAGGTGCCGGGATACGGTCGTCAGTCCAGTCACAAACCGGAACATGAACTGATGCCACCACCGGCTTCCACGTTAACGTTCTCCTCGGCTGCTGTTCTAATTTTGCCGGGCACTTGCCCAAGATCTTCAGGTTGCGTATAAAGCCTGGATATCCTCCGTTCTGTCTGACTATGCCGCCTAGCCCTCAACTCCAGAATATGCGCATCTATCTCCCTTCATGATATGAGCAGCCACCAACCTTTCCTGCCTATCGCATGTCTGATATTCACATCATCAAGCCTCCGATATTAGAACAAGCGCCGAGGAAAAAAGGATCGCCTTCAACAGCGACATGGACAGGCTACCGTACGTTTGGCAAGGATACCATTCGTGTGAATCGATATGACACTGGCCTGGGAGATTCAGGGGATGCCGGGTTGTGGAGTGATGTAGTGGCGATGTGGGCGGATGTAAGTCGTGGCAGTTAGCCAAAAACGGAACGTCAATAACTGCGCAACTGTCCGGGCCGACAACATTCAGGAAACAACCAACATCATTTATCAGAGGTTAAAAGCATTGCACACCCCATGTGTCTGCGATATTTTCCCCAATGCTCTCCCGAAGGACCCTACCCCGTCTCTTGTTGTTCACAAGCCTTCTATCGGGAGTCAATTGTGCAAAGGATGATGAGAGTCGTTCTGTGGCACTCCTGACCCCCGTCTTACCTCTCAAACAACAGCAAGTCCAGCCCCGAGAGATGGTCATCAGGGGTCTGTTGCGTTCTCGCCAGGACCTGAGTTGCGATCCTGGATACGGGCTGTGCCCCAACCTAGGATGCTGCCTAAATGGAGAGGAGTGCTGTTCAGGTTTGCGAAACACTTTCCATGTATTACTGTGTTGTTTATCATCGTGTAGGGGGTGGCTGCTGCGCTATCGGGTATTTTTCCAGTACACTTATCGTATTGTATTCCCGGTGCTAATCGTTGACCTATGTAGCTATTACTGCTTTGCGACGGGCTGCTGTCCTGACGGCGAGACTTGCGGTACGCGCACCCAAACAACTCCTATCCGTGAGATTGCGGGGGGAAGCGTTGCTGGAGGGCTCCTGCTCGCTAGCGGCATATTTATCTTTTTCCGTCGTCGTCGCAATCGCACTCAACCGCTGCCTGCCCGCGGCACTGGCATTCCCGTCACGCCGATGCCCGCAGAGCAGAAACCCGGCTCGGCGTCTTCCCCATTCCAAGTCCAAGCAGTTACGCTGCCAAGCAGTGTGGGCGCGATGTCCCAGAACCCGGGCGGAGCGTATTCGGAGCACCAGGTGGGCCACCCGGCGCCTTCGAATCCCACCACCATTTCGCCGGCGGTGCCCCCGAGCCTGCACGGACCATATGCGCAGCCTGGAGTGGCCTACACGGCAGCTGCACGTCCCACCACCATTTCGTCAACGGGAGGCACCTAATCCACCAATGGCTGGAGCAGCTTATGCACGAGAGGCAGGGGGATTGCTGTCGGTTGGTTCTGCGGCGGGAAACGGGGCGTGGGGCAGCTTGGTACAACGGCGAAAGACCAGGTGTTGCAACAGCAACAGGTCGCTCCGTGGGCGCATGGACTGCTGAATGAGGAGCCCCTGGGACATTCGATTTTCATTAGGGGTTCACAGTAGCCTTTTTTCTCCCTTTTTCAATCCCTTTTTTCCCCCTGTTTTGTATTCCCACCGGTTTTCTGCGGGTTTTCTGCTCCTTTTCAATTTCAACATGCAAAAAGGGTGTAAATCAAAAAAAAAGTCCAGGTCCAACATGCGATATTGGATGAGATCAGAAAAAAAAGAAGCGAAAAAGGTCCAAGAAAAGGCTACTGTGAACGTTCCGGTTTTCAGCTCCCTTTTTCACACCCTGTTTGGCTCCCTTTATCGATTTCATGCAGTGTAGATGCTCCAGGCCACCGGTCACCAACTTACCGCTTGGTCAGCTATAGAGTAAATCAGAGGTTCCAAATGACCGGTACCTTAAAACAGGCCGAAAATGGCTGGGGTCAGTCGTAAATAGAGTAAATTGCGCCCCAGGGTGAGATTTTTTTTGAAACAGTATATACAGTCAACTCTGTTATAACCCATCATTGCCATAACCCATACTCTGCACTATCCCATAGATTTTTGGTGAAACGGAGGTGGTTCTCAATTAAATCCCATAACCTCTAATACTCAATAAACCATACAAATTTCGGGTTGAAAACCCATAATTTGACCTCTATGTTTTGTTTGTAGTTGTTATTTTGAGCGGATTTTAGTTCCCCAAAACACTGCCTCTGCCCCCGCCTCCCGAACTACTCAAGAAAGATCTTACCGCACTGAAGGATAGTGTCCAAAAACGAAAAGCTGGCTTGGTGGCGCAGCTCAACAGAAAGGAGAAGATTTCACCAGCTTGATCTTGAGGATCTTGTTGACATGCCGGATGAGCAAGTTGCAGAGGATGCAACAGATGAAGAAATTTTCAAAGCAGTGCAACAAATGCGAAGTGATAGGGAGAACATGGAAATTAATGGAGACGATGACAACAATGGAGGGTTTCCACAGGTGCCAAAGCCGACGAGGAAAGAGGCATTGCAGGGTGTTGCAACACTTCGTCGGTAGCTCGAGGACAAGGATGGCTGTTTGTGCGTAAATTGGAGCATGGTCTCGCAATTTTCGGACGGGAAACATGCTTGGAAAGCGCAAAAATCTTGTTTCGACTTCTATTATCGATTACTTCATGTCTAGTTGATTAGATATTTTTTAACTATTTTTTGGTGATTTTTGGTGATTTTTCAGAGCTTTTTTTCATGGGCTCTGTGGGAACCCATACTCTGTAATAACCCATACTTTCTAGGTCCACCGAGGCTCATGGGTTATAACAGAGTTGACTGTAGTCTGGAGGGCCAGGAGACTGATTTTTGACCGCCTCAGCTTGAGGTAAACAGTTCAGCAACGTGTCGGCATTGTGACGTGCGATGAAGTCCAAAAATACGGCGTGAGGCAGGGCGAAAAATTGCATTGAAGGACGTAAAAAAAGACATTTTACCAAAGGTTGGTCGGATATACTCAAGTAGAGTACATCAGCTCAGGAAACGGCAATTTGGTAGAGTAAAACAGCGAAAATTTGGGGGCGGAAATCCGACCAACCTCCAACGTAGTGACCGGGGGCCCTGCATGATTACATTAATGATGAAATTTAACGTGAGTTTACCGCCCACTGCCAGTCAGCCGATGCCAAATAATGACGAAAGTTCAATAATTTACTTCCCATATCCGCCGATGTGAGTCGGAGCTCGCCGTGAGGTACAAGTTTGCTGGTGCTTACTCGCCCGCCTGATCCATGGAATCAGCCACAGATGAGTATTCTTGGAACTAGAACCTCGAAAAAGCGCCAAACAACGATAGAGAAACGAAACCAATGCACTCCATTTGTGAGCAGACAAAATTCTGAAAAACATTTAAAAAATTTTCTTCATGATGCTCAGGCTAGCATGATGAACACAGTTCAGATATGTTATCAATATGTATAGAAAGTCATTTAGCAAGAATTCCACATATTTTCTGCATGTGTGGCCAGAGCATATACGATGAACATTCAAAATATGTTCTGAATATTAAGCAAGGCAGCGCACAAAAAAAACATTCAAAATAAGAACTGTATATAAGTGTTATGTGTCTTGAATGTTTCATTATGTGTATTACATATATTCAATGTTTGGGACAGAGTAACATTCTGCAGACATTTGAATTACATTTAAAATAAGGTTCAGCATATTCGTCTCCTCCATGTGAGAGAAAATTTAAAATGTACTCTTCATTGCACCCACATAAGAGCTGCACAAGTCTTGCCTCTGTTTTACCTGTGTCTTGCATTTCTTCAAGATGTTTACACGGGAAAGTCATGAGACACATGTTAAAAGTTTTTAAAATGATGAAATCATTGTATTTATACTAGCTGTTCAGGCCGTTTACGGCCTGTGTAACTAGTCTGCTACAACAACAGGCCCTGCCAACATACGATTTGAAGCAGCTAGACAGTGGGAAAAACATGCCCAAGTCCACCAACCCTCATCTTTAATCTGTGCATATACTACTGCCATTGAACTTCTGTCTGAATTGGCATGGCTGGGGCTGTCCATAACTGATCGGCATCATCACCTCTTGCAGGCAGGTCGAGTTGTGAGGGATGCTGCTTCAGCTGTAATTGCAGTGCATGATTACCAGAAGGCAGTGGAGTGGCTTGACCAGGGTCGTTCAGTTATCTGGGGTCAGCTTCTCAGTCTGCGCACACCAGTAGATGAACTGAGGAACAGCCATCCTGGCCTTGCTGATCAGCTTGTCTCTCTCTCCACCTCATTAGAAACTGTTGGCACTCGGAGCAATGCTGTTGCTGATGGTATCGAACCACCATCGCTTCAGCTCATTGCACAGAAATCACATGCCTTCGCTCTCGACAGGGATCACCTCCTGCAGCAAATCAGAGGGTTAGCAGGGTTTGAGAGGTTTCTCTTACCAACCCAATATCTGAGCTCTCGCAAGCTGCGAAAATGGGCCCGGTTGCTATCTTAAATATCAGTGAATATGGATGTGATGCTCTGATTGTCTTACCGGGTCTTGCAGATGAAGTCATCCATGTTCCGTTCCCTGACTTCACAATCCATAACGCACAGGCCTTGGCCAAAATTCTGGCATCAATTGTGGGAAATCCCGGGCGCAATGATAGGTTACATGGCTCTCGTGAGGGAGACATGGCTCCAGATGATATCATTTCCTATATTCTCTCTGAGCTCTGGGTTAAAATTGTTCACCTGGTCCTGAATGCACTCGCAATTACAGTGAGCTATTTCAATCAACCCATCCAATCCTTATCCTAATGACCTCTATAGACTCCAGCAAGCCAAGATTTGGAACGTATATGGTGGTGTCCAACAGGGCCACTAGCATTTCTTCCTATCCATGCAGCAGGACTCTATGGCAAGGACCAAGCCTTTGGCTTGAAACTATCTGGCTTCTTGATTTCATCTTATACACCATCATTGACTGCCTTAATCCAAGGGTATCGTCCACAACCTGAATCCCAGGCAGGACTTCAGCTCCTTGCTGTCACTCAACCGTCAGCTGAGGGACAATCTTACATCCCAGGAACTCGGGAAGAAATCAAATGTATCGAGCAGCATGCCAAGGGAAAGGTTCCTGTTCTATGGCTGGATAAAGATATGGCAACAATAGAAACGTTCAGAAGAGCATGAAGGAGTCCAGATGGGTACATTTCGCCTGCCATGGTGTGCAGAGCCCCCCTCCAACTGAAAGTGCCCTCCTCCTTGCCGGAAGTTCACGGTTGACACTCTCAAACATTATCGAACTACCTCTCCCAAATGCTGAGCTGGCATTCCTCTCTGCATGTCAAACTGCCACAGGTTCCCAAGAGCTCCCAGACGAGTCGGTTCATCTCACCGCTGGCATGTTACTAGCGGGATACAGAGGTGTTATTGGGACAATGTGGTCTATCATGGACAATGATGCCCCACAAGTTGCCGGTGATGTTTATGCTCAGGTATTGGAGGCATCAGTCTAGATCTAATGAGGGCAGCTGAGGCGTTGCATCTTGCCATTCAGAAGCTTCGAGAGCAGTCCGGAGGAAAGAAATCATTTTTACACTGGGTGCCCTTCATACATTTTGGGGTTTAATTTCGGGGATATAACAACTGTTTCGGATATGCGTAGGTGTAGTAGTAGTTTGGTAGTCCCTGTTTCTGTAGTACCCTTCTGAGTCACAGTCTTGATTTTCTTCAATGGAGTGTTAGAGGTTACAAGTCACAGTGCCTATGAGAATCTCAACAAGTCTTATGTACATCGCATCTGACTCGATGTGTATCACATCCAACCCGTGAAGTTTGGTGACTGGAAGAACAGACACGTACTCAAAAAAATCGAACTAGTCTTTTCACTTCATTCAACAGGAACCAAGCCAGTTGAGTGCTTGAGACTCAAGACAAAAACAGGACCTGCAGGCTACCAATTCCCAACCAAGCCGGACGACACTGCAGATTCACACCAAAACAGGTTGAAAGAATTCGACTCAAAATCTCGAGTAGATAGACCCACAACAATGCCAGTTTTAGACCTCGCTGCGCATCACCACTCCGACGTACGCATGGCCCGCGAACGCGCGGCACGAAGACCCCTTCGGCGATCTTGGTCGGTTCAGTCTTGTCTTCCGATTTCACTGTAGGCTCACTTGTTCTTTACCTAGATCACGACGTTTTTGGGTCTCGTAAAACGCGTCCATACTTCTTTTCACCTTTTTGACAGTGTCTTTTCTTTCCTGCCCATTTACTCATGTGCTTGTAATCTTTCTTGGTCATTTGACTAGCACTGCGTCTCGTGTGTCTTCCGGGACCAACGGCGTACACGAAGACGCCCAGATCCAGAGAAGCGATCAGTAAGATCTAATGGCGAGCGAACGTACCTCGCTCAAAAACACGGGTCGGCAGCGCCGGTGGATCCCTGCGACACTGATACAGGCGCGCGTGGCCTTGGTGGAGGCACACAAGGCAAGACGCCACATGAAATGACACACCGTGCGACCAGTGCATGACCACAAACTGATTCGTCGGCGCAGGTGGATGAGCATCCGCGTATAGTCGCATAAGCAGTGCAGAGCCGCAAACTGGTCGAAGAACATCGCGTCGGACCGTTCAGGCCAGGCAACTGAAAGCAAATATTTTTAGTAACGAAAGAAGAACACTCGTCGCGAGATTTCGGTGGGTGTATATCCTACTTTTGGAAAGGTCTTTCTTTAATGACCCAGCACTTCTTGCCTTCACCTTGGTACATCAATATTTATGTTATCTATTCCTGCTATTTACGCGTCTACCCGTTGTTGATATATAAGCGACATATATTGTCTATTTCGCGACACTACCAACGGAGCTACCCCGATGCTGCAGTTCCACATCGTCAGGCCGCCGATCTTCGTTGTTCGTATTTCCTTTGACGACCCCCGCCACCGTGTACGCCTCATCACACACGACTCATCTCGCATACGCTCGCGTCCCGCACGCCCACCCGCAGATCCGCCCGCACAGATCCATCGACCTCCACACATTCAGACCTCCACCGATATATCGGCACGTGCGTCGCACTTTCCACCTCATCCATCCGCGCCCGCCTCGTTACGCACGACCGCCGCCGAGCCGAACGTGCATCGCGAATACTGCGCGCATCCAGCATGGTAATTACAAGACGCGCCGGCGGAGGGAGTGCCCACAGTGCACGAGCCCGTTCCATCACACGCGCAGACGTCCACACCCCACGCAGGCATCCGCATCCACACGCACACGCGCCGCTGAGTCTATATGCGCTTGCAATCGCGCAATCTCCTCTCCTTCCACCATACGTGTGGAACCCTCCCTGAGCATGTTCAGCCCAGAAGGCACGCACCTGCCACCATCACGGACACGGGGACGCATGCCCACGCCTGCCCTGGCAAATGGATGCCTTGCCAGCACCCCGCACAGGAACTTGCCCGTGTGCGCATGCCCCGCACACAGGAAATCCAGGCAGGGAGCAGCGCACACCCGCACATTCGCCGCCGCCGCGCCCGCACTCGATGGCACCGTGGTGGTACCATCTCAGCGAAGGATGAAGATTCGAAGGGGGCACGCGCTTAATGGGCGCTTAACCGATTCCTCATTTAATGAGGGATACATGAAAGCCGAAATAAAAGGAAATAGACAGAGAGGGAGGATACAGCGAAAAGAGAAAGCACACACCCGACTCGAAAGAATACTCCACAAGGGACCTTGCGTCTTTGGCCGGGCTACAAAAAGATGGCTAAGTCAGCGCTTAATTGACGAGGATGGAGAATGAAGTGGAATGAGGAGCCGGTGCTAGGTGGTAGAATGGGAGGGAAGGGAGGCCGGAAAAGAGTAAGGAAAGAGGGGGAGCGAGCGAGCGAGTGCGCGCCGCTCTTTATTTCGGCGAAGCGAGGGAACTTGAAGCGCTGGAGTAAACTCGCTTAAGATCCCATAGAGGTGGACACAGTTCGCATGCGTGCACCTCTCCACCCCGCCGGGCCATTCCCGTCTCCGCATGCATATGCATCGCTCTCCAGCGGCACGGCCAGAATACGCGCAGGGTCCGCATAGTTTCGACACACGTGGGCGGCCACCCGAGACAGGAACTCGGGTAAGATGCCCAGACTATCGCGCACGCACAGCCGCACCCGCTGTGCAGCCCGAAGAACGATACACGAGTGATGTATCCTAGTGAAGGAAAGAGCGGATCCGCCGGGCGTTTATTGGGCGCCTAACGCACTTTCCCTTCTTAAGCTTCGTGAAAGTCAGGAGAGGACGAGAGCGAAATGAAGGGAGGGAGGGAACGGATGAAATAGAGGGAAGAGAGGGAGCACGCGCCCTGACCTCCAAGATTCCGGATCGAAAAAGACAGATGAAACGTACCTCGCCCGACTCCTCGCCGTACCACACCTCCGAGCCAAGCGTTTTAAGGAATCTCGCAGCACGTCGCTATCTGGGGGCGCGTGAGTATGGCAGGTGCGCAAAGGCCAAAGGGAGAGGAGATGAGGAGAAAGAGCGCTGGTAGTGGCGTTTTAGTAGCGGAGCAAGACCGCAGGGAAGCGCGGCAAGAGACGAGAAATGGAGGATGAAAGGGAGCGATCCTCCGCGCCGCCATCGGGTGGGACGACGTGCAGCCCTTGCTCCCGAGAAGCCGTGAGCGCAACCCACATCCTCCGCGCTCAGAAAACAGACGTGAGAAGGAAAAAGAACGTACCTCGGCCCCACGTCCCACCACGCGCGGGCGCCGAGGAAGCTCACGCGGAGTCGTTTGAGGAAAGTAGATATATCGTTATCTGTGGGGAGGCAAGACAGGAGGAGGCGCTTGTCTGAGTCATCTTCGGGCGGACTGCTGTCGCTCTGGGAACGGTCGTGTTAGTTTTCATCGCGCTCGCGTGCTGTCTATTGCTCTCCCTCTCTGCCCCTTTGACATCCTTCATGTACCATTTGGGCTGATTGGGTTTGGGTTTGGGTTCGCGCTCGTGGTTGGTGGAGGGCGGGGATACCAGGCTCAAAGTCGAGCCAGAGGTTAGGTCCAGCGAGTGCTAGGGGGCGGGCCAGAGTGAAGCAGAAAACGACCAGGTCGTGCGACGAAAGAGGAAAGCGAGGTGCACTGCCACTGTCAACTCGCGCCAAGAAGTGGGCGGCCGAAAAAGCCGAGATATGATGTGGACGCTTATCTTGCCTCTTGCCCTCGAGCATCAAATGCCCTACTGGCCGCACGCTTGCACCCGGCGTACAGTACTAGTGTAAAAAGCACAAGACCCTCGCGCCATCGTACCTTTCCCAGAATCCCGCCATCGAGCCGACTCCGTCTCTCCGTGGCTGCATCGTCTAGTCCTTGACAGCGCAAGCCGCTCCACCACACGCAATGCGCACAGAGCTCCAATAGATCTCGCCAGATCGACCTCAACTCGATGGCACCCCTCATGGCAATTTTTTGTGCCATTAACTTTGCGTATCGGTGTTGTCTCGCGAAACTCCGCCCCACTCTCCGAACCCTCCGCAATATGGCAAGATTCAATTACATCTCCAATTTTCAGCTCATACCGAAGCAAACGCATAACCCAGCAAGGATTCGGACGTGGTGTACGGTGTACGGTACACACGAGCTCTCGTTTGGTTGGGTGCAAACTTCCAGCTCGCTGTCCGGGTTCGACTCCCGCGTCCGAATATTCGGTTGGCTTGGGTTAATTCTTTTCTTCCTTGCCTGGGCGGAACGCGGCGCGTACCAATCTCGGTGTATGTATACCCTGAGGCAGAAATAATCTCGGGCGCTTCATTGAAGTTGTATTGGGTGCTGGATATACTCCAGGTACGTCGACTCTCCTCTGTGTCATTCGCTTGTTCAACAAAATTCACTCAATGCTCAGGCATGAACATATGCAATCGTCGGGCGTGGTGTAATGCACACAATAACGCTTCTGTGACTTTGTAGCTTGCAGTACAGGGTTCGACTCCCCGCGTCCGGATATTTCGTTTAATTTGGTGTTCTTTTTTATTTTTTCCCTCGAGATTATTTTGCGGAACGTGTGGCGTTCCCCATTTTGTATCTATGGTTCCACCCTCGACGCAGGAATAATCTTGGGTATAACACAGGGTGTTTGATTATTCTCGGTTTGCTGTTTGGCCCATTTATTCAAACATATTCAGTCAATAATTGGGTATGAACAGATGCAAGCATCGGACGTCGTGTATGGTACACATCGGGTTCTCTTCTGGTTGTGGGAAACAAGTAGCTCGTGGTACGGGGCTCAACTTCCCGCGTCCGAATGTTCGGTTGTCTTGTATTCCCTTTTGTGTTTCATACCACCTTAACATCATTTTGTGGAACACTTTCCCTGTTTTGTCTATCGATCTAATGACGGCGCAGAGATACCCTCGTCCGAAACAACTGCGTGGTGTACGGTACACATCGAGATTTCTTTTAAAAAAAAGCGGGAGAGCCTAGAGCTGGCAGTACGAGGTTCGACTCCCCGCGTCCGAATATTCGATCCCTTTGGATTAACTCTTTTTGGTCCCGCTTTCAAGATCTTTTTTGGACACGCGGGCTCCGCCGTTGTGTATCTCGGAGATCCACGAGGCAGAAATACCCTCGAGCGAATTAACTGTTTCAGGCAACGCAAACCCTTCAATTTATTCTTGGTGCGTTCACTTGTCCAAACAAATTTATTCAATAATCTGGCATAAGCATTGGGAAGCATCGGGCGTGGTGTGCGGTACGGTACACATCGAGTGATCTTCAAGCCAGGAGAAATGAGTTCGCAATCCCGGGGTTCGACTCCCCGCGTTCGAATGCGCCTGATTCAATTTTCTCTTTTATTCACTCCTACCATAACATATCTTTGTGGAACACGCTGCTTTCGGCCAGGCGTTGGCCCACTGCGAGAAATAACCATGGGAAAATTAACGGTTCGGGTAATATCCGGTGTTCTTTTTATACCGAGTACGTTGTCCCAGTTGCGTTCACTTGTTCACACCAATCAATCTACTCAATAACCTCGCCCAGATGACCAGCAGACATAATCGGGCGCGGTGTATGGTGCACATGAGGTCTCTTTGTGAGTGATGTTTGAATAAATCTAGCTCGTTGTCCGGGGCTCGAGTCTCCGCGTCCGAATTCATCGGATGCATGCACCTTTCTTTTTCACCGCACCTCACACTGGTTTAGCATTTGATGACAGGTTATTCGAACGCCTTGCATGCGACTCACCAATATTCTCTCAGTGTTTATCTCCTCCGGTATAGCTGTTCAACAACACGAAGGAATAAACCAGGCTCCTCGGGTACAGCCGTAAACTACCACCGAATTAGCTTACCCCAACAGCACATCCGAGTTTAGACAAAGCCTAGTGCGAGAAATTTCCCCTCGGAATAAGTCGGGCGCTGGAAAATGATGAGAGAGAAGCAAGAGCCGAGTCGGCTCGTTGCTGCATGATGGATTGCAAGCTCCAGAGAGGCGAGACGAGCTGAGGCAGTATAGCCCGAGCCGCGTTTGATAAAGACTTAGTGCGTGTTCAGAGCAAGAATCTCTTTGACAATTTCAAAACGAACTGGTTTCTTAAAGGACCGGCGAGTCTAAAAGATGAGGACGCCGTGAAAAACGTATTGGTGCGGTTGTACCAGGAGCGAACCACATTTCCTTGCCAATTTGCGTGCGTGAAAGAAGAATAACGCAGATATCTTAGGTGAGGTACCCGCAGCCTCGGTGATAAAACCCAGGTCTCGTTCATTTCTGGGCTGAATGTTCAATAAAAACCCAAGTCCTGCTCGTTTCGATGTTGATGATGATGCCGATGATTTTCAATGATTTCGCTATATATGGGCCATACTGGGTTCTAAGAACGAGAATATATGTATCTAGGTATGTATGTGAGCCTTAATTTATGAGTATATAGTAATCTTAGTGGTAAACTATTTTATATCCGTCTGCGAAGTGTGGATTCGGTATGAGATGAGAAGTTGCGATGACTTGGGGATTATTTAGCGAGAAAAGTAGGGTATAATTTACTTGTAATGCGGATATGGAGGCGGTACAGGTCCTCGGGGCGGCGGGCGGGGAAGATCAGGGGCGGGGCATGATACAAGGTGTTGTGGGCAGCAGCGTGCGGGTAACTCGGGCAGCGTGCGGCAGCTGCCGATTTAGTCGGGCGGCGCAGCGGGTTGTGATGATGTGGGACGGCGAGTTGACATTGAGTGGCATGTGAAGCTTTAAAGCTTCCATGAAATTGCCCGGGATTCCCAGACAAATGAGTGTGCCAGGTGAATTTTCCATTAGGACGGGTGAAATAACTGCGAAGACTGCCAATCGGGGATTGGCATATTCGTACCATTTCCTGGATATCGCACTCTAAGCTGACGCCCGACAAGCGACTCGGGCAATCGACCCCTTCTAAAATGCAGATCACATGTTCCTTTACACAACCACAAACACATCATTCCCAGACACCTCTGCTCTTTCCACATCCTCCACGACCGTCCACGGCACGAAACCCTGCATGTATTCCCCTCTCCCTAAGTCTTCCCTGAAGATGCCCTGCGACGGCCGAATGGATGGGATTGAAATATCAAGCTCATGTCGCGCGACAGCCCGCGACCGTTCGGCGAAAGATAGGGTGCCACTCGGTGGCATCGCCGATGAAACTGCTGTGCCGTTCGCAATGCAATATCATGGTCGCGGTATGTTCTCACTAAGTGTTTTTTTTTTCTCCCTCTGACATAGCGTTGCCACCCGTCGCGGAGTGCTCTTGCGACAAGGTCTCACGCGTTATCCGTGGCTCAGACAGCTGCAGATCCTGGAGTGTACAGATACATTTATCCAGCCTGTACCCAGGTGTACTGGCTGTCGATTCGTGCTCGGCATTATATTTAGTTGCTGTCATATTCCTTAATTTCTTTCTGAATCAAAATTCACGGAATGATTGTATGAATATAATTTTGGGAGCCTTGGGTCTCTCTAGGCCTTATTTCTGTCGCTAACCAAATACTCCTGGCGTGCTTTCGACTTCAACTCGACGCGACGCGCTGTGGCACGTGCCCGGAAGGCACATGATCTGCATTTTAGAAGGGGTCGATTGCAGCTAATCCGACAAGCAACTGCCGACATTCTCGACGAAAAGCGCCTATTTATTGTGCGTTTAGCTCTCGACACATCGTGCGATGTGAGTTATCTCGAGGGTGGCCGCAGTGACAGTAAGCTATAAATTGAGAGAGCGAATATACTCAGCGAGTCGGTCTGCGACATCTGACGGATTCGCAAAATAAAAATGGTACAGAAGAGGAGCACCAAGTAGGTCTAAAAGCCCAAGAACAGAGTTGATGCTGTAGATTTCACGTTTGCGTAGTGGCCAATGCAGATTTAATCTTGGACAGGGCGAATCCAATAGTCGTGAGGACAGGAGATCGATCTCGCGTGAATGAGGTCCTGTGGTGTTCCAGCTGATGTCTGGGGCGATCTCTCAATCGTTGCGCCGCAATTCAGATCGATGTCTGAGCCAAGTTGGCATCGACGTGAGGAATATGAAACCATGAAGTTACTGAACAGGTATTGCGGACAGAAATCAATGAATTGGAAGAATCTTGTGATACAGTAGGGAGATTTAAATTCCTTCTCAAATGTGAGCACAAGCAATCCCCTCCGGATTGTGCGCGGCTGCGCGAGCACATTTCCTAATGTCGGTAAATTGCGACGTCCGGCCAGACTGAAGAGGCGAAATACGGGCAACACATACGCCGATGGCGGCGTGTACAGAAAGCTCATGTACCTGTTGGAAATAAAAACCGAAATCGAATCTCACCGGGAATATCCTGCTTCAAGATGGTTCGGGGTGTTGCGGGGACAGAGACAGCACGGTAACCGATAAATTTAACGTGGAGGAGCAGAGATTGGTACAGTATAGGAACACAATTTAAGATGGACTCCCCGCACGGGACAACGGAGGAAAGAGAAATCACGGTGGTTAATAGCGTCGTGGGATGATTCCGGGTGGCGAGGGAGAAAAACGGGTGAATGGAGACCACTACATGCACTCAAAGAACAAATTTACAGAACCTGTATTGACGAGGCGAGTACAGCTGAATAGGTAGCCAAGCAAAATGAGTTGGTGAACGCATACGGATGTGACAGAACACGCTCGCGGACCTGAGGCGCAAAGGAAGGTACGTACCGAGAATGAAATGCGGTGGCGTGACAACGAAAGTGCGAGCAGTTACACACGAGGGCAGGAGTGGTAGCACGCGAGCGTAGGCAAGCGACAGTCCCGATTGCAACTGGCGCAGGCGCACCGACGCAGCGCATGGAGATACAGGGCAAGCTCATCATTCAACTGCGGCGAGGCCATGATGGTGCAGCATCGTCTCGCCCACAGATGCGTGGCGTGCGGCGGATAAGGGGTACTAGGGATAACATACTCCAGGGCCACCAAGGAAGGCGCGTTCGCCATGAGATCGTGTCACGCGGGCGAGATCGAGACGTAGTGGTACAGGAGGACGACGTGCACGGTAGGATGGCCAGTCTGAAGGTGACCTGGCATCGTGCGAGAGCATGTATTCGGCGTTGGCGTCAGTCACATCATTGGAGGCACAGTCCGAGCGCGGTCGCAGAATTAGCTCGAATTGGCTACAGCACACTAGGAGGATGGAAATGAGTACGGGGGTGGACGGAATCCAGGTCTGAAGTCAAGGGACGCCACACACCTCGTTCGAGCGCAGCAGAGTCATCAGGAAAACCTCCCTCAGATATTTCTTGCAATTTCTCCAGAAATTACACGAAAATATCTAGAGTTTCAGAGATGAGCAAAATTTTGCGAAAATATGTTACCCCGGCCAAAATATTGACAAAGGTTACTAAAATTTGCGTAGAATTTACAACCGCTTTTCCTGAATATTGCTTCGGTATTTCACATTTCATGATACGGAGGGGAGGAAAGAATCATATTCATCGAAGTTTACGCAAATACAAGACTAATAATACTGTGTGATAGAGTTCCCACAGTCTCCACGATATTCCGACTTCAACAATTCACCAAGTTCAGAGCCCGGTACGACCGACAAACGGGGATTGGGCGTGTCGAAGGATAAATGTAAATGGTTGGTCTATGATGCGATTCAGAGGCAGCACATGAGAACTAAGAAAAACGGGGGCGTACACGGGAGTCATCGCCACGAAGATGACAGTGTGCCGATAACATGCGGGTCGAGATGTGGGCTGGAGACTGAGTGAGTACTAGTCTGTCGTGGGTGGTCTGACACATACCGAACAGCCGTTGCCTTGTATTTACGAACGCTGTAACGAGGTTGTGTCAGCTAGTCCACGGAAGGATAGATAGATACGCACGAGCCGGCCACATATTCAACAAACCAGCGGTCTCGAGGGATTGGGGTGCCTGTGCAACATCAGACTGGTAGTATTGGTCTGATACGTACCTTGAAGTCGCGACGCACCTAATAAGGGTATCTGGTAAGAAATAAATGAAAAGGGGTCCCGGGAAAGAAATTTGACGACACACCCTGCAACGTCCACACCTCGGCCGTGGCTAACCCCCGAGTAATATAAATTGATTCCATCGAACAGGTTTGACGTACCGGTGGGCAGCTACGTAGTTTTCCGACTTCAGGTGTCTTGAAGCTTCGGGTATGTGAGCAGGTCTGCGTGGAATTGAGTGGGAGTAATGAGGTTCATATAAGTGGGAGAGCCATACCAAGAGTAATAAGGAGTCATCGCGCTCCTACGACCATCTCTGAGCAGGCTGTATGCATCGCTGATGCGTCAAACTCGATGAAATGTGGCGCGGGAAGGAAGGAAACACACATGAACCGCGGAAGGAGCAAATCTGTGAAAAATGAGGGACACTGGAAGGCAATAGTAAGGCAATGGGGAGAGGCCAGGTAGCGGGAGAGGTGGGGGACATGAGGGAAGAAAGAGAGAAATGTGTGCGGTTGTTGTGCCCAAATCAAAACGAACCATATGTTCTTGCACGTCGGTGAATGATCAATGAGTCATCCGGTAATCAATCGGTCTCCTTCGGACTTGTCATTCCGCGCAACGACTCGGGTAATTTTCAAGGCTCCGCCTACTCATACTCTTCGTCCCATCCTCGGGATCCTCCATCGTTTAGCTCCCATGTCAAATGCACATGGGCAACCTATTTGTTCCAGCTTTCTTCCTTACGACCTCTTCTTGCTTGCGAGGGTGAACAAAGTTCAAGTGTTACGAGTCTTAAAAATTTATTTTTAAGCTCGTCTTTAGCTCCGGTTTTCCGCAAGAAGGAGGCAGAATCGTGTCGATGACGTCTTTGATTCGTGTTGGATGTTTTGCCGTTTAAGGGAATTTCCTTCGCTTAATGGAGATTTTCAGGTCATT
The DNA here is from genome assembly GCA_029378395.1 of Mycena leptocephala. Classification (NCBI taxonomy): domain Eukaryota; kingdom Fungi; phylum Basidiomycota; class Agaricomycetes; order Agaricales; family Mycenaceae; genus Mycena; species Mycena leptocephala. Next base: position 179,719 of record JARJLF010000428.1, read on the forward strand.
TCCTCTTACAGTCTTCGTTTTTTGCTCATCTTCACTTACGATAGTAGGTGAGATTGGTAATTGGCCGCCAACTTGTGTTTTTTTTGGCTCTCTAGAAACTTTTTTTTTGGGGGGGGCATATCTGCTATAGGTGAGATTGATAATTTGCCGCCAACTTGTGTTTTTTTGGCTCTCTAGAAATTTGCTCTTTTTTTTGGCACCTGTTTATCTCTGCTATCCACAAGCTTTTAGTCGTCTCCTTGCCTTTACCCTTTGTTCTTCAAATTCCTCGCTCCCTTCCTCGCATCAATTTCTGATGCGAAATTTGACGCGAGCGAAATTTGATGCGAGTTGCTATAAATATTACTTCAAGCTCCCAGTCATTATCCACCTCGTTTGACTGTCCAGTACTCATGCTTTATCCACCTCCATTGACTATCTTGTATGCATGAATACATCTGATGTTCATAACGGATTGTCGGTAGTCTCTGGAATTGGATGCCATTGTTGGCAATAGTAGTCGTATTATTTCGCACCGATAATGAGTTTATTTTGTGTCGTGTTGTCAATCCCAATCAACATTTGCTCAGCTCAAGTAAATACTGTTGACGGAACGGCAAAACGTCGCGTTCAATCTTTCACTCCGTCCATTAATTTCCTCGTTCTGAACGCCAAAACTAGAAACTCTCCAGATTATGGTGCAATCGACACAGGACCCATATCATGATATACCACTTTGAAACATCCAAAATATATGCGAAAGTTAGTCTCAATTTTTTTTGCATGTTTTACCGTGAAACATTGGTAATTTGTTTTAAAATGTGTGTTGCATAGATCGAGGTGGAACATTCAGGAGTGATTTTAAATAGGTTTTCAATATTTTCCACATGTTTCTAGCATGTATATCTTGATTCTTCTTGAATGTAATACCAAAGACTATTGTGAAGGAAGTGTAAATATATTTTGACCCAAAACTGAGGGAAACATGTGGGATTTAGTGTGATGATGTCACACAATATCTTTTGAATGCCTCTTGCATGATCTTCTCCATATTTATTGCATGAAGCTCGGTGAAGTATGGGAGACCCATTGAAATACTTTTTTAAATGGGTCTAGAATATATCTTTCATGAAAGAAAGATATTCTACACTGGGAGTGTAAAAAGACATTGAAGAAAGATTTTGAATCTCTTTCCACACATCTCTTGAATGATACAAGTAGATATATTTGAGAAGAGTTGAGAATGATTTCAGAGTCATTGCACCACTGAAAATTGAAAAGCAATGGAGAAAATACAGAAGTTACATTCAAAATATGATTTGAGTGTTTTTGGCACAATTCACAAGTATTTCATGTTTTCCAACAATAAAACAGAGTTGTGTCTGGTGTGGCAATCAACCACTGTTCAAATGTGCTGCCAAGATGCAGTACAGACAGTTCAAAGTGGGAAAGCGGGAAAGTGGGCATGTGAAAAATTAGGGCTAGCCACCTAGGAAATGCGAGGCAGTTCACTAGGCTGTGGCATGGAATTCTGGGTGGCATATGCAGCCCTGAGGCTCAGAGTTGTGTTTGGTGTGTCAATCAATCACTGTTCAAATTTGCTGGCAAGACACAGTACAGCCAGTTGATAGTGGGAAGGTGGGAAAGCGGGCACTTGGGAAATTAGAACTGGGGACATAGGAAATTTGATGCAACTCAGTAAGCTGCAGCATGGAATTCTGGATGGCATATGCAGGCTTGAGCCTCAGAGTTGTGTTCAGTGTGCCAATCAACCACCATTCAAATTTGCTACCAAGAGGCGGTACAGTCATTTTGAAGTGGGAAAGCGGGAAAGCAGGCAAGTAGGAAATTTGAAGCAATTCAGTAGGCTGCAGTGTGGAATTCTGTGTGGCATGTGCAGCCTTGAGCCTCAGAGTTGTGTTTGGTGCGTCCATCAACCACTATTCAAATTTGCTGCCAAAATGTGATACAGTCATTTTGAAGTCGAAAAGCGGGAAAGCAGGCTAGCAGGCAAGTAGGAAATTTGAAGCAATTTGGCAGGCTGCAGCATGGAATTCTGGGTGGCATGTGCAGCCTTGAGCCTGAGAGTTATGTTTGGTATACCAAATCACTGTTCAAATTTGCTACCAAAATGCAGTACAGTCAGTTCGAAGGGGGAAAGCAGACAATGTGTTAATCAACCACCATTCAAATTTCCTACCAAAATGCAGTACAGTCAGTTTGAAGTGGGAAAGCAGGAAAGCAGGCAACTGGGAAATTTGAAGGAATTTAGTAGGCTGTGGCGTGGAATTTTGGGTGGCATATGCAGCCCTGAGCCTCAGAGTTGTGTCCAGTGTGTCAACCAACCACCGTTGAAATTTCCTGCCAAAATGCGGTACAGTCAGTTCAAAGTGGGAAGGTGGGAAAGCGGGCACTTGGGAATTAGAACTAGGGACATAGGAAATTTGAAGCAACTCAGTAGGCTGCAGTGTGGAATTCTGGATGGCATATGCAGCCTTGACCCTCACAGTTGTGTTCAGTGTGCCAATCAACCACTGTTCAAATTTCCTGCCCAGATGCAGTACAGTCAGTTCAAAGTGGAAAGCAGGCATGTGGGAAATTTAACGTGGGCAACTGGGAAATTCGAAGCAATTTGATAGGCCACAGCGTGGAAATCTGGGTGGCATATGCAGCCTGAGCAGAGTTGTCTTTGGTGTGCCAATAAACCGCTGTTCAAATCTGTTACAAATATGTGGTACAGTCGGTTCGAAGCGGGAAAGCAGGATAGTGGGCAACTGGGAAATTCGAAGCAATTTGGGAGGCTGTGGCGTGGAATTCTAAGTGGCATGTGCAGCCCTGAGCCTCAGAGGTGTGTCTGGTGTGCCAATCAACCACCATTCAAATTTGCTACCAAAATGTGCTACAGTCAGTTCACAGTGGGAAGGTGGGAAAGCGGGCACTTGGGAAATTTGAAGCAATTCAGTTGGCTGCAGCATGTGATTCTGTGTGGCATGTGCAGCCTTGAGCCTCAGAGTTGTGTTTGGTGTGCCCATCAATCACTGTTCAAATTTGCTGCCAAAATGTGATACAGTCATTTTGAAGTCAGAAAGCGCAAAAGCAGGCTAGAAGGCAAGTAAGAAATTTGAAGCAATTTGGCAGGCTGCAGCATGGAATTCTGGGTGGCATGTGCAGCCTTGAGCCTGAGAGCTATGTTCAGTATACCAAATCACTGTTCAAATTTGCTACCAAAATGTGGTACAGTCAGTTCAAAGTAGGAAAGTGGGAAAGAGGGCAACTGGGAAATTCGAAGCAATTTGGTAGGCTGTGGTGTGGAATTCTGGGTGGCATATGCAGCCTTGAGCCCCAGAGTTGGGTTCGGTGTGTCAATCAACCACCATTGAAATTTGCTGCAAAGACACGGTACAGTCAGTTCAACGTGGGAAAATAGGAAAACGAGCAAGTGGAAAATTCTAAGCAATCTGGTAGACTGCAGTATGAGGATATGATATTGCTGACTCTGCAATCTTGTATCTCACTAACAGCCAAACTGACTTTGCTGCACCCACTGGGACCAAGTGATCAGACATAGCAATGTGTCCAGAAAGCACTGCCTTTCCCTTACACTGTGAGGCAGGTGATCATGCCATGCACTCACCACCTCAAGGCCCCTTCAATCACACTGAAGAACGACACCCAGGACCACCACCTTCCTAATCAGAAAATCAGGTTACCAAATTTGGATCTTTTTGTCCTCGGAGCTTTCCTCCCTACATTGCAGCACACTGGGCACAGGTCCATGATACCTCTGACTCAACAGGATGTGACCACACAGCCAATGGAACAACTACGCTGCTCGTGACAACCATATTCACTCCCACACCTTGACACATTTACATGCAGAGTTTACCTCCACTCCCACAAATTTGATAAATATCACCACAAACCAAATGCTACAGGTTTCCTGCATTCACCATGCCCATATTATGCTAAAACTATGCAGAAAACTCGATCCCCATCTACTGGAGATTCCATCCAGTCTGCCAAAAGCACCCTCGAAACACAGGTCATGATCTTTTTTCATGAAACTCACCCTCAAATGCCAAAATCATGTCATGAAACGGGGTTTCAAGGGGTTTGGGAAGGAAATTGTGTGACTAGGAGAAAATGTATAAAAGGCAGCTGGAAAAATTGATGTAGTCAGTCAATTACCCAGTTACAGGATAAGCCCACTTGTACCTCACTAGTGGTGCTTGTTCTCTAACACACACACACACATGTTTGACCACATCCCTCTTGGGCATTTTACTCTCACACCTCCTTTTGCAAGACCCCACCTCACTGGGTCCCAAGCCTAAACACCAGGCTCCCCTGCATTGGATCACCATCTTTGAAAATAGAAGAGCAATGGAGAAAATATAGAAGTTACATTCAAAATATCATTACAGTGTTTTAGCACAATTCACAAGTATTTCATGTTTTCTAACAATAAAACTGAAGAATTAGTTAAAATGTTTCAAGAGGGTAAAATCAGGGAATTATGAAGGCAGTCAAAGAGGATTCAAAATGTGATTCTGCATGTTTCTCAGTTCTTGCTTGTGTGGTGAGGATCATGCAATTACCTGTTAAATACAAAAAATCATGGTTGATTGTTTGGCCATCCTGTTGCACGAGGTGCAAAAGTGAGAAAAAAGAAAAAATTGCTGGCAGCTTGCAGAGTAACATGATGGGACAAAGATGGTGGCAAGATGCGGTACAGTCAATGGGAAAGCAGACATGTGGGAAATGAGAACTGGGCATCTAGGAAATTTAAAGCAATTCGGTGGGCTGCAGGGTGGAATTCTAGGTGGCATATGCAGTCCTGAGCCTCAGAGTTGTGTCTGGTGTGGCAATCAACCACTGTTCAAATGTGCTGCCAAGATGCAGTACAGATAGTTCAAAGTGGGAAAGCGGGAAAGCGGGCATGTGGAAAATTAGGACTGGGCACCTAGGAAGTGCGAGGCAGTTCACTAGGCTGTGGCATGGAATTCTGGGTGGCATATGCAGCCCTGAGGCTCAGAGTTGTGTTTGGTGTGTCAATCAACCACTGTTCAAATTTGCTGCTAAGATGTGGTATGGTCAGTTCAATGTGGGAAAGCAGGAAAGTGGGCAACTGGGAAATTCAAACCAATTTGGTAGACTGAGGCATGGAGATCTGGGTGGCATATGCAGCCCTGACCCTGAGGGTTGTTTTCAGTGTGCCAATCAGCCACCGTTCAAATTTGCTGGCAAGACACAGTACAGTCAGTTCAAAGTGGGAAGGTGGGAAAGCTGGCACTTGGGAAATTAGAACTGGGGACATAGGAAATTTGATGCAACTCAGTAGGCTGCAGCATGGAATTCTGGATGGCATATGCAAGCTTGAGCCTCAGAGTTGTGTTCAGTGTGCCAATCAACCACCATTCAAATTTGCTACCAAGAGGCGGTACAGTCATTTTGAAGTGGGAAAGCAGGAAAGCAGGCAAGTAGGAAATTTGAAGCAATTCAGTTGGCTGCAGCGTGGAATTCTGGGTGGCATGTGCAGCCTGGAGCCTCAGAGTTGTGTTTGGTGTGCCCATAAACCACTGTTCAAATTTGCTGCCAAGATGTGATACAGCTAGTTTGAAGTAGGAACATGAGAAAACAGGCAAGTGGGAAATCCGAAGCAATTTGGTGGCTTCCGGCATGGAATTCTGGGTGGCATATGCCTCCCAGAGCCTCAGAGTTGTGTTTTATGTGTCAATCAACCGCTGTTCAAATTTGCTGCCAAGATGCAGTACAGTCAGTTCACAGTGGGAAAAGCAGGAAAGCAGGCATGTGGGAAATTCAAAGTGAGCATATGGGAAATTTGAAGCAGTTTGGTGGGCTGCAGTGTGGAATTATGGGTGGCATGTGCAGTCCTGAGCCTCAGAGTTGTGTTTACAGCTAATTGCAGTACCGAAGGTGTGAATGAAAATTTTCCTGTTCAGGATGTTTTTCAAAGAATTCCCCAGATCTCGGTCTGTTCTTCATGGATTTGGATGAGATCATACTAGATAATTCGGGCTAATTCGTGCGGAATTGGTGATACGGACAAGCTTGTCAAAATATTTCATAATGGACGATCTTGGATTTCAGACTGTTTGAGGGTTGGATGCCTTCTAGCAAGCCCGGTACTGGTTCAAACGGCCTGGCTTTCTGAGACAGAAGACTTACATGGATTGTGAATGATGTCATATAGCCAGAATTGCATAAAATCCATGGTTGCATTCAATTCTCACAATACTTCCAGATTAGAGCAGATTCCCCATTGTCAGAAGTGATTACAGGCATCATAGACTAAATTATCTGGAATTCTGGCCCGATGACATGTTTCAAAATGTATGTTAGTTCCCTGTTGCAAAGAATCAGCTCATTTGAACATGTTTGGACTATGCTAGACATCATTTATCGCAGAAACAGTCCGAAATGACAGGCCAACTAATATAAAGTATTGTTGCAAGTTTCTTCCCATCACTACCTGCGGATGAATTAGCCTGGAAGATCTGGCTAGGTTTCATTTGAATCAGTGCAAAAGTGAGCAAGATCTGGGGAACATCCCATAGGGGAAAATTTTCATTTGCGCCTTCGGTACTGCAATTAGCTGTAATGTGTCAATCAACCACCATTCAAGTTGACTGCCAAGATTTGGTACAGTCAGTTCAAATTGGGAAAGCATGAAAGCAGGCATGTGGGAGATTGAAAGCAATTTGCGAGGCAGCAGCGTGGAATTCTGGGTAGCATATGTAACCCTGAGCCTCAGAGTTGTGTCTCATGAGGCAATCAACCACTGTTCATGTGCTGCCAAGATGTGGTTAGTGTTGCTACGACTCGAAAAGTCAAGTCGCAACTCGGTAAAATGACTTTGTTCAAACTTCGACATGACTCGACTCGACTCAACCAACTTCAAGTCACTCGGAGTTGCTCAAGTTGACTTGAGTCAGTCAATTTGACAGATGTTTTTTGGATTAGCTAGAATCACCACCGTATTGCATAGGAATGTCGTGGACAAGTGAACCCCAATGAAATTATGCAGGAATGACGAGACAGTGTTTAATCTGTAATCGCCCACATTTCTCGCATGTTTTGTGAGTTAAATGGTTCAGAAATCTTCCATACAATGTCAGGGATTTTTCTTATATTTTCTAGATTTATTGGACATTCAAAACTGGATGGGAACATAAGCCAATTCAGCTGTGACAAGGCCGTGACACCTGTCACGGATGTGACATTTGGTCAAAAACAAAACAAAAAACTGTTCCAATCGAAAGTGGGACAATCTTCATTTCATACCTGACTTGAGTCTACTTGAGTGACTTGGAGTTGACTTGCACCAACTTCGAAGTCGAGTTGAGTCGCACTTGTGACTTGACTTAATTCAACTTAAGTCAACCTCTCCAAGTTGACTTGGCACCCTCCAAGTCGGAGTCGCAGCAACACTACACCCCCGTTTGTGATGGATGTTAGTGAGACGTTACGGGGTGACATTCTCTCAACGTCCAATTAACATTTCACAGAGGTTGCTACAACGTTACGTGAACCTTTGACTTCAAAAACCTCTCCCAGAGGTCGGCCAGTTGTTGTAGCAACCTTGTGATGAGGCTTGTCAAACACGGCATTTAAAAATGGTCATGGGATATGATTTATTTTATTTTCAAAATGTAAATAATCATTAAGGTTGACAGAACCTTGATCACAAACGGCGGTGTAGATGTGGTAGAGACAGTTCAAAGTGGGAAAGTGGGAAAGCAGGAAAGCAGGCATGTGGGAAATTCGAAGCCATCAGTAGGGGGTGGTGTGGAAATCTGGGTGGCATATGCGGTCCTAAGCCTCAGGATTGTGTTCAATATGTCAACCAATCATCGTTGAAATTTGCTGCCAAGATGCAGTACAGTCAGTTCTCAGTAGGAAAGCAGGAAAGTAGGCAACTGGGAAATTCGAGCAATTCATTAGGCTGTGGCATGGATTTCTGGGTGGCAAATGCAGCCCTGATGGCAGGCTGCAATGTAGAAGTCTGGGTGGCATATGCAGTGCTGAGCCTCAGAGTTGTGTTTGATTGAGAAAGGGGGAAAGTGGAAAAGTGGGCAACAGGGAAATTCGAAGTGATTCTGTATGCTGTGGCATGGAATTCTGCGTGGCATATGCAGCTCTGCACCTCAGAGTTGTGTTTGGTGTGTCAACCAACCACCTTTAAAATTTTGCACCAGGACGTGGTACAGTGAATTGAAAGTAGGGAAGCAGGAAAGTGGGCAAGTAGGAAATTTGAAGCAACTTGGTGGGCTGTGGCATGGAATTCTGGGTGGCATATGCAGCCCTGAGCCTCAGAGTTGTGTCTGGTATGTCAACCAACCACCGTTGAAATTTCCTACCATGAGGCAGTATAGTCAGTTTGAAGCAGGGAAGCAGGAAAGTGGGCACTTGGGAAATTGGAACTGGGGACATAGGAAATTCGAAGCAGCTCAGTGGGCTGTAGCATAGAATTCTGGATGGTATATGCAGCCCTGAGCCTCAGAGTTGTGTTCAGTGTGCCAATTGGCCACCATTCAAATTTGCTACCAAGAGGCAGTACAGTCATTTTGAAGCAGGAAAGCAGGAAAGTGGGCACTTGGGAAATTAGAACTGGGGACCTAGGAACTTTGAAGCAATTCAGCAGTTGCAGCATGGAACTCTGAGTGGCATATGCAGCCTGGAGCCTCAGACTTGTGTTTAGTGTGTCAATCAACCACTATTCAAATTTGCTACCAAGAGGCAGTACAGTCATTGCAAAGTGGGAAAGTGGGAAAGCAGGCAAGTAGGAAATTTGAAGCAATTCAGTAGGGTGCAGTGTGGAAATCTGGGTGGCATGTGCCCAGGAGTTGTTTTCGGTGTGCCAATCAACCACCATTCAAATTTGGTACCAAGATGCAGTACAGTCAGTTTGAAGCAGAAAAGTGGGCAAGTGGGCAAGTAGGAAATTTGAAGCAATTCAGTGGACTGCAGGATAGAATTTGACATGGCATATGCAGCCCTGAGCCTAAGAGTTGTGTTTTATGTGTCAATCAACCACTGTTCAAATTTGCTGCCAAGATGCAGTACAGTCAGTTTGAAGTGGGATAATGGGCAACTGGGACATTCAAAGCAGTTTGATAGGCCACAGTGTGGAAATCTGGGGGGCATTTGCAGTCCTGAGCCTCAGAGTTGTGTTTGGTGTGTCAATCAACCACCATTCAAATTTGCTGCCAAGATGCAGCATACTCAGTGCGAAGTGGGAAAGCAGGAAAGTGGAGAAGTGGGAAAATAGAACTGGGCATCTAGGAAATATGAAGTAATTTGGTAGGCTGTGGGGTGGAAATCTAAGTGGCATCTGCAGCCCTGATCCTCAGAGATGTGTTCAGTGTGTCAATCAGCCACCGTTGAAATTTACTGCCAAGACACGGTACAGTCAGTTCAAAGTGGGCAACTGGGAAATTCGAAGCAGTTTGATAGGCCGCAGCATGGAAATCTGGGTGGCATTTTCGGCCCTGAACCTTAGAGTTGTGTTCAGTGTGTCAATCAACCACTGTTGAAATTTGCTGCCAAGATGCAGTATAGTCAGTTTGAAGTGGGGAAGCGGGAAAGTGGACAAGTGGGAAATTAGAACTGGGCACCTTGTCATGATTTGGCATTTACAAACCCTTTTCAAACTTTTTCACGGCGGGTTTATTCCATACGCCAACGGGTTATTCCATAAACCCAAACCGCATCCTCCCGGATTCTTTCACAACTCTTGCGGTCATAACAACACAGGGCGGATTACTTCAATAACGCCGATCGGGTTATTCAATAACCCGAGTTTCCAATCATTGGAACGTATAGGGATAAAAACCCCTGGTCCACAGAACGTATAGGGACACGTCCCTGTGTCCTGATCGAAACCCCTACATATTCAAACACACCCTGTGTGCTGACAGTTCGATCGATCGACTCCTAGGTAAATACAATATATAAACTCTGTAGAATCTCATGTACTGTAGATTCTACCTCGTCTAATATCGAGTCTGCCTTGGCTAGATAACGACGCAGATAATTCTCACAACAACCCTGTCTCTTTCTTTGCTCTACATTCTCATCTCCTCGAGATCTACTCGAGTCTGGTGTTTAGGCGGTTACCATACCGCCTTTGGATCATTCAAGATCCCCCCTACTATCGACATAAGCCGACTACCTCCTCCTGACGACGAGGTTATTCGACGCTATCTCCTAGTGGGGTATCGCGCTACTTTCTAAACCGGGTTATTCGACCATCATCCTGGCCGGGTTGTTCCCTGTCACCCAACGTCTAGCCGACTTAGGGCTCGTCTTGACACACCTGCTCTCAGTGTGAACCTTCCTGAATCTCCTGTTCATCTTTCCAGAGTCTTCAGCATCTGCAAAGTCCTCCGAACCTCCTCTCTTCCCTGTAAGACCACACCTCTCTTTATACCTCTCTGAGCTGCCATATCCCATGGACACACCCCTCCATCTCACTGCAATCCTTCCAAACTCTTCTATGCAAGCCTCCTTCCACCAAGGTCCCAGGTATTTGGTATTGTTTAAAACACCTCCTTCCATGCTACCTTCTGGTGATGTGTGACAGGAAGAGGGAGCAATTGTGAGGGTTTGCAGGTCTTGTACTGTGTGGTTGCAAAGGATAAAGTGCCAGAAAGCGGTGATGCATAAGAGGAATAATGCACAACAACCAAGAAAGATCCATGCATTCAGGCACTTTCTAGACAGAACCAAGTGGAATGGGCACTGTTTTCTGTCCAGAGCGATCCATCAAGCAGCACTGATGATGCAAAGATGGTGATCCAATGCAGGGGAGCCTGGTGTTTAGGCTTGGGACCCAGTGAGGTGGGGTCTTGCAAAAGGAGGTGTGAGAGTAAAATGCCCAAGAGGGATGTGGTCAAACATGTGTGTGTGTGTGTTAGAGAACAAGCACCACTAGTGAGGTACAAGTGGGCTTATCCTGTAACTGGGTAATTGACTGACTACATCAATTTTTCCAGCTGCCTTTTATACATTTTCTCCTAGTCACACAATTTCCTTCCCAAACCCCTTGAAACCCCGTTTCATGACATGATTTTGGCATTTGAGGGTGAGTTTCATGAAAAAAGATCATGACCTGTGTTTCGAGGGTGCTTTTGGCAGACTGGATGGAATCTCCAGTAGATGGGGATCGAGTTTTCTGCATAGTTTTAGCATAATATGGGCATGGTGAATGCAGGAAACCTGTAGCATTTGGTTTGTGGTGATATTTATCAAATTTGTGGGAGTGGAGGTAAACTCTGCATGTAAATGTGTCAAGGTGTGGGAGTGAATATGGTTGTCACGAGCAGCGTAGTTGTTCCATTGGCTGTGTGGTCACATCCTGTTGAGTCAGAGGTATCATGGACCTGTGCCCAGTGTGCTGCAATGTAGGGAGGAAAGCTCCGAGGACAAAAAGATCCAAATTTGGTAACCTGATTTTCTGATTAGGAAGGTGGTGGTCCTGGGTGTCGTTCTTCAGTGTGATTGAAGGGGCCTTGAGGTGGTGAGTGCATGGCATGATCACCTGCCTCACAGTGTAAGGGAAAGGCAGTGCTTTCTGGACACATTGCTATGTCTGATCACTTGGTCCCAGTGGGTGCAGCAAAGTCAGTTTGGCTGTTAGTGAGATACAAGATTGCAGAGTCAGCAATATATATCCTCATACTGCAGTCTACCAGATTGCTTAGAATTTTCCACTTGCTCGTTTTCCTATTTTCCCACGTTGAACTGACTGTACCGTGTCTTTGCAGCAAATTTCAATGGTGGTTGATTGACACACCGAACCCAACTCTGGGGCTCAAGGCTGCATATGCCACCCAGAATTCCACACCACAGCCTACCAAATTGCTTCGAATTTCCCAGTTGCCCTCTTTCCCACTTTCCTACTTTGAACTGACTGTACCACATTTTGGTAGCAAATTTGAACAGTGATTTGGTATACTGAACATAGCTCTCAGGCTCAAGGCTGCACATGCCACCCAGAATTCCATGCTGCAGCCTGCCAAATTGCTTCAAATTTCTTACTTGCCTTCTAGCCTGCTTTTGCGCTTTCTGACTTCAAATGACTGTATCACATTTTGGCAGCAAATTTGAACAGTGATTGATGGGCACACCAAACACAACTCTGAGGCTCAAGGCTGCACATGCCACACAGAATCACATGCTGCAGCCAACTGAATTGCTTCAAATTTCCCAAGTGCCCGCTTTCCCACCTTCCCACTGTGAACTGACTGTAGCACATTTTGGTAGCAAATTTGAATGGTGGTTGATTGGCACACCAGACACACCTCTGAGGCTCAGGGCTGCACATGCCACTTAGAATTCCACGCCACAGCCTCCCAAATTGCTTCGAATTTCCCAGTTGCCCACTATCCTGCTTTCCCGCTTCGAACCGACTGTACCACATATTTGTAACAGATTTGAACAGCGGTTTATTGGCACACCAAAGACAACTCTGCTCAGGCTGCATATGCCACCCAGATTTCCCACGCTGTGGCCTATCAAATTGCTTCGAATTTCCCAGTTGCCCACGTTAAATTTCCCACATGCCTGCTTTCCACTTTGAACTGACTGTACTGCATCTGGGCAGGAAATTTGAACAGTGGTTGATTGGCACACTGAACACAACTGTGAGGGTCAAGGCTGCATATGCCATCCAGAATTCCACACTGCAGCCTACTGAGTTGCTTCAAATTTCCTATGTCCCTAGTTCTAATTCCCAAGTGCCCGCTTTCCCACCTTCCCACTTTGAACTGACTGTACCGCATTTTGGCAGGAAATTTCAACGGTGGTTGGTTGACACACTGGACACAACTCTGAGGCTCAGGGCTGCATATGCCACCCAAATTCCACGCCACAGCCTACTAAATTCCTTCAAATTTCCCAGTTGCCTGCTTTCCTGCTTTCCCACTTCAACTGACTGTACTGCATTTTGGTAGGAAATTTGAATGGTGGTTGATTAACACATTGTCTGCTTTCCCCCTTCGAACTGACTGTACTGCATTTTGGTAGCAAATTTGAACAGTGATTTGGTATACCAAACATAACTCTCAGGCTCAAGGCTGCACATGCCACCCAGAATTCCATGCTGCAGCCTGCCAAATTGCTTCAAATTTCCTACTTGCCTGCTAGCCTGCTTTCCCGCTTTTCGACTTCAAAATGACTGTATCACATTTTGGCAGCAAATTTGAATAGTGGTTGATGGACGCACCAAACACAACTCTGAGGCTCAAGGCTGCACATGCCACACAGAATTCCACACTGCAGCCTACTGAATTGCTTCAAATTTCCTACTTGCCTGCTTTCCCGCTTTCCCACTTCAAAATGACTGTACCGCCTCTTGGTAGCAAATTTGAATGGTGGTTGATTGGCACACTGAACACAACTCTGAGGCTCAAGCCTGCATATGCCATCCAGAATTCCATGCTGCAGCTTACTGAGTTGCATCAAATTTCCTATGTCCCCAGTTCTAATTTCCCAAGTGCCCGCTTTCCCACCTTCCCACTATCAACTGGCTGTACTGTGTCTTGCCAGCAAATTTGAACAGTGATTGATTGACACACCAAACACAACTCTGAGCCTCAGGGCTGCATATGCCACCCAGAATTCCATGCCACAGCCTAGTGAACTGCCTCGCATTTCCTAGGTGGCTAGCCCTAATTTTTCACATGCCCACTTTCCCGCTTTCCCACTTTGAACTGTCTGTACTGCATCTTGGCAGCACATTTGAACAGTGGTTGATTGCCACACCAGACACAACTCTGTTTTATTGTTGGAAAACATGAAATACTTGTGAATTGTGCCAAAAACACTCAAATCATATTTTGAATGTAACTTCTGTATTTTCTCCATTGCTTTTCAATTTTCAGTGGTGCAATGACTCTGAAATCATTCTCAACTCTTCTCAAATATATCTACTTGTATCATTCAAGAGATGTGTGGAAAGAGATTCAAAATCTTTCTTCAATGTCTTTTTACACTCCCAGTGTAGAATATCTTTCTTTCATGAAAGATATATTCTAGACCCATTTAAAAAAGTATTTCAATGGGTCTCCCATACTTCACCGAGCTTCATGCAATAAATATGGAGAAGATCATGCAAGAGGCATTCAAAAGATATTGTGTGACATCATCACACTAAATCCCACATGTTTCCCTCAGTTTTGGGTCAAAATATATTTACACTTCCTTCACAATAGTCTTTGGTATTACATTCAAGAAGAATCAAGATATACATGCTAGAAACATGTGGAAAATATTGGAAACCTATTTAAAATCACTCCTGAATGTTCCACCTCGATCTATGCAACACACATTTTAAAACAAATTACCAATGTTTCACGGTAAAACATGCAAAAAAAATTGAGACTAACTTTCGCATATATTTTGGATGTTTCAAAGTGGTATATCATGATATGGGTCCTGTGCGACCGCTGTAGTCCAGTGTTTCACGACGTCGCCTCAGCTGCTGGCCAATGTTCAATCACTCATGTTGTGATTTTTGGAGGTTGATGTGGTGGTACTCCACAATTTTTTCAGCCTAATTCCTCAGCTTCGAAACTTGGATGCCTGCCGTTCGGATGCGGGTATTACTGCCGCGCTCTGCATCCCAGTTATTAGTCATTCAGGATCTCCTACCGTGGTTTGTCCTGTGTTACAATCCTTGGCGGTTACATCGTTGGATCCGGTTGCCGTACGAAATATGCTGCAATCAAGACAATCTGCTTCGGTTGCCATGGATCATGTGATGTTCAGGCATGGCTTTCCAGTTGGAGACTATTACGAGGAGGATTTGAAGTGGTTGATGGAACAAGTCGGAGTCGGCGCTAGAGCTCCGTATCTGGAACCAAGCTGGATGAGTTTTTCGTCAACAAGTTTATAAATAGACCATCCTTGGACACGGTTTCCACAAGTACGTCCGATCACAAGGTGCAATATGTGATCTACCATCACTGTCAGGCGGTGCAATTTGATTGGGGTGTAAACAAATCGCTCTTGTCTCAAACCATTCACTGACTCAGTGCGATCCTAACGAGCATCCGCGCCGTTTTGATACCCTTGAATAATCGCTGTCCATCCTTACTCCACTAAAAAATCTGCTTGATGGTTTCCTTTGGGAATCTTGACGAGCTCGTCTCTTGGGTCGCTGCCTGCGCTGCAACTGCGGGCGCTATAATCTCCCTTGGGTTCTGGACCTGCCTACTTTTAATCTGGGAATATTTGCCAGTTATTGGGCTCCTCATTCCCACCACAATTGGCTTTATTGGGCTACTTGCCGCATGCGGTACGCTTTGTTGCATTATTATTCCATGATTGTGTGATTAACAGGCGATTCTGAAGATGTAAGCCGTATACGTGTATATTCGGCTGCTTTTAAAGCATGGTCCTCAACGGCCGCCCCTCGTAGGCATTTGAATGAGTACACAGGCCTAACCCTGTTAAGCTCGGGTCCTACGACCTACGATTCTGTTTCGTCCTATTGGACTGCCTCATTGGGGCATGTAAATGAGCGAGCCGGTATCAGCCGTGCGAGCTTGGGTTTCCGAACCTACGATAAGCTGCATAGCATTTTCTCTGGCATCAGACGCCACATTGTGGAGCGGACGTCCGAGGATTTGACTAATGATATTCATATACGATCCCCCTCAAATACAGCTTCTCGTACCGCTGCTCCTATTGAATGTGGTCTCTTCATGAGTCCGAGCCAGACGGACTTGAGGTTTGGTGGAGGGCCAAGACAAACGATAGAAGGGTGTCTGCTTGCCGCATTTTTAATCAATGACAATGAGATCCGATCTTGGATCCACATGGAGTATAAATTTGAATGCCAGTGTAGACGCGAAGAAATATCTACAGTCCTTCAGCGACACAAAAATTGTATAGCGGTGGACATTCCACTAGAAAATATTGTCCGCATCTTGACGAAGACAGACCTCCAAGCCCTCGCAAAGCTACATGACGTCTGGATCCTGCTAGACTTGGTTTGATGAGAGTCAGAAGATGTTCCATAATCACCGATGCTCTGGATGCTCGAAAGTGGTATCTGTTTTCAAAAATATATTCACGGACAGTACAGGCCAAACTGACGAATCTGTAAAGCCCCAGGTAAATCCGCAAGGTATGCCAAACCCCAAAAAATAGCACCGACCGGGGCTAAGGTAGCGTACGATGCACTAGTCAAGAAGAGGTCCGTATATAAATTAAAAACTTACCGGAGATCCCAAACCGGCCGACTGACAGACACCGCTTTTCCCCCGAAACCGTTGTCCTTGAACGCCGCTCATCGAATAATGACTGCCCATTGTAAAACTGTGAGTCCTAGAGCTTTCAGAGAAGCAGGTTGTGCTGTATGCGGTAGTCTTACCCCGTTAGCCATGCTGACGCCGCTAGATAAATATGAAGGTAGTCTCCGCCTACTGATCAGGGCGGGTGTGACTCGGAAGGAACGCTTCAAATCTACCGACCCGATTGAATTTCTCGAAGGTCCGGTCTTGGCTGAAGGATGTAGACACATATGTGTTGAATGCGAGACTTTTTTGAACAACGGCGTCATACCTCGGATGGCATTGGTCCGGCATAACTGGATCGGTCCTGTACCAGCGCAATTGGAAGATTTAACGTATGCAGAAGGAATAATGATAGCTCGAGTGCGTCACAACCGGTGTGTAGTTGGAGTCAATTCTGGACGCGTTCGAATGAGTGCCAATGCTATCATGTTTTCTCAGCCTGTTTTATCCATATTTAACCGCCTGCCTCCTTCAAAGACCGAGATGAATGAAATTCTTGCCTTTGTATTCATGGGATCCGCTGCACCTACTCAGGAGGACTTCGAACGCACACCCATGCTTGTCCGCAAAAAAAAAAGTGGTTGAAGCTCTTGAATGGCTGAAATTAAATCACGAGGGATACACTGATCTCGAGATTTCACAGGAAAATCTGGACTCCTACGAGGAAAGGGATATCCCGGTCGTGGTGGATTACAGATGGACCGCAGAAGAAATTTCTGATGCTACTCCTGTGGGAACTACCGCAGTATTTGAAAACGCTAAGGAGTACGGAACAAGATCAGGCAAATGTTCTTTCTCCGTCCACGGTCTTACGGGAACTGAATATGCAACAGCAACTATGCAAACTATCAAATTGGTGGCTCTTCAACATTTGACCAACAAGGGCAATATGTTGGGTATTGGGAGATCAGAATTACCCGTGAGCATGTACGATGAGGTCGGTGCATATCCAGGAATGTTCCCCTGGCTATTTCCGTATGGAAAGGGAGGGATTGGTCACCCGAGCCATCCTAAAAAAACAGGGGAGCTGACGCGAAAAAGGAACCTTTTGATGTACCATGACAAGTGTTTTCAAGTCGACACGTATTTTCCGATGATTGCGTTCAATCATGACCAGTTGAAAGCGGCTTCAACGTGCAGTATTTTACTTGCAAGGCGATCAATATTCGATGCGGTAGCACGGCGACTTTCAGCCATCAACTATCTTGTCGCTGGCAATATAGCAGATAGAATAGCTGCCGGCGACCATGTACGACCCAGCAACTCAGCCGAACAAATATGTTTTGACTTGATAAAAGATCTCGACGGCATCGCAGGCAGAGTGAAAGGTTCCATCACGTCAAAGAAATACATGCGAAACGAAATCTGGTCGACAATTGCTTTCTTCAATGCCCCCAGCTGGTTTGTAACTATATCTTGGTCCGATCTCCATCATCCTCTAGCCCTGTACTATGCACAGACTGACACTATATACCGCCCGGAAATTAAAACTTCGAAAGAGAGAAACAAGCTGATGTCCCGGAACCCAGTTTCCGCGGCCAGGTTTTTTCATTACATGGTAAATGCCTTCCTAACTGATGTTCTTGGATGGGAGAGTCAGGATAGAGGTATTCTAGGTCACACAAACGCCTATTATGCAACCGTGGAGCAGCAAGGACGATTGACTCTGCATTTACATGCCGTGATCTGGATAGCGAACGCTCTATCACCTCAAGAGATCCGAGATCGTATAATGGGTCCTCGTTCACGCTTCAGAAAGAGATTGATAAAATATTTGGAAAGTTGTCATCGCGCTGAGTACTTCCAAGGATCAAGGGAGGAAGTTATAGCTAACAGGAAAGTTGAACCTCTGTCCCTTGAGGCTGACAGCGATGAAGAAATTGATTTGAATTCCTCCTACCGCCCGCCAACTCAGACTTTGCCGACTCCACCACCACGTGCTTGCCCCGGAGATAAGTGCACAGAGTTGTGCAAAAAATGCAATAACTATTCCAAATGGTGGAAGGGTTTGAACTAGAGGTTGACGATATCTATCCGCAGAACATCAACGAGCTGAGGAGGCGAAGACGAAATGGAGAAAAAATAAAAAAGGCAAGGAACCTAATTTCAAGATTAAGCGCGAGCGAAAGGGTTGCCTGACCAAAACTGGTGTCTGTCACGCCAGGTTTCCAAGAGAAGTATTTTCAAAATCGGAAATAACACAGGACGGCCATATTGAACCTATGATGAATACCGTGAATCCAGTATTGACGTTTGTGAACAGATGCAATACCGATGTATCCAGCATGCTATCGGGCACGGCCGTGAAAGCTGTTGTATCCTACGTATCCGATTACATTTCAAAATTAAGTTTAAAGTCGTACCAAATGTTTGCTTCCGTTTATGATGTTTTTCAAAAGGAGTCCGAAATGCTGGGTGGTACGCACAAAGACAAGGATAACGCGCGACATTTAATGCGGAAGATGGTTAATTCCATGAGCGCAAAAATGGAAATTGGAAGCCCAATGGCTTCGCTATATCTACTCGGGAATCCCGACCACTATACAAGCCACACATACGTGACTTTTGCTTGGCGTCCATACGTCCAATTCATACGTAAATATTGGCTCCAGGACGTGCCAGAAGCAGAAATTTTCGAGGAAAAGGACGACGAGGAAAGAATACCCATCGGTCGGTTGGATGGAAAGTTTGTACCCACTTCTGGAGTAGACGACTACAGGTACCGTCCGGGTATTTATAACAATGTGACCCTGTTTGAGTGGATTCAGTGCTCAGAAAGAAAAAAAAGGTCTCCGCGTGAAAGGGCAGAATTCGAGGAAGAAATTCAGCTAGCTAAATACCTGCAGGCTGATTATCATCGCGAAGCTATGGAACGACTTAGGACAGATGGTGAAGATTTGGACGATATTATAGACGAGCTTCCAGAAGACACGTTAGAAGATGAGGAGGATTCGGATTACCGTTCGGATGAAGAACTCGGTGGAGGCCAGGACCAGGATGAAGACGACGTGTCAGACTGGGAGACAGATGATGAGGACAACATTATTTTGGAAAAACAAGCCAAGCACGACAATCCACCGACGGACTATATCCCCTGCCTCGGCGGGATGCTCGTTAATCCGGGCCAACGTTCGTTCCGCACTTCCAACGGGGAGTCTGCGCCATTCCGCTTTCTCCCTTCGTTGTGCTCTCGGCTTGCGCCTCTTGGAGCATAGAGAGGGACTGGCCCCCCTACTCCATATCGTCGTTCCTTCCGTCGTCGGAATCGTCTACATCGGTCGGCTCAGGTTCCACAGTGCATAAAACTTCAAATGAATTGGGAGATGCAACTGGTACACTGGAGCGTGGTATAGGTCGTAAGTGCGTAGACTTCACTCGCGACCGGCGGAAAAATCCTCCTGGTCCTGTTCTTCCTTTATCGCCTCGGCGTACATGGCCCGGAACTGCGGGTCCTGCAGGAGGCGGCGAGGGCAGTTCCGTGCCAAGTGTCCTTCCTGCTTGCAATTGTAACAGGTAGGACGAGGCGAAGGTCCCTTTCCCTTGCTGTCCGCACGGTCTATGTCCATAGGAACCGGGCAGCAGCTACGGAGGTAGCGGGCGCGGGGCTGCTAACCGGGTTGTTCCCAAAATGGGTGACCGGGTTATTCCCCTGACCTTTCCACTCGGTCTTGCGCACGTTCCCGGGGTTGTTCGAAGGGAAGTAGGAGGAGTGCATCTTTGGGGTGGAAACCGTGTTCCCCCCATCCCGAAGGCTGCCCTCCATAACCCGGAATGCCCGGTTCAGCCCATCGTGTTTGATAACTTGCTTCTTCCAGCCTTTGTAGTCCACAGGCAGGTCTGACTGACTATAGACCGCCCTGACCACCTTGTCATCGATGCCGCGCTTGAGCAATCGGATGAGGGTGACTTCGTCGTACGCCACCGTCTTGTTAAGGGAGTCGAGCACGGTGAAATATTCCGTGGCCGTGCTTTTGCCTTGGCGGAGTTTCTCCATCTTCGCTTGAGCAATCTCGACTTACGCACCGCCCTTGAACGCTTCAAGGACTGCGAGGCGGAAGTCCGCCCAGGTGGAATACGATCCGGTCGCATCCTGGGTCTGCATGGCCAACACGACGTTGTTGGCCCATTGCGAGGCAGAGCCGTCCTTCATGTAGGAGAGTGCGAAGGTAATCTTCGTGCTGTCCGTGGCGTAGGCGGTGTTGCCATTAAAGTTCAGCCAACAATCCGCCAGGAACTGGTCCACCTGCTCGGAATCCCCGTTGAACGTACGCGGGGCAGCAACCCGGGGCTGCTTGGTATTGACCTTGACCTCCCCAGACGTCCCGAGAGAGGGGCGGGGTCGATAGCCGCGTCGCGGAGCGCACTCATGGCCTCCCTCAGCAGCTTGTTCTGCTCGATCCTTTCGTCCCCAGCTTGTAGCAGTTGGGCGCGAGCGTCCCCTAGCTGAGCCTGGAGTCCAGCAAGGGTCTCGTGGAGCGTGCGGGCCTCGTTATGAGACTTGAGGGCCTGCTGGTACAAGAGCGCCGAGCGCTGGTCCTCGGGCTGGATCTCGAAGACCCGGGGTCCGGCATGGTAAATTCGTTGTTGTTCATCGTATCGTCCAGTCGAGTCGTCGGTAGGTTGACACTATTCTTTTGTCAGCACAGGGCCTCACTGCAGGGGTTACTGCGACGTGGGCGACTGGGCGATACAAGAAGAAATGTAAAACGCGGTAGATTGAGCTCTGGAGAATAGACTAGAATAGTGTAAAGAGCCTAACTACCTATCCTAGGGTTATATACTGCAAGTTGTAGTAATGACTACCGGTCACCAAGGAGTCCGTTGGAAATAACGGCCGCATCGTTGAAATACGATCGCGGTTGAAATGCGATTGGGTTGAAATACGATCGAGGTTGCAAATGATCGAGGTGAAATAACCCGATCAGGGACGAGGGCGATTGAGGGGTTTTGGAGGATGATGTCGGATGAGAAACGGACGGGGTGGAGGAAGGGAGTCGATAGGTGCATCCCGAGGTATAACCCGGTGAATGTCTGCGTAGTCGCCGGGTTATTGGCTTTGGGGATGTGAGAAAAGAGCAAATCATGACAGCACACCTATTTCTGCCTGGAATTCAGATTTTCAAACCATGGCCCCGCAGTGAGTGGCAAGGGTGATTTTTGTCTTCATTTGGATGCCCATGGTCCATGCGCATCTATTGTGACCCTCACATCGAAAATCCATCCAACAACAGCCTCAGCCGCATTTCACATTTTTCACTACAATTCCCAGCGGAAAATGCATGGAAAATATTTTAATGTTTTCACTTGAATTTACACTG
>JARJLF010000429.1:0-201298 GCA_029378395.1 Mycena leptocephala
GTCCCCGGCGCGTGCGGTGCACACCTCGCCTCCGCGATGCATATCCGGGTCACAGGGAATGCCTTTGGATAGTTGGCTGTCGAGAGACAAACTGATCGGGCTCTTCGGCTGATCAGTTGTCTCCGAGTCGTTGATCTGAGCGGTGTTTAGCCACAAAAATAGGCGTTATTGTGATAATAATAATACTTGACCCATCCTCATAGTATCCAGCAATGGCGACAAAGACTGAGGAGATAATTGAGGGTGCCATTACTGCGAGCAGGCCGCGGCCATCATACCCATCATGATACGGGATCACTGGATCCGGCCATCAATTCCTCTGTGACAACCTCGCTCGCTCTCGTGAGTTGTGCATCCATCGCAAACGCCGTCTGAGCCCTCTCAACGATCGCTGAAAGACCGCGTGTTCGGCGCCTAAACTTCCCCCCGTCCAACGATACCAATTGCCTCTACGTGAAACGAATGGAGAGCGGATCGCGCTTGTCGAGGAGCCGCTGATACACTTAACGCGGGCCACTGTATTGCGTAGGTGAGCAGCCGCAAACAGGAAATGAGCACTCGAAAGAAGCCTCACCACATTCACCGCCGCGCGGCGCGCAATCTCCATGTCTACCGCCATAGACACGGCCTTCTGTTCCGCATCCAGTACCAAATCTTGGCTCGCAACGACCATCCACCCCTCCTTCTGCAGCATCTTCAGTCCATCGATCCATGCCCCCTTTTCGTTAGAAAGGATGTACACCACATCGACCGTCGCATTGCTCTGTGTCGCGTGCACCAGGTACTCGCGGCGCACCTCAGCCACCCTCCGTACGACACCTGCTTGGTCGGACCTGCAGATCGGACCTGCAGCGCGCGAGGAACCGCTGTTTCTCTGGCGCTCCAAGCTCGAGCTCAGGTACGAGGTGATCGGGCAGCTGTGGGAAGAGATTCCAGCCGTAAAAGCCCTCGTTCCCGTGGCTCATCACCCGGCAGTGCGCTTCGTAGTCGCCCCGTCGGACGTGCATGGCGAGCATGCGCTGGAACGGATCGCGTGGTGCCGGGTGTGGCCGGTGGGGTCCGCGTGGTATGATAGGCAGGTGTTTCGCGCAACGGCCGACCCCACGATTGGCGAGGCGTCGAGCAGGCGTGATGGGAGAAGTCCCAGAGCGCGAGGATGCGTGCACTCTTCCAAAGAAGGTGGCCGAATATATGCGGAAATGAACCCTCCTCCGAGGCGGACGGTGCCACAATCTGCATCGCGGAGCACCGTCTGGCAGTGGGCGAGGATGTTCATCCCAGACTCGGATGCCTGCTGCGCGCGCGTTAATGTTGATTTTGATGTAGCGACGTTTGTCTTTGGGACAAACGACGTCGAACCAGTCCCGCGAGACCGCGCGCGGGGCGAGATCGTCCGACTCGAGTGGCCCGCCGGCTACTGGCCCAGAGACGATCGCGTTGAGCAGCGTGTGCGGATGCCCCTCGAGCCACTTTGCCTTCGACCACCCAAAATGCTGCGGCGCCCATGCATACCCTGGAACACGTACGCGGGTTCTGATACATACGCCAGGTGCGCATGCATCAGGCCGCTTCCGAGTCGTCATTAATAATGTCTTTCGCATATATATATTTAAATTATGGATTCAATGCGTACACGTTGCCGAAGTACTCATTTCATCCCCATCCCTATCCCCACCCCACCTCGCCCTGGTTCGGGTTCGGGTGCGAGAACTTGACGTATCGCCCAGTCCTGCCTTCAGGGAAGCGTAGCGCGAGATCGTGCTGCGACAGCACGGCCTCCCACCTTCGCAGCGCCTGGTATTTCGGGGCCCACCCGGGTCCGACGTGCGCCAGTGCTGGAAGGAGTGGTAGTTCAGGAGCGAGTACCACGACTGGGAGGACGCAGCGCAGTCGATGTCGATGAGGGAGGAAAATGCGGTAGGTGTTTGGCAGGACGGACATGTTCTGCGGAAGCGCAGCGATCGTTGGGTCCACGGTAAGTAATTACAAGTGCTATACGATATACAATACACAATGCGTTTCACACGCCGGGAGGTCAATGCCGCGTTTAATTCCCGCTTCACAAAAAGAATTGATACCCATCCATCCTCAATAAAAGGCGGATGATTCTCTGCTCTGCCAGTAATGGACAGCTTCGCTCGTTCCGAATTTAAATTTCAGCTGCACCCATGGGAATTTCGCCAGAAGGGGAGCTACTTTACTTATTCAAGTTTTACAGGGGACGTGAGGAGAATACATTAATACACTAATATATTTCCGCAGCACTTGTACATGTGCCGTAATGGACAGTTTCCGCACTGCCGGGGTCATCGCATGAAGAGAAATTGTGACATCAAGCTGCCGCAGTGTTCCCCCGCGCTTCACTGAGACAGGCTAAGACTGGAGTATACTATTCTCAGTATTCTCGGTGGTCAACAACTGTGACGAGTGCTGCTTTTAGTCGTTCGACACGTTATTCCAGGACCTGTGCAGTGAGAACGAGGCCGCATCCCAAATTAATTTGCGGGCCTTCCATCCTTGAAGAGATCACGGAGAAGTGGAAGCATTACTCTTTTGCTTTGTCGCGAGGTGATTTTACGTCTCGTATATAGAACATCGGGATCTTCCAAGTTCAAGTTCAAGTTCCATTGAACTATCCCAACTGTGGGGGGCACTCACTTTGCTGAATAGAGCAGAGCGTTTTGACTCGTTTTACATCGAACGGCCATCCTCCAAGTTGGCAAGCTGAACCACGCGCCAAAACTCGACTCTTGTCGATAAATGTGTGGACGACCCGAGGCGGCGGCACTTTGTTGTGGCTAAGCGTAGGCCCTGGCGACAGCGGAACACAGTCTGTGAGCAGAGTTTCTCGCCCGCGTTTCATGTTGTAGCCGTGAAATGAAATTCCTGGACAGATGTACATCCCGGACTTCCCAGTCCCCATGATATTCTACGCTAATTCCTTCGGAAACATGCGTGTTCAAAAGTATGCCATTATTTTTATCCCATTCCCGCTTCATAACTATTTATACAGTTCTCATCGCTGAACATACTCTCGAGCCTCGAAAGGTATAGTATCTTTTTGTTCAGAAAAAAAGAAATGTTGCAGTGAACAGGAATCTTCGGGTATATGATGAGAGGAGAGTAGTTAGCCTTGCATTACGGTGGGCCCAGCGAAGGATCATGATACCAATGCGTGAAAATCACATTAAAACAGAGAACCAATGAGGAAGAACGTCAGGGTTTCTCTGGAATGAGTCTGAGTCAGAGAATATTGTGTTGCCACACAGCCTTTATAAAAGAAAAACTCGCTGGATTCAACGTGTGCGCAGCCAATATCAGGAACAATATAACAGACGACCAATAAAAAGTACAAAGACCAGGATCCAACGTCCATGGCGGGGTTTGAATCTCACGAGCGTCGTGGGGCAACCATTATGGAGCACAGCAATTGGGACCCGTTGCATGCCGCGTGCTACCTTGCTTTACACACTGAATAGAGAGCTTGCGCAAAAGCCGCGCGCGGCACTCCAGAGCATCACTGGGAGTGTCGAATAGCACCCTCTGACCACCAGAGCGAAAAAAATAAAAAGCCGCATGCGGCTTTTGCGCAAGCTCTCTAATATCCAGCTGATGTGTTGTATACGTATGTCGGCGAATTCCAGAAGCCTGTGATTCAGGCAGCCAGAATTGAAGTGTAAAAGGGTACACAGGATAATATCTCATAATCGGTGCATGAACCCAGATAATCATCGACTAAAGAAGTTGATATGAGAACCTGTCTATGGCAGAAGTCCGGCTCGAACGGGCACCATCGGGGTAGTCGCGACCAAGAGTAGCTACTTTCTCCCAGTGCACACTGCATCCCAGCGTGGTTTTCCACGAATTGCGTAGTGAATCGGACAGAATTTAACTGGGAAGCCATATTCCGGATTGCCGGGGAACTACAACGGGAATGAGCGAATGGAGCACCGGAGCAGAAATTGGATCGGATATGATGAAGGAACCAGCCATGAACAGAATGCGAAGAAAGTCGGGATATGTGAGACGGCAAAAATGCAGCTGCCAGTGTGCTGGGAGAAGGCCACCTGAGACGTGGAACTGGCGATTTCAGAGCACGAGGCTCTGAAGGAATTATTTGACGTCATGGAACAATTGTGGGATGTAATGCCATGAACTGTCATTGAGCTTGATGGCGAACAACAACCGCGTACGTTAACACATTTCTCTGTGATACACATTGATGTATTTTATCTACATTTTGTCCTCGGCTAGAGTTCTGTAATAGGGAGAATATCCTCACAAGTGGACCGA
Organism: Mycena leptocephala; assembly: GCA_029378395.1. Classification (NCBI taxonomy): domain Eukaryota; kingdom Fungi; phylum Basidiomycota; class Agaricomycetes; order Agaricales; family Mycenaceae; genus Mycena; species Mycena leptocephala. Next base: position 4,294 of record JARJLF010000429.1, read on the forward strand.
CGTCGGCAGACGTCCGCATAGGTGTGTAGACGCCCAAATCCGCGGACGTGCGCGGACGCGGGTCTTACATCACCTGTGCAGACAACCCCCCTGAACGCAGTGAAAGGACGGGAGGGCGATGATAAGTGAGCTCCGAACCTAGGATAGAAACTAACAGAAACAGCCAAAACAAAATACTACAACCAAAGAATCGGATGGAACAGACGAATCTAATCCCAAACAACCAATAGTATGCAGCAAGTGCGGTGTAACGTTCGTTCCAGAGGTACCAGACGAGTGTCAGTCCTGATTCAGAGCCTTGTAAAGGTTGATTGGGAGAAAGTTTAATTCAAGAAGTCGTTGTAAGACGTAGCAAGCGTTTGTTATGTACGAAACTAAGAGATCCCAAAGGATATCTGTTTCGGACACCAAGACTTGAGTCGGTTATGACCGACTATGACGATGGAAACTAAGGATCCAAAAGGATTCTGAAGTTTCCAACGCAAACAACACAGGTAGAGTTTATTGGAATGAAGGGAACCGTGAGGTTCACCAATATTCCAAAGCGAAATTGAAAGTTCCGCAAAGTTTAACAAAGATGGTGGTGGTTCCAGACAACAAGACAACAAAAAGACGATTCCAAACGATTCCCAACCCAATTCCCAACGATTCAAGGTCCAAGACCAGCGATTCTATACGATTCAAGACCCAAGGCCAGCGATTCAATACGATTCAGACCCCAAGCCACGATTCAATACGATTCAAGAGCCACGCTCAGACGTTTTATACAATCCAACAAAGGTGATATTCCAACTCCTACAAACTGATGTTGGTAGGTGTCCGAAGATCGACTAAAAGTTTCCCTTGGGCATAAGCTGGGCTCACTAGTTGGGGGAAACTCCGTCCTCGACCCTAGAAACACCTCTAGCTACTTATACAATCCAAAATATGACTATGACAATGAAAGAATTAAGTAAAAGGTCCGTTTATCCGCCTCGCTATCCGTGTATCCGTCTTGGAAACTAAAATATAATGAGTCCTATTGGTCGGGGGCACTGAGCACGCCATTCCGGGTATATTCCGACCGTTCCTTGGTAAGATTCTGCACATGGTGGATTGATGGCAGCTTAGACATCAACCACCATGTAATCCTTTTGCAATGTAACTTGCTTTGTGGAAGTATCCCTCGAAGGTCTTCATGGAAACTAGAGTCTCCAGCCATGCAGGCTTCGAATGATACCCCACTTCGAATGTGGATTCAAGATGGTGCTCCAGAATGCTCTCATCACCCAAAGGGGAAGTCCTGGGAACTCCGGGATCGACGATCATGGGTCCCCATCGCTTACTATCCCACTCTGATGTCCGTTGCCGAGTAACCGATACCTCGGCTACAACGGAAACACCGCCTCTGTGTCCCTCACGTCACCTGGATCGACGCGAACGCGTCGATAATACCAAATAGACAATCATATAGTCGCTCGTTACTTTGGATCTCGACGTTTCGGTAGTCGAAACTACCGAAACTATCGATACCAACAAATCACCCTCTGGTTTGGTTGGGCTACACATTCCCCTACATGTTTCGGAGCGAGACCATGTCAGAAACACCTCTGGCTTCCACCAGGGTGTTGTCCCGTTGCTCTTGTGATGCTGGCCACAGGCCAGCTACTTCGGGTTCTTAGTACTGCCTCTAGTAAATGATATAATAGGAATGAACTACACATTTGAAAAGCGAAAAATATAGCATTTTCATAGGTGTGTTCATTCACTGCTTATCATCTCCCTTATTTTTGAAATCTTGACCGTCCCCGGTCAAGCTGACTTCAAAATCTCGAGCGATTCTATATGTTTCCACTGATTCTGACGGTTCCGTTTATTTCCAGTGTCGTGATGCCGAGGAACCGATGATGGTTCTCTTACGGCATCAAGAGTTGATCACCGTGATCGGTGTCCTTCGACGTTTAATTATGTCGTGACATCTTATGGGTCCCTGATGATTATCCCGTATTGCATTCCACCATCCACCCGAGTCACAATCTCTTTTATCTCTGTATCGAGTGTTTCAATAGCTTCCAATGTGGAAACCTCTTTCCATGCCCAATACTTCGCTGCGTTGACTAACTCGCTATTCTTAGCAAAGTTAATCAATGGGCCCCTGAATTCGATCCCTGCGACTCAATAGTCGCTTATTTTACTGCGGATCGATGTCTTCTCGTGAGTTCCCGTGCGCCTCGTGCCCTCTTTATGACTCGGGGAAATTTTTCCAATCAAATGAAAATTTGCTTCCGTGTCACGGCACCGAAACCATCAACTCTCCTCTCTCTCTACCACCATGTCGCGCAACACACTCTACTCCGCTCTCAAATACGACCCCTCTCCTTCTAAACCCATCGAGCCGTTCACCAAGCCCTTTTTCCGTGGATTCCACATCAGCAAATCCGTTTATAAGGCCGGTACAGCGATTCTCTTTTCGCGCCACCCATTGTACGAGGATTTGGAGGCAAACAAGGTCCTCCCTACTTTGAAGAAGGCCTTGCCTGCCGTGGTGCGTCCTTTCTCCACACTTTCTATGTGATTCCATCCACTGACTGCTTCCCAGCGATATGGTCTTCACGCTATGGGGTCCTCTGCGTCGATGCCAAGCGACATTACCATTTTTCTTGGTAATATCAGCTTCCTCCTCGACTCGCTTGGTGAGGAGACTCCCGAATCCATCCGAGAATACGATGGGATCCTGTTTCCCACCTACAAGGTAATATTCCCGTCGTCGTCGTCCACCTTCCTGACTTTTCCATCGTAGAAAACATTGTTTTCAGCGAGGGGTGTGATCTCCCTGACGTCAAACCGCCTTCCCAGACCGAGTTCGACGCCGCGCCAGCAATGGATTCAGCCCGTCGCAAGCGCAAGATATTACCCTCGGACGACGAATCCAGCGACGACGATTCCGTCCATGATTCGTCGTGAGTCCCTTTCAACTGCCTCTTGTCTACCTTCTTGTTTAGCTTTATCCCGCTTTTATACAGGAAACCACCGCTCAAGAAGAAGACAAAAGCCGACGTCGTTAAGAACCCTCCCAAGGTGCGCATTGGAACTTCGTGATCTCCATTCTCTTTGCTCATCTCGCCGCTCATCCCTTCCCATAGGAACTCGAGACTGTATCCGACGACGAAATCCCATCGGTGTCGACCTCCAAAGGTCCTCATAAGTTGCGTAAGACTGGGGCCAAGTATCCTCAGGAGTCCGATGACGAAGACGATGGAAAATCCAAGAGAACCGCGAAAAACAAGGTACGTTTTCACTTTTCGTGCATTTTCCACACCGTCTTCATCCTCCTTTTAGAATACCCAATCTATTCGCGCCCGTGTCGCTGCTATCATGCCTGATATTGAAGCCGCGCTCATCGAGCTCGCCACTACCAAGGGCAGCTTCAGTAAGTCTTTCTCCTATTTCCGTTGTTTCAATCCACGATTCCGTCTCTCCAGAGTCCGTTCATGGTGTTGGAAAGAGCAATCTCATCGTTTCGCTCATGTTCAAGCAGGGAAACAAGAATTACATCCCTCGTTCATCGCTGGGCCCGGCTTCTACCTCGGACGCCCCTCTGGTTCCCCGCCTCGACTTTACCAACCATGTTCATCTCCCGGTTGACAAGGCCATTGCGGTATCTTCCTATTATTCTCTTCTCTCTTGCACACTAAACGATTCCACAGGCGACCTGGGCTTGCGTGCTTTGTTGCGTTTTTAAAGCCGACTGCATCCCCAACGACCTCGGAGTCGAATGCGTCCACTGCTCCATCAAGAAGGTCGGACATCTCTGCGATCACGCTGCCAACGCCGGTCGCCTCCATAATCTCGTTCAGAGCCTCAAGGATCTGACAGAAATCATGGACCCGAGCAGTACGCCGCGCGTTTCTCCTTTTGAAACTCCCTGCTAACTCCTTTTCCCAGTTGGTTCACTCGACCTTCCCTTCCTCAAGCGACTCGGTGAACGGGCCCTCACGATGCAGACGTTGGCGCAGGCTGACCAGAAGGAATTCGGGGACTGTCTCCGCAAGTTCCTCGAGGCTGTCGGCGGCCAGAACTCGATCCTGGGCTCTGCCGGCCTCGAGTCCTTGTTCCCGAAGGATGTCGCCCCTCACGTTCGCCCTTCGTTCAACCAACTGATCCTGGCATTCAACGAGGCGATGGGTTCCAAAGGATCCGATGTCAAGAGTGAAGTTTCGGAGGGATCCAGCCTCGGCAGCGACGACGTCATCATGGCCCCTGCTGGTCCCAGCTCCGAATCCGGCCTCAAGCCCACTGAAGACGCCGCTGAGAACAAGTAGGCAATGGGCGGGCTCGTTTTGGTGATAACCCTCATTACTTCTTCGCTCCTCTACTAATTTCTCTTCAGTTTTTCGAATGCATTTACAACACCGCGGACTCTCAAACTGGTTTCTACCTCGTAGATAGAAACCGTTTGTAAATTTTATATAGTCATCATCTTGTATCGCTCGGGGCGGCGTAACAGCCCCTAATACTATAAACTTTCTTGATTCTTTGTGTGAATCAATATTTAAGTGAAATTAACGAGTCTCTAAGAGCGATCCAATGCGTGTTCTTTTGTCGGATACATAGGTTTCCAAAGGAATCTCTCGATTCCCACTTCGAAACTCTGCCCTTCGAATATAGAACTTCACCAATTGGCACGATCATAGAAGTCAGAATCACGCAACCGATCACCGAAATGATTAGCGAGGCTAATCACTTCGAAACATCATCAATATCATTCCTTTAGTGGAAACATGTCCGCATCCTACTGGATATTTTGAGTTCTCTCAATATCCTGTGGCTTTTATCTTCGCTTATAAAAGAATATGCATCCTCCATGTTTGCCTACTTGGTCCTTGAATCAGAGTCTTTGTGATTCGGGTCTGGAAGCGCAGTTGCATCAAAGCAATATTTGCAATAGGGGTGTCCCATGTCATGATTTGGCATTATTCCAGCATTTTCACTCAACTTCAACCCCGGGTATCCCGGGTTATCACAAGCATACGGAATAACCACCAGGGGGTTATTCGTAGTCGCTTGGGACGATTGCATTGGGAATAACCAACCAGGGGTTATTCAAATGCTGATCGGAACACGCGTAGGACGATTGGATTCAGAATAACCAACCAGGGGTTATTCAAACGACGATCGAGATATCATAATAACCAACCAGGGGTTATTCAAACGACGATCGGTATTCGTAGTCGCTTGGGACGATTGCATTGGGAATAACCAACCAGGGGTTATTCAAATGCTGATCGGAACACGCGTAGGACGATTGGATTCAGAATAACCAACCAGGGGTTATTCAAACGACGATCGGGATACCCCGATCGCCCGTTACCAAGATCGAACACCTGCAGACGGTCGGTATTTCATAGGAGGGACAACCATCAGTTTCATAGGACACAGTATATAAACTCGGTAGAATCTACATGTACTCTAGATTCTACCTCGTCTAATATCAAGTCTACTTTGACCTGACAACGGCGCAGCGCTCTCTCACTTCGACTACGAACGACGCGCGTTCACATATCATCTTCTCCTCGAGGTCTCCTCGAGTTCGGTGACCAGGCGGCCACCCCGCCGTCTCTTCAAGTCTCGCGACGCTCCCCCTCGACGGCTATAGCCAAACTTCCCCAGTAGAGCTGGGTTGTTCAGTGCTGCCCTCTCGTTGTCAGTCGCGATCACTTCAGACCGGGTTATTCAACTATCGTCCCGGCCGGGTTATTCTCTGTCCCGCCACAGCCAGGTCGACCCAGGGCTTGTCTTGACATCCCATGCGGTTTTACTCGTCTCATGCGCTTCTCCGTCGATCATCAGGTCCGATTATCGATAGATATCCGTGTTTCCGTATTGAAAACTCGACATCTGGTGGATACTTGTAAGGGAAGAGGTAATTCTCGCCGTTTCATTGGTCCCAGGATCCTAGGATCTGTGTGAAAATGGCTTAAATTGTGGCCGTCGGATCGTTTCCTAGGTCACCCCTCCCTCATTTTTGAAATTTTCGCCGTCCCCAGCGAAATTCCTTATCCGAAACAGCATCTGGGTGGAGTATATAAGATGGCGTTCTACGAGGAGTATATTCCCCTCGTCCAACTTTATCCTCGCACATTCGCTCGTATCGAAACACCCATTTCCATCCTCGCACCCATGTCTGAGGTTGTTATAACTAACAACTTCGTGCCTCCTGATCGTCTCGCCGACGAATGGGAGGAAGCTCTCGACGAGTATGCGGACTTCATGGCTGCTGCTCCCGGTTTGAAATCGCGGAGAAAGCTGAACGCCTTAAAGAAGGTCCTCAATGCTTGGGTCCGTCGTTTCCACAACCTTTCTCAGCTTTGGAGACCATTTAACTTTCACATAGATGCCTTTGTTGCACCCATCCGACCTCAGATTCGCCGCTGGCGCGGAGAATTTCGCGACGATGTTGTTCGCACTCGAGAACAAGATTAAACAGTATGCTCAGACGCTCGGGACCGACCCTGACACCAAAGACGAGAACCTTCCGGCCAACGTCGAGGCGTTTCAGTCAGCCGTTGCGTCGTTCCGTGAGCTGCGCCGTGTAGGCAAGGTCATTATAAGCGTCCCACTCCCGGAACCGTCCAAGAAACCTGCCTCCTCTAAGAAGGTAAGCCTTGAATCGTCCAGCCTGCTTCATCCTAACTGTTCTCTGGCGTTTCCATAGGAAGGGAAATCCACCAAGCGTTCTCGCTCGATCAGCGTCGGTCCTTCGGACGTTGAGACCGTTGAACCGGACGAGTTGGATCAGGAGGATGTCTCCATGGTTGATGCGACTCAATCTGTGCGTCGTCTCCCTTTATTTTTGACATCTCTAACCCGATCCCAACAAGTCTAAGATCGCGACTCTACCCGATCCTCCTACCGACTCCGATTCCGAGGTGGAAGAAGTCCAGAAACCCGTCCGCAAGAAAGTTGTGAGTTCTTTCTCAGATGGCCTCGTATTCTGTTGAACTGAATACAGGTTACTCGTTCCCAGAAGATCGTCTCAGACCCTAAGGCTGAGGCTTCGACCTCCAAGAAGTCCGCTACCTCCGTTCCAAAGGTCCGTAATCCATTATTACTGGTTCCTTGGAACTATATTAACAGTCATTCCAACAGGAGGGCGACGGTATGTGAACTATTGCCTCTGAAACATCCGATTCTGAACGTTTCATTAGATTCCCTTACGTATAGGGAAGTCCTCAAGATCTTGGACGAGGCCAACAAGCTCGTTGGCCATGCTGCCAAGATCCCTCACACCGTCGATGGTCTCCAGCGCATGGACTGCGCTATCCGTACCCATCTCAGCCAAATTGCCATTCGGATCTCCATCGAAATCGCGAAATACGACGCCGTCTTTGACGAATACAACCGTATTCGTCAAATTATGGAGGCTAGGAACGTTGGGCCGAAGGACCACACCATCCTCGAGTAGGTGAACTCTCATCCTTCCTTCGTAACAGTCTTAGAACTCATTTCCAGCGTAGGGAACCAGTCGATCTTTCCACCGTCCGTCCGCTCCACATTCCCACCGGTCCCCGTAACTCTTTCCGCGGCCGCGTTAGTCGTGGCCGTGGTGGCCGTGGTACTCGCGGTTTCTAAATAGCTCTAAGCCATTCATCTCCGATAGTTTCTCATGTTCCTAAGTCGCGTATACGCGCTTCCACTCCTTTCGATACTGTTTCTGACAAACTCATACACTCCTTTGCGTATCTCCGCTTCGAGACCCTCGTAGACACTATTCCTGTACTCGCAGAATAGTGTATAACCCAGTTTCCATTGTTCCGAAAGCTCGATTCTAGTTCTTAAGTCTCTTCGAACGTCTCGGCCCCTTGGAAACTTGAGTATCAGGCTCATATTCCTCATCCTCAAATTCTGGTTCCAGTGGCTCGTCGCTCAACTCAGCTGGATCTTCCGTTTCCCAGTTAGGGTTCAGGTTGATACCATCGAATTGCAAGTCTCGACCATGGGCCTTGTCCTTCTCCTCCATTTCAGCCACCAAACTGTCCAGATCCGTCTTCGACATGTCGATTAATTCCTCAATCTTATGTTTAAGCCGAATTGACTTTCTGGCAAAGTATGGAATCACTCGAAACGCGCCAACCTTTCCAGGGTAGACTGCTCCATTTAATTCACACACGATGTAGGCTCCTCCCTTGGTTCTTCTGACTACTACCATCGGTCCGAGATATTTAGGCTTCATCTTGCGGTTCAAAGACTTTTCGACCCGTGTATTTCTGATAAGGACCAAATCTCCAGGTTGGAAATTATAATCCTTAATGGAATGCTCGTAATCTCGAGCGTACTTTTTCACCGCTTCGAGTTTCTCAGCATCTACACGTTCCCTCATCTCCTCCACATGCTGCCTATGCTTAGCAAGCGCTCTGGCCCTCAATCCAACTAATTCCGCAGTGGAAATTATTTCGCCAGGGTAGTCAACCAACCAAGTTGCTTCAACAATGTCAAGCGGAACTGTGGGATGACTTCCCGTAACTGCGAAATAAGGGGAACAACCCAATCCTCGTCGAGTTGTAATCCTATCCGCCCACACAATCAATGGTAAGAACCAATACCACTTCCTAACATCTCCACCAGTTGCTTTGTAGATCATTTGGCGCATATGGCGATGTCCAGATTCAACAGGACCGTTGGCTTGAGAATTATAAGGGGATACCCGTATTCCGGTGATCCCATACTTATGATTCAACCATTCGACCGCTGCAAGAAACGCCGGAGCATTGTCCGTTACGATTTCTGGAGGACAGCCCCATCTGCATATGATGTTTTCCAATAGGAAACGTCCCAATTCTGCCGCTGATTCCGACCGAAGACCTTTGGCTTCGAGGTATCGACTTAGAGAATCCCTTGCAGACACCACGTATTTGTGTCCATTTGATAGGGCACCCATAATCATGACGTCTATATGGATTTTCTGGAACAGGCCAGGCGTAAATGTTGGTATCGGTGGTATCCGCAATAATTCTTCTTGTCTAACTTGACACATATGGCAAGTTTTGACATACCAAGCTATGTCGCGTTCGAATTCTGGCCACCAGAATCGTAGTTCGATCAAAGACTTGGTTGCGTATACCCCACGATGGCCAACACTATCATGTGCCGCCCTCATCATATACATCCGATGCTCCTTTTCTACAACCAACTTGTGTTCCGAGTTCGCACCCTTCCGAAACAATCTTCCCTTCTTATCTAGGAAGAAACCAGTGGCGTATCGCATGAAGTTGCGATACTCCTGCGCTTCCCGTCGGGTTTTATCCTTCCGAGACAACGGCTTCGCTGATTTCCGTGTATTTCCTAGTCCTTCTGGTCTACTCCGAGTCGGATTCTCTAGCCAATCCCGGACCATTCCCAGTTTCACATCCTGTTTCAACGCAGATTCCGTGCGTTGATTTTCAGGATATGGTTCCCGCTTTTCTGGATCGAATTTGAACGATTCAGGTGGAAGCATAGGTTCTTCCTCACGGATTTGGCTCATGATATATTGCGGAATTTCTAGTTTCCGTTCCCGGAACGCATTCCTTATCGTTTCAGCCTCATCCCGCTCGTCAGAATACTTGTTCCAACATTCCTGCGCAAATTCGCCATACATTTCCAGTGTCTCCTTTTCAGTTTCTTCGTGGATTTCGCAGAAGTAACCTCCCCGTGTGTCGATCTCGTGTTTGAAACTCTCGAAATCATGGGGTTGCTCGATAGAATCATCCCACTCTGAGTGCTTTTCCGGAGGTGGATTCTCATCGAATCCATCCTCTGGGCTTGGATGATTCTCATCGCCAGGCTGCTTCTTTCGTCGCGAAAGTCCATCGGCTGAGAAGGTCAGGCCTCTCACATGCTTCAGTTCGAAGTGAAACATTAAGATTTCCTCGATCCAACGGTTAATCGTTGCATTTGGCCCCATGCCAGGATTGTCTAACATCCCTTTAATGTACATGGCGTCTGTTTCAACAACCAGCTTCCTACATCCGAGTAACCAGTATTGCATGTGTATCAACGCTCGTTTCAACCCATACAATTCACGTTTCGGTTGTGAAAACCTCGCTTCTCGTTCATTCAATGGAAGTGATTCGAATTTCGCATAGTACTTCTTTTTAGGATCATTAGGATCGACCTGGTATATGATAATACCAACGCCTATCCATGAAGTATCCACAGCCAGTACAATATCCGAATCCCAATCGTAGTTCAATGGTTTCAAGGCTTTACAGTTTTTAACTGCTTCCTTTAATGCATCCATTGAAGCTTGCTCCAGGTTTGTCCATAGGAAATCTTTATCTGCTCGCAATAGTTGCGTCAATCTCCGTGCTTTGAGTGTGAAATTTTCGATAAACATTCTCATGGTACCAACAGTACCAAGGAATTGTCTAACTTGAGATACATCCTCGAGAGGAGGCCATCTCATTATCACACCCACGCGTTCCGGAGAAGGTTTCCGCCCTTCAAACGAACAAACATGTCCTACAACCTGGAATTCAGCCTTGCAGAGAATAACCTTCAGCGCTGAAATCGTGCCTCCGCAGTATTTCAACCTCTGGGCGATTCTATTCAAGTTCTGGAAGTGTTCCCATACGAATCTTCTGATTCCAGGGTTCTCGGGTATGGTTTCGTATACCCCATTCTTTTCATATCGAGATCCCGGTCCCCGTATTGGAACGTCGTCGATATAAGGAATGGTGATATGTGGAATCTCGTCTCGTAGTATATAGGTCACATCATCGTGAAAGATTGGAACCGAGTTGGTCCAACCCTGCGGTAGTTTCACAAGTCTCAACGCTCCAAACGGTGTTTGGAACGTTGTAAAGTCCCGAGAACTTTCCGCTATATCACGATGATCGTACCCAGAGTACAAGTCGAAGACCGCACCACAAGCCCTTCCAGCAAAATGATTTGCAAGTTCGTCCGTAGCCGGTGGAATCCCTGAATGCGCTATAGTAACCGCATTCAAAGGTTCCAACGCATGAACCAACCGAATACTCTTTCCATCTTTCTTTAGAACTCCGAAAAACTTGGATCTGTACGACGCATTCGAAGGCTCGTAAACTCCAGCATCAATCTTCTTCTTAATCACCTTGCAGAATTCTGCCAGCTGACCACGCGGGATTGGAATCGGTCTTTCGATCCAAACCTTGTGTTCCACTGTCGGAATCTCAACAGGTGGGAAGAACTCCTCCTTCCAAGTGCCGCGTTCAGAATCATCCCACGCAAAAGCGTCTCTCTGAACCGTCATGAAGTGATGCATGAGCTTCTGCTCTTCTGCCCACATGAAATCATCATCGTGGATCGCGTCAATGCCATCTTTACGTTCTTGAGTATAGCGACCGGTCGGAACGAAGTCCGGAGGATTGGGATTTAATTTTGGTAGATCAGCTAAAGGATCACCAATTATCTCCCGCTTTATCCTGTACTTTTCCGGTAGTTCCGTGTACACTGGCTTTGTTTTCAAAGCGACCGGTTTGTATCTCTTACCGGCGAAACTGTCCAGAGTTGGTATCTCTGGATCCAAAGGTGTTTCTACCGTTTCCGAGATCTCAGCCCTATAATCCGCCTGTAGAAACATAAGTTTCCTAGGTTTCGGACTATACGGCGTGCCTTTTCTTTTCCTTGCTGGTTTGTTCCAACAATTCAGAAGTAGAACATGTCTGTCCTCGCCTTCAGAACCATGGTCACCAGAGTCCCTACCACGTTTCTGGCGTTTCAACTTCGTCTTAGCACGATTCTTACGCCTCCTCGAAGGTGACGGGCTTTTCACCTTGAGTGAGAACACCTGAAAGGTGTCCTTTCCTTTGGTTTCCTTGACCGAATCGTACCGATTTGCATACTCTTGTAAAAGTTGCAAAGCTGGTTCATCCGATTTCAACTCTGTATTCTCGGTACTCCCCAATAAATACGCAGTTCTTAACTCGTCTGGAGAGAACCCCGTTTTATCGCGAGATTGAATGTACCCTTCTACTTGAACTTCTCCTTGGTCATCGATACCGAACTTTACAGCAATCTCTCCTCCTTCTGGGATATCTCCCATCAATTCCTCGAAGAGCTCTGAAAATCCACATCGTTTTCCTTGTCCTTTGACGAGCCCTTGGCCTCGTTCGTTTGGTTTCCTTCGGAAACCGGATTCACTACAGGTTCCTTTCGACTGTACTCCTTCACAGCGGAGTACGTTCCACGGGCATGGGTCGGCATCGTGAGGCGGCGGTCCGTATTGGGGTCACGTATAGTAACGGTCTGAGACCCATCCTTGAAATTACGAGTCTCGGACTCGGTCAAAACATCGAATGGTCTTCCCAATAGGATCTGATACGCCGGCTGGTCTATAATGTGAACTTGAAGATACACTGGGATATCGCCGAATAGAAACGGGATATTCCGCGCAAGTCCAGCAGACTTCTTCAGTTGTCCATTCGCGCTTTGCATGAATATCCGAATATCGGGGTCCCAAGAAAGACCGAGACGTTCAGCTACCATGAGAGCCATGGAAACAATCTGAGAACCAGTATCCATCACAGCTTCAACCTTTTCTTTTCCACCAACTAGTGGAAATAATACCCTTAGGGACGTCGATTCCATGGCAGTATAGATTGGCTTCGGCGATTCTCCCTCCTTAAGCGTAGAATAGTATTGCAAGACTATGTCTGTACAAACCATCCAGCCAGGTTCGAGTCCGAAATCGGCTTCAGTGGAAATGTAGAACGAATCCACCGGTGGAAGACTATCCAAGGCGATTGCGTCTATCCCCAACCGAATATCCAGATCTTCCTCCATGTAAGGAAACTCCGGCTCAAATCCCAATGTTCCGAACATGAAGTTCTTATGTACCGGAACCCTGGTTTTGAACGTAATGTCCCTTAACTTTTTGGCATACTCGGGATTCATAGCCACGAGCATTTCCACGGTGATTCCTTCCAGAATCTTAGACTTGGTTTGGTCTACCAAACCTTGGACGATATTTGGATCGTCCAGTTTCGAGACTAGCTTGTAAGCTTTCTCTTTAGATGAGGTTTCGGTGCTGGAGGATTTCTCCAGCGTCGACCATTCTCATCTCCTTGTCGTGTCAGAGGTACAAACGGTATAGGTGGGATTCCCTCTTCCTCGGAATCATCATCCAATACAATCTGACGTCCTGTACGATGTTTAGGAACCCTGATTACAGGTTCCTCGTCGTCTTCATCTTCTACATCCTCAATTGTCACTCGTTTTCTCTCTTCTCCCCGTTTTCTCCAGTCATTCTCAGTATTAGCGGCCGAAACTTGGTTCTCAGGAGGCTTGACAGCTCGAGGAGGTTTAGCTTTGGGTATATCCTCAACCTCCTTCCTCGAACTGCCTAAAAATGGGGCTTTGCCGGAGGATCCGACGTTGCTCCACCTCGAGTCATGACCATTTGGTCCTGGACCGAAGTCCCGGATCTATTGCCTCCACCGACGATGTTCAATAACTGAATCAATTGGTTCAAATCGAGATTTCCACCCATCGGAACGTTCGGGACGTTCAGAATAGGCTGAGATCCATGCGACAATTGTTGGAACTGAGGTATCGACTGTACCAAACTCGTTCCAATAGTATTCTCCGGAATAGCATTATGATACGATGGTCCTTCGATGAGCGGAACATTGTAGTTCTGCGAAACGATAGGTCTCTGGTTCTGGTTCAAGGCCCGAAGCCTTACCATTTGTTGAACCTTCGCCGAGCGAATCTCATCATCAATGGTATCGTATAAATGGTCCATGCGACTATGGTGGTATGAATCATTCGACTGAGAAGAACCTTGGTGACCACCGGAATAATATGTTTCGACCATATTAGCCCGCTTGATACTCGGAGAGTCCCTCGTAATACCTTGTTTACGATAGTGGTCCTCAACTTTCTGCATGCGGCTAACATGTTCGGGGAATCTGGGTATCCAGTTTCCGTTTCCGAGTTTCACCAAACCATTCTCAACCGTGATCCATCCTAAATCAATGAATTCGTCCTTTGTGACGCATTCATTGATATAGTGCGGGCCATTACAGAAGTAGCAGGGACCGCGTTCACGGTTTCCTGCCGAGTTGTTGTTAGAACCGGAGTTCTGTCCTTGGTGATCATCATTCCGATGACCATGAGATGGCCCGGAGTGATCCATGTGTGGCGGTTTCGCTCTCAGCGACTGATTCAACTGCCTCAACGACGATTCGATGGTGGTCTCGACACGCTTGATGGATTCCCCGATGCGCTTCTCTTGAAGCTCAGCGGTATCCTTCATTCGCGCCAATTCACCAGCAAAGGAATCCATTCGGTCAGAGATTTCCGCTTTAATTTTCAGTGATTCCATGGGAACAGCGGAACCCGCTATCCCGATGGTTGAACTTATGCGAGAACCTCCATCCAATAGACTCTTTGCACTTCGACCAACCCAATTATCTGCAATGAGATCTGCAATTTGCAGAACCTGCTTGTAGGGAAGTCGGTCTCCTCGTCTATCAGCTAATTGAAGGCCATTTGGAGCTTGTCCTGCTGCGGCAGCAACAGGAGGATTCGTAACAGTGGCAATGGCAGCTTGATTCATGGCGTTCTCGAGTTCGGTAGCGAACGTTACTTCAAGAACGGACAGAATCCAGTCTACCAGAGTCATGTTTACAATCAACGCCGTTCCTGTTAGAAGTTTTTCCGCCTCATTGGTAAATGAAATCGTGAATCTCCGCAATTTCCCTAGTTCGGAACGGGAAATTGGCCGATTACTATTGCAAATCCCAGTGAGCTTTTGTAGAGATCCTTGGTTCATATCCTCGATTTCGGGATACAAGGTCAGGATCTCTTCCTTCCATAACTGAAACGTATTAGGGGACGGAAACTTCGAGAGCTTCTGCCATTGTTCCCTAATATCCACATGATCCAAGTATTCCAACAACTTCTCCTTCTTTTCCTGCTCATCCGTTATCCCTCCGGATGTGAAGACTGTCTCACAGTTACGGATAAAGATCCGTAAACTGTTAATAGATTCACCGTCAAACTTGGGACGATTCTGGTCCCAAGCTGCGGGAATTTTGAATCCTGCAACAGCAGCCATTCGTGTATTCTGTGTGATTCCCGACGTAGTTGTGGGATTCGACGTTTGTTGTGCTACGGGATTAACCGTCGCGTTGGTTTCGGGGGCTTCTAAAGTAGAAACGGCTCCCGAAACTTGAGTATTTTCCTGAGATGACTCAGGAATAGGACGCTCTCGATGTCTACTCGATGAACCAGATGGACCTTTCGGTTTTGAGTTCCGAAACGTGTCAAGTGGCGGCACAAGAGAACTTCTAGCGTTTTTAGAAGTATTGGTTTTACGACTGGTAGAGGGCGCCGTTGAACGCAAAGTACCAGGACGAAGGTCTCCTTCACCTCTGAGTAGAGATGGAAAGTCCCCGGGTGTACTACTTGTGTCTTCACCACCCCGACGTGGAGGTATGATGAAAACGAGTACTTTTTATTGCTCGGAACGGATTCCGAACAAGAAACACTTGGTTTCGAGTTGCCAACAACGAGAAAATAAACTTCTCCCTCGCGGTGGGCTCCAGATGATAAGTGAGCTCCGAACCTAGGATGGAAACTAACAGAAACAGCCAAAACAAAATACTACAACCAAAGAATCGGATGGAACAGACGAATCTAATCCCAAACAACCAATAGTATGCAGCAAGTGCGGTGTAACGTTCGTTCCAGAGGTACCAGACGAGTGTCAGTCCTGATTCAGAGCCTTGTAAAGGTTGATCGGGAGAAAGTTTAATTCAAGAAGTCGTTGTAAGACGTAGCAAGCGTTTGTTATGTACGAAACTAAGAGATCCCAAAGGATATCTGTTTCGGACACCAAGACTTGAGTCGGTTATGACCGACTATGACGATGGAAACTAAGGATCCAAAAGGATTCTGAGGTTTCCAACGCAAACAACACAGATAGAGTTTATTGGAATGAAGGGAACCGTGAGGTTCACCAATATTCCAAAGCGAAACTGAAAGTTCCGCAAAGTTTAACAAAGATGGTGGTGGTTCCAGACAACAAACAACAAAACAGACGATTCCAAACGATTCCCAACCCATTCCCAACGATTCAAGGTCCAAGACCAGCGATTCTATACGATTCAAGACCCAAGGCCAGCGATTCAATACGATTCCAACGATCAATACGATTCAAGACCCAAGGCCAGCGATTCAATACGATTCCAACGATTCAATACGATTCAAGAGCCACGCTCAGACGTTTTATACAATCCAACAAACTGGTGATATTCCAACTCCTACAAACTGACGTTGGTAGGTGTCCGAAGATCGACTAAAAGTTTCCCTTGGGCGTAAGCTGGGCTCACTAGTTGGGGGAAACTCCGTCCTCGACCCTAGAAACACCTCTAGCTACTTATACAATCCAAAATATGACTATGACAATGAAAGAATTAAGTAAAAGGTCCGTTTATCCGCCTCGCTATCCGTGTATCCGTCTTGGAAACTAAAATATAATGAGTCCTATTGGTCGGGGGCACTGAGCACGCCATTCCGGGTATATTCCGACCGTTCCTTGGTAAGATTCTGCACATGGTGGATTGATGGCAGCTTAGACATCAACCACCATGTAATCCTTTTGCAATGTAACTTGCTTTTGGAGTATCCCTCGAAGGTCTTCATGGAAACTAGAGTCTCCAGCCATGTAGGCTTCGAATGATACCCCACTTCGAGTGTGGATTCAGATGGATACTCCAGAATGCTCTCATCACCCAAAGGGGAAGTCCTGGGAACTCCGGGATCGACGATCATGGGTCCCCATCGCTTACTATCCCACTCTGATGTCCGTTGCCGAGTAACCGATACCTCGGCTACAACGGAAACACCGCCTCTGTGTCCCTCACGTCACCTGGATCGACGCGAACGCGTCGATAATACCAAATAGACAATCATATAGTCGCTCGTTACTTTGGATCTCGACGTTTCGGTAGTCGAAACTACCGAAACTATCGATACCAACAAATCACCCTCTGGTTTGGTTGGGCTACACATTCCCCTACATGTTTCGGAGCGAGACCATGTCAGAAACACCTCTGGCTTCCACCAGGGTGTTGTCCCGTTGCTCTTGTGATGCTGGCCACAGGCCAGCTACTTCGGGTTCTTAGTACTGCCTCTAGTAAATGATATAATAGGAATGAACTACACATTTGAAAAGCGAAAAATATAGCATTTTCATAGGTGTGTTCATTCACTGCTTATCAGCGACAAGGGAGGAAGATAAAGAGAACAAGAAATAGCGACGCGCCTGAATTGCTCAAATCAGGCGTGTCGAGGTCGCGGCTGCTGCTTCGTGTCCGAAACAAGGTGCACAGGGAGCCGGGCGTCGGGTACCGAAGCGTGGATGGGGCTAACGTCGTGTCGAGAACATGGTCATAAGGGGCGTGGCACATCATTTCGGACATGCCCCATACTCTTACATTCATCACGTTCATTTCCCATAGCACTGCCTCGCCTTATATTTATAGTCTTCAGTTCGTCGTAATACAACGCCACTTTCGGGGCTACTTAGCCCTTGAGATTTTCTCCTCAGTCTCGCTCTCATTCTTCGTTCGGCCATCTCGGGCCAGCCTCGTGACAGTTGCAGCTTGCCTCCACCCACCATGCGAATACCTCAAGAGCTCCTCGATATCATCTCCCTGGAGGTGGAGGACGTGCCTACGCTCAAATGCCTCTCGCTTGTAGGCCCCCAATTCCGGGGAGCCTGTCAACGCATTATTTTCCATTCCTTTGTCCCGCTGCGGCCAAACCGACATGACGGACCAGACGTCCGAAAGAGGCGCGTCGAATTCCTCCAGCAGTCGCCGCGCATTGCTGGGTACATCAAGAATCTCGAGCTCGACGTGGCGACCCATCCCGGATCCACTGCTCCCGGCCTTCTGATGCGCATCCTCCCCATCTTGGTCAGCGTCACTCACCTTGAGCTCTTCGGGGGCGATTGGAGCTCTCTCCCTCACAATTGCGCCAAAGCGATTCTCGCATTCTGTGATGCCACAGACGACAGCATTTGCAGTATCTGCGTGTGGAGCAATTTACAATGGCCTTTTATACCGTTCTACGTTTCGCTAGATTGGCCCCCATCGTCACCTTTCACGAGGTTCCGGTCCCCGCCTTTATGGACGTCCATCTGTCTTTTTTCAACAAACCACGCCAGTCTCCCCTGCTCCGCCGGTTATCTTGGATGCGGGATCCGGAGTCTCCCTCTGTGACCGCGGGCACCTTGTTGGCGCGGGAAGAATTTGCTCCCGACATGGCGGAACTGCGGGGATTGGAAGTCATGGTCGATGAGTTCAGCTGGGTCGTCGTTGCGAACATCATCAGACGATGCATGCACACAGTTGAGGTGATTCGTATTCATCTCCACCATGGTGCGCTTGCCTTCGCTCTTCATCGCACCATTTCTCGTCTTAACAGTATCATAGTCCCAGCCGCATTTATTGAGCACATTCCTCACCTCCCCGTCCTCCGCCGGCTGGAGTTCGCAATTAAAATTAAGAACGTGCCATCTTCCTGGGAGTGCCCGTCCTGGCCAGGGCTATGTGCAGTGCTTCTGTCCCCAGCTACTACCCCGGCACTCACTGAACTCACATTCACGTATCTCAACCTTTGTCGGACCACCGATACCCACCCCTCCGATGTTCACCCCAATGACTTGCAGTGGTACCCCCTCGAATGCGATGTACTCGCAAACCTCGACCGTGTCCTACATTCACACCCCGGCAACCCGCATATTCGATGGTTATTGAACCCGGTAGTGTTCTTTGATAACAAGCTCGGGGGCGAATCACGCCCTCCGCTGGTGCTTGATGGTGAAGTGGTCGGACTTGCATTTTCTAATTTCCGTGAATCGATGCAGAAGGAGATGCCGCAGATGTGTGCTGATGGACGGCTCATGTGTGAAGTGTATCATCATCGCTGGAGGGTTGGCCGCTATTGGATAAACAGAGTGGATCATTGACGACTGAAATCTGTCGTGGACAATGTTTAATGCAACTTCTTGGTTTACTTGCATCTTGCTGCACACAATGTGTTTTGGGGTGGTGCCGAGAGAACATGCAGATGGGTGGCTGGACCAAAGAGCGTCGTTATGGAATCTGGCAATAGGGTCGTTCACAGTTCCCTTTTTCCTGCCCTTTTTCTCCCTTTTTTTCGGCCTTTTTGTGGTTCCCGCCGTATTTCATCGGGGTTTTTTCCCCCTCTTCAATTATGTATTAAAAAGGGGGGGGGGGAAACATCCCAGCTGAAAAACTGAACGAAATCCATCGAAAAGGGAGCGAAAAAGGCAGGAAAAAGTGAAGTGTGAAACCCCCCGCCGCGTCTCCCTTTTTCCGCCCTTTTTCGTGCCCTTTTCAACTCTCTTTCTCTATTTCATGCAGTTTGGGTGCTCCTATTATTCCCCAAAGGCAGCATACCACCTCAGATGTTCAAAAAAGACTGGAGTGAATTTGTCTGGATTTTATGGCTCACTCAATTAGATTATTCAAAAAGGGAGAGCAGAAGAGGGAGTAAAAAGGACGCGAAAAGGGAGACTGTAAATGACGCTAACCACCGGTCCGATTTAACCCCGATTTTCATTTGTCAACACAAGCAAGGGACTCCACAGCGTTCACGGCTCAGCGCTCAGCTACTTGTTCGTCTTTCATCCCTAATCGTAACCGTTTCCTTTTTTGCTGCATCATTCAGCTCGCGTGATTGACGCGTTCACGCTTCGATCATATGGGGCAACAAGGTCAAATTATCCTCGTACAAGTTAACAGCCATATGAATTTCTGTAAGGATAAAGAGTGTTGAGAAATCCTGAGATATCTTGAAGGTTCAATCAGAGAGGGACTATTTCAGCTGAATCTTTAACACTCCTTAATTTAGGCAAGAAGGGTGAATGGGACCGCAAACAGTGACCTAGGATAAAACCGGCATGCCCGCAGAAGATCCGTGCCGGTCCTTATGCAACACCCCGTTCGCTCGGCGCGTTCCGTTGCTCGCCTTTGACGCGCGCCCAATTTGACGACGTATCCGCGAATACGGCTGGCGTTTCTCTCGCTGCCTCATCGTCCAGCGGCCAGCCGCTGCGCGTGCAGCGCGGCATCTCTTTCCCCGGTCCGAGGGAGCGCGAGGCGGGACTGGGACGCATGACCCATTGCGGCCGATGTGGCGGGATGGTGCGGAGGTAGCTTGCTTGCCCGTGTCGGGACGCGAGGCCTAGGGTAGGGCGTCTTATCCTTGGACTGTCCGCCTGCGAGCCAGTTGTCGCTTCGGGCTGGAACCAGCTGACGATCGCGGACCAGACTGTTGCGGCGCCTGCGGGTGGCGTATGTATGTTAATGGGCAGATTTGATTTACGTTTTCCCTTCTTTTTTTGGGTACTCTCGGCTGCAGTTTCAACAGCTTTCCTACAGCTTTCCCGGAAGTGATGTGATGGGGAAGTGCAGAAGCGTTATGCCTTGTGGGATACCACAGCACACCACATTCTTTCCTCCTCCTCCTCCTCCTCCTCCTCCCTCTTGCCTCCCCTTTGCTGCTAGCTCCCTTGCCGTTGGACATGTTTACGGGACTGCGTCGCACCCGCTCCACTAGAATCGCGTCGGATGCCTTCGATGCGACAAAGGTCACTCTCAAAGCAATCCAAGCGTCTACGGACGCCTTTGCACCTCTCAAATCCGTTGTATCCGCTGTTCTGGTGATCTTGGACGGGATCGAGGTGGGCTCTCGACTCCAGCACGTTTTTCAAGTTGCTTGCTCACGGACAACTGTATCGACCTTTCAGAAAGTCCGGTCGAATAAGGGATGTGCGCACATCGCAGAGCGCTCAGCACAACTTGTGCAGGATATTTGGAGACAAACAAGGATTTCGATGTCGCACTACCAGCGGAAGTGGAGAAGAGTGTTGTTCAGATCGAAAAGTCTGTCCTCCGTCCACTTACAGTTTTGAATATTGACCTGGCTTGCAGGCTATTCAAAGAGATTAAAGAATTCTTCGAAGGACTCAAAAAGAGAACCTTTTGGAACGTATAGCTCGCCAAGATCGTAACAAAAGCCAAGTCGAGGAGTATGGAAGATTACTGGACGAGGCAATGTCCATTTCAGTGTACGTGTCTCCCATAATGTCAACCGAAGTACAAGTGCGCTGAAATTCCGATATCAAGATCAACCTGGAACTAAGCATACATCGGTTACATCTGGAAGCCGCTGCCGCCGACCAGAAGAGACACGCCGCTGTGCTGGCCGTCTCGCGGATGAGCGAATCTGAGCGCGTGGTGCGTCAAACATGAGATGTGCTTTACCGCAATTGACGAGTCCCTTGGCAGCAGCTCCTTACGCAGATATACGGTAAAGGTGGTCGGAATCTGACTACGATCTAGGGGACGTCCATATGGGGAACAAGCGGCCATCTTTTATTTTATTTTAGATCACCAAGTTAACTCCATTGTGTGGCACACATCTTTCGGAACGGCCGATTAGCCGTGGGGTCCGGAGGGGCTGTGCACAACTGATAACAACCGATAATTGATTATCCTAATACGGCTACAATGTAACCCCACCTCTAACTCAATCACCACTTCATTTCCCACCTTGAGGTATATGTTTTCTGAATCAGAATCCAAAATAGTTTCAGAATTCGACAACATTCAAAAATTCTGGAACCTGTTGCCCCTTGGCGCTCGGTCTCGTGGATTGTGCATAGTGTTGTGCTGGCTCGGGCTTCAAGCCAGAAGCCAGGCCAACCAAGCCATGGGTTCGCCAAGCCAAGCCAGGCCCGCGCGGTGGCTTGAGCTGGCTTGGGCGTCTGGTTTGAGATTTCCGAAGCCAAGCCAGGCAATGAAACCTGTGCTTGAATTTATACCTCAGGTCGGCAATTCACAGCTATAATTTGGGGTGAGAATAAATTTTAGTGGGCCTTCATATCTGCTTGGTTTATCACTCAGCAATTCCTAAGACATCATTGCAACTGCAGTCTAGTAAATCCGGATAACTTGAACTACTTTCAGATTTGAGTCAGATATACAAGTCGTATCAACGATTGTGGACACTGAATCCATGAGTTGCGACAGCATTCGATTAGCCTAACATTATGCTCATACATAATTGCTCATACAACACTCACACGCCCGAGATAACACACCTAATTGACTTGGAATTTTTTTTGGGCCAAGTCATGGCTTGAGCGCGTGGTGTGGGCCTGGCTTGGCTTGGGCTTGGGCTTGAGATTTCCAAAGCCTAAGCCAGACGAAGCCAAGCCCACGCCAAGCCCGAATCCAAAACAGAAAAAAAAACCGACCGGCAGAGGTCCGAGTCGAATGGACGGCCTCGGGGGAGTCCTCTGTAAACAAAAGCCCTTATCAACTTGTTCCCGGCGCGCGCCGTGCGTTAACCGCAGTGAATATCCAGGTTGGAGAACGTAGCACGGGGAATACCTTGCGCAGACGCTAGATCGGTGGGGGCTGGCCAAGAGAGAGACAAAGAGGAAAAGAGGCCTCGCATATCAATGATCGGGCTCTTCGGCCGATAGTTGGCCAGAACCAAGAACTCAGAGTCGGTTGAACGTTGATGCTGAGCGGCGTTCAACCACAAAAATAGGGGCTACGTGATAATACTTCGCTCTTTCTGATGGTACTCAGCAATGACGACAAAGACTGAGGAGATAATTTTAAATTGAGGGTGCCATTACTGCCAGACCGCGGCCATCATACATACCCATCATGATTTGGGATCACGATCCGGCCATCAATTCCTTTGCGAGTAAACCACAAGCTCGCTTGCTCTCGTGGGTTGTGCATCCATCGCAAACGCCGGACGAGCCCTTTCAACGATCGCCGAAAGATCGCGTATCCGGTACTTACCAAAACTTCCTCCCCGTCGAACGGTACCAATGGTCGCTACGTGAAGCGAATCGAGGAGTCGCTGATACATGATACACGGACGGCATTGCGTAGGTGATCAACCACAAACAGGAAAAGAGCACTCGAAAGCAGACCCACCCCATTCCCAACGAACACCACCGCGCGCCGCGCCATCTCCATGCCCACCGCCATTGACACGCCCTTCTGTTCTGCATCGAGTACCAGGTCCTGACTCGCAGGGACCGTCTACCCCTCCTTCTGCAATATCTTCTTCAGCCCGCCGATCCACCCTTTTCGTTAGAGAGCATGTACACCACCACATCGAGCGTCGCATTGCTCTGTATCGCATGCACCAGGTACTCGCGGCGCACCTCAGCTACCTTCCTTGCGACAGCTGCTTGGTCGGGCCAGCAGTGCGCGAGGAACCGCTGGTCCTTCGCTGCCACGTCACCGGGCTCGGACACAAAGAAATCGGACAGCCCTCGTTCCCGCGGCTCATCCCACGGCAGCGCACCTCGTAGTCTCCCCGCCGAGGTGCAGAACGAGCATGCGCTGGAACCCATCCCGCGGTGCCGAGTGTATCGGGCGGGGTCCGTGCGGTATGAATAGGTAGCCGTTACCCGCAACAGCGGACCCCACGATCGGCGGGGCGTCGAGTAGGTGGGATCTGTGTGACTGGGAGACGAAGTCCCAGAGCGTGAGGATGCGTGCGCTTTGCGGCCGCGTGCGCTCGTTCCTGCGCTTGTCGCCGCGCTCGTTGGCGCCCTTTATTGCGCTCCTCAGCGCCGCGCCCGTTCGCGCCCCTTCCTGCACTCATGTGTGCTCGTCACCGCGCTCGTGTGCACTCGTCTTTACGCTCGTCAGCGCCGCGCCCATGCACGCTCATTCGTGCGCTCATTAGCACCCTTTCTGCGCTCCTCTGCGCCACACCAGTTCCTGCGCTTGTTAGCTTTGCACCTGTGTACATCGATTAGTGCGCTGCACCTATGTAAGCTTCTCCCCCACCCATCTGTGCTCGTCAGCGCTGCACCCGTGTACATGTGGATGCTCTGCACTCGTCCCGCGCCCGCGTTCGCTCATCAGCGCTGCATCTGTGTGTGCTGCTCCCCGCATCCGTATGCGCCCGTAATGCGCTCATCCGCGCAGCACCTGTGCATGTGTGTACCCGCCTCTGCGCCCATGTATGCTCGTTAGCGCCGCGACCATGTGCGCTCGTCGCTGTGATTGGTCATCTCAATTTCCTTCATCTTTTCTTTTTCTCTTCTCATGAATGCTCGGACATGCCGAGTTTCTTATTACCTTTGCGGGCATGCCAGAAGGGTCTCGGCCATCGGTACTGAACCGCGCTCCTCATCCCAATGTGATGAGGCGATGCACATCCACTGCCGTTTCAGCGTCTGTTGGTACGTCCCGTGTGGTTTAGCCGTCTGCGGTCCCTTTCGCGCGCACCTGCGCAAGCGTTGGCACCCGAGTGTGCCCGCTTTCGCGCCCGTGCGTCTGTATCTGCGCCGGTTTCCTGCGCTCGTATGTGTTCGTCGACGGGCGTTCGTGTATGCGTTCGCCGCCAACTGGGTTCGTGGATGTCTGACACCCACGGTACTCGTCACGGCATCGTTCTGCGCCCGATTGCGCCCGTCAACGTTCGTCTGCATGGAGGGTGCTGGGCGCTAGCTTCGCTCCCCTTTCCCCGTTCACATTCACAGAGCATCTGGGCTCTCTGCGCGCCAGTTTCGTCCTTGTGCCGCTCTGACGCGCGTATGAGACTCATACTTCATGGAGCTCGCTACCGCTCCTGGCTGGTGTCTTTGGCATCAAATCCTTCCACTGCCCCTGCTGTTCTTCCCGCACACAACCTTTCATCGTGGTCGGCTTTGATGGGGATTTTCACCTCGATCATTGCTTTCCTTGGGTGCCTCGTTGACGAGTAGCAATGCGGAACAGATCTGCATGTTGTCAATGCATGGAAGTCAGAGATAGAGGTCGATGGGGTACACCTGAACACAATTCGGTTCCCGAACGTCGTGGGCCGTGCCTCGTCTGGCCAATCTCGGCTCCAGATGTTAGGGTGGTGCAGGGAGGATCAGCGGACTGAGAAATCCGAGGCAGAAAGTGATGGGAGAACAACCGGGGATCACCGCCCTAACAGTGAATATCTGCACTTTGATTGGAAACCATGCCATGTATCTCCATGCGCCCACCGGCACGGGCGAGCCGGCCCAAGTGCACAGACAATTCCGCTTCCAAGTAATGTGGTCCTAGGGAGTAAGTGGATGCTGGCGCCGCCGGGCTGATTATAATTGAAATTGACGGGGAACTCTTCGCCCTGGTGCGAGTGCATGAAAATGATCTTGTGCATTGCTATTTGAACTCGACGCCGTGTATAGTCTGAATGTATGAGTGCACGCATGAAGGCCTGCTCGCGTGACGAGAGGTTGTGAAAATATCCTGAACATGAGCCAGACATCAGAAAGGAGGAACATAAGACGAATCTCACGGTGTCGAAGGGTTCCGAGGTTTGCACAGATGTCGCACGGGTCAGGCGATCGGAATGTAGAAGGGAGGGCATAAAAAAAACCCAGCGAAGCTCAAAATATTGGAATGTCGCGTGAATAGACATAGCACATGAGGTATCGAATGCTGTGTCGGGACACAGAATGACACTAGTTAGCCCTTACCGACTTGCACATTCTCAAACTTCACACGCTGGTACCCAGGTACACACCATCTGCGCAAATTGAATGTTTGTTGATAGATTTGCAGAGGTGAGCTTGAATGCTTTGCAGGCCACCCGTCTGATGCAGATGATCTCTCGTGCTGCCATCTGCCCATGCCGGGGCCCTCTGCATCGTGGGTATTGTCGGTTGTCACTATGTAATACCGTCTTACTTGTGCTGACATACGACGGTGAATATATGTGTTTTACGCTACTTTTTACGTGCTTTCAAAAGCTTCTGTCTCTTTTCTACCCTTACTTTTTACCATCTTAGCCCTCAGCTTTTTCTTCTTTTTCCGGCTTAGAAAATTAAACGGGTGGGGCTAAGAAAAGTGAGGGAGTTTTTTTCGCTTTTCGTCTTTTTCGGCTGAAAAAGCTGAAAAAGCGACCGAAAAGTAAAGATACTGATGAGGGGTACAACCCACTATCGAAGAATCGAGATAGCAGGCATATCCCGTGCCCGGACCTAGGTAAGCAGGGGTAGCCACGAGTAAGCGCGCAGTAAATTGTCACGGCTTATATACTTACCCCTGACAGTACCACACTGGAATCGATCCGCTAAACCAGGAATCTCTCGTCGTGCTACACGAGGACCCCGTAGTTTCAGTGATTCAGAAGGGGCAGGATTCTACGCTTCCAACGTGCGATCATGTAGGGCTCTGTTTATAATTCCCCGGGCATTTATAAACGGTTTTTTAATTTTGGTTTATAAGCCGGTTTATAAACGGCGTCCCAAGAATGCCGGAAACGGCTCAGAATCGGGGTTTTTGTGCTCCTTCTCAGGAGCTTCAGTGTCTAACGGTTCTTGTGGTCCAAGGTGCAGCTCTGCTGCACCAGCTGCACCAGCAAGGTCGATTTTTGAGCCTAGAAACCATGTACGGGAAAAACAACCACAGTGTTGGTAATGTGCACTGCTTTTTTCGGGGTTTTTTGAGTCTGATCTTCAAATTGCGCCCATTGTTTCCAGAAACCAACCTAAATCGCACCGAAAATATTGCTATTCTGTCCAATTTCGTCCAAATTCCAGAGGAATAGCCCTTGCCGAGCACTGCCACCTGAATTGAAAACAGGGTTCGGGTTATCGTATTAAAGAACATGCTTCACTTCGTTTGTTCCGAGGCCGACTAATTTTTTTGGTTTCAGTTTTGCAACCGTACTCGCAAGGCGGAATGGTTATCGCGTTAACATCGGTGCTTGGCCCAGGCATTTAAAACCCGGTTTATAAACACCTGTTTAAAACACTGTTTACAAACCGGCCCTATAAACAGAGCCCTAGTGTGATGCGGCAGCAAGGAGCGCTGCTCTCTATCTATAAAAGGGCCAGCAGCCGTCCGAGGAGCTCATGTTATTAAATTAAATTAAGAACAATAAAACAATTTGCTTAAAATCATATATCATATTTTTTGACAGACAGCGGACCAAGCTTCAAGCACATCCAGACTGTTCTCTGGCAAGGCATATCCCGTCTCTGCCCGGACACAGGTAAGCAGGGATAGCCACGAGTTTGCGCGCTAAACTGTCACGGCTTATATACTTATCCCCGACAGTACTACACTGGAATCGCTCCGCTAAATCAGGAATCTCTCATCGTGTTACACGGGGAATTTCTGGGCCGCCTTAGTTTCAGTGATTCAGCAGGAGCAGGATTCTACACTTCCAACACGCAATGCGGGCCGGCAAGGAGCACCGCTCTCTGTCGATGGTATCTCTATAAAAGAGCCAGCAGCCGTCCGAGGAGCACAAACAGCAGGCCAAGCTACAAGTACATCCAGACTCTTCTCTGGCAAGGCCTCTTTCGCATGACTTTCGGCATTTTGGACCCTCCAACTGGTGATGCGATGCAAGAGAGTCCAGCTCTGCTCTCCCGCATCGCTATCCGACCCGTCACACATCCCAGCGATGCGTCCCCCTACGAGGCGTCCTACCGCGTGCCACCGTACTTCTGGGGCGAGGCGCACAGTGAGAGCATAGTGGCAGACCTGCCCCGACACACCGGTAACGTCGAGGCGTGCGAGCTTATCGGCGACGGGAGTCTGGCCTCGCTGGAGCAGCTTGTCGACGACGCGACGCGCACAGTCTCGGAAGTATTCGCGGCCCTGCTGGAGGACCCGGCAGCGACAGGCCAACACGCGCCTGGCACTGGAGAAAACACTGTCGCCACCCTCCACCTCTCGCCGGCCCTTGAGGCGTGGCGTGCCGCGCAGCTGGCGGCGGGCCGCGTGCTCCCCGCCAAGGGCCACGGGCTGCGGCGTGTGCCAGACGCAGTGGTCGCACGCCTCGGTGCTGGCGCGTGGCCGGCGGCTCTGCTCACGGGGAACACGCTCTTTGGCTCAGGCTGGGCCGCCCTGCTAGCCGGCGCACACGACGCACACACCCTGTTCAGCAACTATGTTGTCGACACGGCCTTCTACCTCGAGCACGGCTACTCGCGCGCATTCCCTTCATTCGAGCGTCTCCTGCGCGACGCAGGCATGCGGGACCCTCACGCGCTTGCCACTCCGGGTGGCCGCGAGCGCCGCGGTGGTGCTGCTGCGGGGCTGCGCTACATCCGCGCGAAGTGCGGGCTCGAGGAACGTGCAGTGGCGGTGGCCCATCATGTGACCGCGCGCTTCGCCTCCCGCAAGGCGGCGCAAGTCGTCTTCTTCGCCGAGTCGAGCATGCTGGGCGTGGCGGCCGAAGCCGTGGCGCGTGGGTTCGATGCCGCTGCGGTGTTTGCCGACCTGGTCTTCAGCAACCCGGGGACGGACGTGGTCGACGTCGGGTCCGACCTGCACAACAGCGAACTGTGCAACTCCCTGCTCAACACGGGCGATGTGGCAGGTGCGCCGCACGGCGTCGTCACCGATGCAGCACTCGGGCGCGTGTACGACGCGTACGCGCACGTCGGGGCACGCGTGCTCGGGGGCACCCGCTGGGCTGAGCCCACGGCCGCAATGAACATTCAGCTGCTGATATGGCACGTGCTCAATGGGCGGCACTTCTTCCTGCGGCGGTGTGTGCTCGGTCACGCCAAGATGCTTGAGGCCAGGCTGGGTCACGGGAGGGCGCATGGTCAGCGAGAGGCCGACTTTGACGAAGCGTTTGACGAGCGGCTGCACACGACGGGGTTTAGCCGCCCGCTGAGGACGGCGTGCGACGGCGCTGAACCAGTGTGTGATAGACTGGAGGACTTCCTGGTGCTGAGTCCTGACCGGGAGTACCTCGCCGGGCTGTGGGCGCTGCTGGTGACGCAGCCGCTGGCGTATGCACGGGCCGAGACAGTTGACCCGGTGTGGGAGGAGGACTTCTGCGAGAGGCTGGCGTGCGCGTTGGCCGAGACATATGCGCGCGGGCTGGTGCGCGAGATGGCGTGGCTGTCGGCGCATGCGACCCATCACTCCTGGCAGGTGAATCATCTGATGGAGGCGGCCATGTGGGGGAGCTTTCTGGATGATGGGCGATTGAATGGGCGACTGGATAGGTTTGAGGGCAATAAAGACACCGAGTAGATTCTATGGGGTGGAAGTTCATGACGGTTTGTGCAGATTCGGTGCATACAAACATGACCCCGCAGCACTGTTTCTGGCAGAGGATCAGAGGATTGAGAGATTTGGGCCAAACGTTTAGGTCACAAAACGCCGTGGAATGCGCCTGCGGCATTTGAATCTTTTTCGTTGAGTAAGATGGCAACATAGTACAACTTTAATTACATGGATAAACCTGAAAAATTTGTAACGGGATGAATTTGGGTGAAATGAGGGATAGGCTAAGGCGTCGATCTGTTCCGTGTGAATACAGAACAGATGTCGCTCGGATCTCTATATTTAGCAGACACGCTAATATAGAGATACGAGGTGTGGGGGAAGAGCCCGAAGGGCTGCGACTGGGCCGCTCGGGGCGCAGAGGCTCGGGACGCGCGGAACCGACCAGA
This sequence comes from Mycena leptocephala, assembly GCA_029378395.1. NCBI lineage: Eukaryota > Fungi > Basidiomycota > Agaricomycetes > Agaricales > Mycenaceae > Mycena > Mycena leptocephala. The sequence continues at coordinate 33,776 of JARJLF010000429.1, forward strand.
CAGGGGGGTTCGCTGCGTCCGAGACACCGAGTCGCAGTCGGGCTCTGAGCGCGTGGACCAGCTCTGGATCGGAGAGAGCTGGGGTGGTGCGACGAAGCGCAAACCACTCACACCAACCCAGAGTGATAACTCACAAATGGTGGTTTGTGCATAGTGCATTGGGCAAAGTGCATTGCGCTTCGCGCAAAGCGCCACCCCACTCTAGAGGAGGAGCGATGGGCTCGTGGAAGGAGCGACTGAGCGGCGTCGAGCGAGGGAGCGGGAGGAGCGAGAAAGAAAAGAAAAGAAAAGATCGATGCATCGGGGATTTGTTCGACGAAGACATGAATGGGTGGATGTCACCATTAAACCTTAGCACACTGGATTCGCCATCGGTGGACGTAGTAGTCTCCAAGTGACTGTGTGAAGGTATTAAAATGTGGGCTCAACGGAGGTGGCCAAAAGATTATCCACGAATACCAGAGTGGAGTGTATTGCCGAGGAACGAGTGAGCGAAGGGAGCCTTGGGGTTATCCCTGATCACAGTAAGACGGGCCATGTAATGTAGGGACGTTGTAGTGGACGTCGAGAGTTGTTTGGGCCATGGACAATATTAATGCGAAGCTTCGGCGTATGTGTGCAACTGCGGCGTGATTGCCATCGTCACAAATATGAAAGCCGGACTCGAGCGGCTGTCGTGTATCAAAATAATTTGATGGTTGAACATCGTGTGGTATGGGAGACCAGTCGTCGAATTTTGGAGCAGGGAACAGGTTTAGAAGATCTCGAAGTCTTGTATTCAGCTTGCGTGATATGACTAACGGGACGTTCTGCGAGCTAGTAGAGCCGCTAGAGCGAGGGTAGCTCCCAACCCACGATGAGGGCAAGGGAGTAGAACTTCTGAATAGAAGTGCTCTGGCAAAAGAAATACGAGGATGCTGTGGCCCATGGCAGCTGCGAACGAAAGTTACTGGGTGAGCGGATACCGTTTAGGTAGGTCGCAAAAGGGGCTGCGAGGGCAATTGAAGTGAATGCGGACAGGTCACGCTGTGTGTACCCCAATGGACATGGCGCGGTTAGGACGGTGTGAACACTCCTTGCAGAGCGATAGATTTGCGGAGACCGTGACGGCGATGATTTAGTCCGAGCACATCTTCACCCTCTGAACGATGGCCATGGTCGAGGGTAAAACATTGAGTGTGATGCATTTAAATGTAAGTGTTCGTATGGCTCGGGATTTCCGAAGTGTACCCCGTTGGAGCATCAGGCAAACTCATTGCAGACCGGCTGCGACGTTGGATGCGTCCATATAGATATGCCGGTGTCAGAGCGTGATTAGAGCTGGTACCACCGCTTCGCAGGAGGTAAAACTCTAAACACGGAAGTGCGGAAGCTTCGAAGGACGTGAAACCATGCTCGAACCGAGAGTTAACGACGGCGGCGCCGGGCAAAATGGAATGTTGCGCGAAGTACGGTTGGAGGGCAGCACGACGTGGTACGAGGGGTCAAAATTTGACAGGAGGCAACGTGGACAGAAAATGGCAGTATCCAGAGTCAACGAAGGCAGGGGAGATATCAGAAATGGGTATGTGTGCACGGTCTCAACATCGTCTGGTACTGGCATACTGTGGGCCGATCAACGGTTAGACGCTGGCGTGGGTTGAGCACATCGGCATCGCAGGCCAAAAGCTGCAAAGATACGGGTCGAGGAGCACCCCAACGTGGTAGAGGTGTCAGTGTGGACAGAGAAATATATATATAACAGTATCGGTGATCGTCGTGAGTGGACGTAGGAAGACGTAGTGGACCCAAGGAACTTGAGAACAAGAGGAGACAGATTATAATCGGCCTAATTGTGCGAATTGAGTGCGAGTACAGTTGGGACTGGCTCAGCGGATGGCTCGGTACTTCGCTATCTCTAATGCACCCCCATCGGGCGCTTGGGCAATCCAGACGGTAGGTCGGTGGCAGCGTCGACGGTCACGTAGTGGGGACATATGAGTATGTGAATGCGCGGTAGCAACGAAATTGGCGTAGGTCATCTGGTCAAGCATCTACGCTTTGCATCTGCAACAGAGTCTGCGGGAGCCGTCTGCATCGTCCAGCTGCGCAAGTGGTCTTCAAGGACCGTCTGTGTTGGCTGCCTCGCGTACAATTGTGCTAGAACCACAGGCGTCGTGTGGTGTGAAACAGTGAACGGCGAGGAAAAACGAGAAGAAAGGGGAAGATGCTCGTGATTTCGACATCAGCCACCGTAATGTATTTTGTCTTTAGCAGCATAACCTGACTTGGTCAGACGGCGCCACGTAGGGCACAAACGAGGTCGGGACGGAGGTACAGCTTGATCAGACAGATCGGGACAGGAACGGGAACAAAGTCGGCTCGGATACGCGACTTGGTAAGAAACGTCGTGATATCGGGACAGGAGCGGAGGTCAGCAAGGGACGTGACTCGGTCGGAAAGGGGAAAAATTTTAACAAATTAAAAGGGCATGGACGTGAAAGGCGCAATGCGGGACAGGAATAAACTTGGCGCAGAGGCACGGCTTGGACAGAAACACGGAGGAGAGGTCAGAAACGGCGCAATGCGGGGCAAAAGCGAAAACGGCGTGGATGCGCTTGGTCAGGAAGGGTGAAACCTGAGATAGGAATTAAATCCAATTGCGCCTTGGTCAGGAATGGTGGGATGTCGGACAGGGCAAAGTCAGCTAGTGCATGGCCTGAGCGGAAATGGCACGTGGGTCAAAGACATAAGAATCGGCGTGTGAGCGCGACAAAGGTCAGATACAGCGGGGTTAGAAACAGTGAGAGGTAGAAATGTTGTGGACCGGCGTTGAGTTAGATGTGTAGCCAAAACGGAATGGGCGCGACATGAGTCGGAAACAACGCCGGCGTGGGAGCCCGACTTGGTCAGGAACGGCTCGAAGTGGGGCAGAAACGAAACCTGCATGGATATGCGACTCGGATAGAGACGAGACCCGCGCAAGTCAGACAGGGAGTTGGCATGAGGCAACTCGGCCAGTAACAGTGGCCCCGCGCAGCCAATGGGGCCTGACGTGAAGCCCGCGCGGTGCAGCGATCGGTCCGATAGAAAAAGACGGAATCAGAATCAGAGCCGGACAAATGCGCGGCTTGATCACGAACAGCGGCGTAGGCTAGCCCTGGGGTCGTCATAGGCAAAGCCCAGTCATAAACGAAGAAGGCATGGCCGGGTGAATATCAGAAATGAAGTTGCGCCACTCGGCTCAGGTACAGCAGTGTGTAACAAAGGAAACGGAAGGGCAGCGTGGTCAGAAACAATAAAATTAGCAAACGATATAATGCCAATGAAGCCGGCACGCATGCGCGGTGTAGTCAAAAGTAGGTCAGAAACGGAGCCTGTACGGGTGCAGGCTTGAGTCAGGGACTGTTGAGCCAATGGCTTCGGAGCCAGCAGGCACGTTGGCGATCTGCGCGGGAAAAGGTCGAGGTCAGCATCGGCGTCGACGGTGGGATGTCTGCGGATGCTGCGTCGTTGGCGAGGTCGTGCTTCACCGAGGCGCGGGAGAGCACGAGGCACCGCTCCCAGCCTTTGACTCATCGTGCGAGAGCGGCGTCGAGGCGCGGGAGAGCGCCGAGAGCAGCTCCCGGCCTTGGTCTCGTCGTGCATCGAGGCGCAGGAGTGCTCGAACGCAGCCCCCGGCCTTTGTCTCGTCGTGCGTCGAGGGACGGGAGAGCACGAATCGCAGCTCCTGGCCCTTCTCTCGTCGGTGTCGAGGCGCGGGAGAGCACGAGGCGCAGCTCCCGGCCATTGTATCGTCGAGGCGTAGGAGAGCACGAATTGCATCTCCCGGCCATTGTATCGTTGAGGCGCGGGAGAGCACGAGGCGCAGCTCCCGGCCATTGTATCGTCGAGGCGTAGGAGAGCACGAATTGCAGCTCCCGGCCATTGTATCGTCGAGGCGCGGGAGAGCACGGATTGCAGCTCCCAGCCCTTCTCTCGTCGGCGTCGAGGCGCGGGAGAGCTCGAAGCGCAGCTCCCGGCCTTTTGTATCGTCGTGGATCGAGGCGCGGGAGAGCTCGAATTGCATCACCCGGCCTTTGTATCGTCGTGCATCGAGGCGCGGGAGAGCTCGAAGCGCGTCTCCCGTCCTGTCTCCTCGTACCGACGTGTCCGGCTACGTAGGTCTGTGCGACGTAGGTCCGGCTGCGAGGTCTGTGCGAAGTAGGTCGGCTGCGTAGGTGTGCGCGACGTGGGTCAGAGACGACTTTGACATAGGTCCATCATCAAGTTGGTATGGATGCACAACATGCGTCAAGGGGACAGCATGGGCATAAGAACGCGATGTGGGTCCGGCGGCGTAGGTCAGAAAAGAAATCGGCCCGGTTGCGCGGCGTGGGTCAGAAAGGGGGCGACGTAGATCTCAAATAAAGTCGGCCAGGGTGCGCGACTCGAACAAAAGTACAGCGCGTCGGGACGCGAGAGTGTGATGGGCAGTAAAGACCCCCACGAGATCGTGAAAGGAAAGAAGGTAGATTGAGAAAAAACAAGGGACGGCTCCCCAGTGGTAAATAGGTACAGCGTGGAAAGGTCTGATGAATAAAAATGGCTGTGGTAATGAGACGACGAGCAAAAACGGGGCGCGACGAGGCAGCAACGGGCGGCGGTCACTGGGCTTCCTGGAGCAGCAGTGACATGTGAATCTGCGATGGGCGACAAATCGTCGTGCTTCGCCGGGATATGTGGTTGCGGCCGCGCAATGGACGCGGGCCGTACCAGTGCCAATGGGATGTAGCGGCACACAATCATCTCCACGAGTACCAACTAGCACGATGCGCGAATGCTCGGCGAGTGGGAAAGGACCCAGCCGTGATAGCCAGAGGTCAATCCAAGCACAGGACTGCGGGGTGCGGGTCCGCAAGGTACAAGGCAGAAGTAGAAGGAAAGGACATTGTGGGACACGAGTTTATAACGTAGAAGAGAAAGGTGCATCGCACCACGACACGTATAACGTGGGCCGAATGGCATGCTGCGCTAACAGCCGGCTGCCCTCGTGGCGTAGGAGACAGAAGAAAGAGCAGGGGGAGGTCGAAGACAGAATAGAGGAACGGTGGCCGTAATACGGGACGAAAGGTGTTGTACTCACGAAGAGCCAGGCCACGGATCTCCTCTATGTCTCATCTATAATTGCTATTCTTGGTCGCGACGTCGGTGTTGACAAAATCAGAGCGAAATAGATGCAGAAATCGAGATTTTGCTGCATGCACGGCGTGTGCTGGAGACAATCCCGCGCTTTTGAAGAGGTTAAAAGGGCGGATGTAGGGCTTCAGGTGCGAGGAATTTGAGTAAAGTACCAGAAGACAGCATAAAGAAGCGAGGAAAAGGCGCTAGAAACGAAGAAAGATGGCGGAGAGTTTGAGGAGGTGGACGTGAAGACGAGGTGACGAAAGTCACGATCACGTCACACTCACACAAATCTCACGCTCCTTAGCGTATCCTACGATATCCTCAAGCCGTTCGTACCTCACGTCGAGGGTATCTCGGAATAATGAAGAGATCTGGAACTATTAGGAGCTAAAACTCGCGTCATTCAAAGATCATTTCTACGGCGCAGCCTCACACGACAATTCGTCGGAGTGATAGGGACGGCTAGGGATGAATGGAATGAAAACCACATGGGAGGAAAGGGGAGATGTCGAAAGCAGTCCTGAGGGTAAAAGGAGAAGAGAGGACAAAGAGAGGACGTGGCTGTGCGGCCAATCAGATGGATGACATGACAGCCGTGAGAGTTCCGGTCGCACCTCTTGCTCTCTTCTCCTCTCTTCTACTTACGTTCACCGACGGGCTTCGTGCACCCCGCCTTGATTTTTTCTGAGCTCTCCTTGACGCAACTTTTTAGGGGTTGTTCCGTGACTTGCGTTGCAGGTGGCCGCCGGTCACGACTCACGATCATGCAAAGCAAGCTCCAAATTTGTTACATATCCCTAGGGTTGAAACCGCTTGCCAGAGCAGCCCGCGTTTCTTGGTTTCAGATCACTCACTCAGCCAGAATACTCCTACAATGACTCTTGAAAGGCTCTTCCTCCTGAGCCTAATCGTTTTGGGCCGCATGCCTGTCTGTACTAGGTATACTCGCTTTCAATGTCAAAATCTCTAGAATTCCCGTGACCTTGGCGTGAGTCTCGCAGTTTATCTCTGTCCGTAATCAGGTCAGTGAACCCGTTCTTTAATACAAAGATCTATTGCTCACGATGAGTCCGGGCACTACACTGAACAAGTCAGATCCAAGTTCGTTTGCCCATCGCCCACCTCAACTATCGGCACGCAGCAGGCGGATCAGGGGTTTGACTCCCTGCCCCCGGAATATACTGGCCCTGTACTCCCTCCCCTCACCCCCCGCAGTTATCAATATTTCGATGGTGAGTTTTTGATATCGGCGGTCCATTTTATCATTAATATTGTCTTACTGGATACTTGCAGGCATGGACTGCGCATGCTGGAACACGATCGCTGCGCCCACTTAAATGGCTAAAAATCAGCCCTTTGAAAGGTCGGTATGTATTGTATTCAGGTATCTAACTCGGCTGTCGTTACAGTGTACGCAACACGGTTGTGCAAGCTCTTTCTCATTGAGCATCTCGGGGTTCGATTCCCCGCGGCCGACTTCCCCTGAACTTGGGCTGTATATATATTTTGGTGTTATCAAGCTTTGGAAGGTGAGTTGTATGAAGGAAGGTCCCTATCGGACAAAAGGACTTTTTTGTCTTTGCAGCCAGTGATTTGCACGACATCTTGGGTGATCTTCCAATTTCTTTAAATATCTTGCTACTCTTGTGAGATCTCTCAAGATCTTGAAAGTTCTCCAAAGAACTGGCATTTTTCCCTACTTACATTGCTTGACATCTTTGAAGATCTTTATAGATCTCATCAGTTAATTTTCGCACAAGATCTTCGCAGATCTTTCGATATCTCCCAAGAAATAATGAGCTATTGGCTGTGTTTTTCGCCGGTCTCTTGCAAGATCTTTGGATGAACAACATTTCCTTCGGCCTACTCTGGCCAGCGCTCCGGGGGCATCAACAACCCTCTGATCAGAACAACCCGAACTGATGCGCCAATCAACCATGATACTATGCGCCAACTAGTCCCCCCCATGAATGATAAGGGAGATAACAACCAGGCGCTCTGAATAGGAAGAAATTAATAATATCTACTGTAGTTCAGCGGTCGAAGACCCCCTCAGAAACAAGGGGATATGGGGAATGAAAAATGGGCGAATAAGACGCGATGGACGGGTCGAGGAAGAAGTAGATAAGCAATAAACATAAACATAAATATAGCGTCTATTCGTAGGCGCCCATTTCTCATCTCGCCTTATCTCCTACTAAGTCGACTCGTGCCTCCTCAGCCTTAGCTCCCATTTTTTAATGCCTATTCTTCCAATATAACATCAGTAGTGGGCTCCGAGGCAGAGCCCATCAACGATTTGCAACTCAGATTATTCCAGGCGACACCAATCCATTTCCAGGCAAATCAATAGTTGCATAGACTCGTAACCAGTACCGTTCTAACAAGGCGGGCTTGTTGCCGTACACACCGACGAAAGAATTATTTTGACATAGGTCAAAATGTGTCCTGAAATTCTGCGCGATTTTTGGGGAAATGCCGAACCAATCGCAAAAATCGCGCAGAATTTCAGGACACATTTTGACCTATGTCAAAATAATTCTTTCGTCACGGCAACAAGCCCGCCTTGTTAGAACGGCATAGGCAGACTGGTTACAAGTCTAAGAGTTGCAGATAGGCTGTCTTTCGAAGAAAGAAAACAGAAAGAACAAAAACAAAAACATTTGAGCGTATGGCGGGTACCCGAGTTGAACGGGCTTCGTCAGGATATCGATCACCAAAGATTTCAAGATAATTGGCCTCGAATGCACTCCGCATGCTACCCGCCTCTAGGGTTGTTGGCGCACCATGTTATCCCGATGCCCGAGGGAGCCAACCCTGATAACCCAGGACACAATGCATAAAAAAGCTGCTATGACCAACGAACGGCAGAGTCGAACGGAGGTCCTCAGAAACAAAAGCTCTTATCAACTTGTTCCCGGCGTGCGGTGCACTACCCTGCCTGAGACATATCCGGGCTGGACACAAAGATGGGGAATATATAGTGGTGTTCGTCTCTTGGACAAATGACGTCGAACTAGTCCCGGGAGACGGCGCGCGGGGCGGGATCTCGGGATCGTCTGACTCGAATGGCCCGCCGGCTACTGGCCCAGAGACGATCGCGTTGAGCGGTATCATGGCGTGCACCTGCCCCTCTCGCTACAAGTTTGCCTTCGACCACCGAAAATGCTGAGGCTCCCACGCATACTCCTGGAATACGTACGCGCGTTCCGACATATACGCCAGGTGCGCATTCATCAGGCTGCTTCCGAGTCGTTATTAATAATGTCGTTCACATATATATATATATATAAATTATGGATTCAATGCATACACGTTGGCGAAGTATTCATTCCATCCCCATCCCCATCCCACCTCGCCCTGGTTCGGGTTCATGTTCGAGAACCTGACATACCGCCCAGTCCTGCTTTCAGGAAAGGCTAGCGCGAGATCGTGCTGCGGCAGCGCGGCCTCCCAGGTATTTCGGGCGCCCGCCCGGGTCCGATGTGCGCTAGCGCTAGAGGGAGCAGTATTTCATCCGCACCCGGAGCCGGAGGTTGGGATGCACCGAGACCGTGAATCCAATGAGTATGAGGCTAGCGAGGACCACGACTGGGAGGATGCAGCGCAGTCGATGTCGATGGCGGAGGAAAATACGGTAGGTGTTTGGCACGATGTTCTGCGGAAGCGCGGCGATCGTCGGAGCCACGGTAAGTAAGTACTATACAATACAATGCATTTCACACGCCGGGAGGTCAATGCCGCGGCTAATTATAATCACCGCTAGCGCTTCAGCGATGGTGACTGCGGAAAACAATTGATATCCATCCGCAACAACAGGCGGATAATTGCTCTGCTCTGCCAGTCATGGACAGCTGAGCTCGTTCCAAATTTAATTTTCAGCTGCCCCACTGGCACCCATGGACAGTTCGCCAGAAGGGGTGAGCTACAGTATTGCAGTTTTACAGGGGACGAAGGAAGAGGTAAAGGAGAATACGTTAATAGATTAATACATTTCCATCTCCGCAGCAGTTGTACATGTGTCGTAATGAACACCTTTTGCAACTCGCTGCGATCGCCGCTGTGAAGAGAAATCGGGATACCAAGCTGCGGCCAAGACTCGGGTATACTATTCTCGGTATTCTCGGTGGTCGACCGTGACACGCGCGACCTCAACCCTTTGTTTTAAGGTTAGTCGTTCGACACGCCGTTCCAGTACCTGTGCAGTCAGCATTCCCGAATTGCGGGCCTCCCATCGCTGAGAAGACCAATGACAAGGAAAAGCGGCAGCATTACTATCTTGGTTTAACATATAGTCGCGAGCTGATTTAAGCCACGTATATTGTATAGAACATCGGGATCTTCCCAGTTCAAATTCAACTTCCATTGAACTATCCCACCTGTCCAATGGGGGGCACTACACAGCTCTCATCGCTGAACATACTCTCGAAAGATATAGTATTGTTTTCAATGAGATGTTGCAGTGAACAGATATATTATGACGACTGGAGAGCAGTTAACCCAGGATTCCCGTGAGTCACGCCGAAGGATAATGTGCTATACATGCCAATGCGTGAAAGCCTCATTGAAAGAGAACCAATGAGGAAGATGGTCGGGAGCCCTTCTCGGGTGGGTCTGAGCCATAGAACATCGTTGCCAGACAGCCTTCAAAAAAAAAAAACACGCTGGATTCAACGTGTGCGCAGCCGAACATAATACGCGACCAATAACAAGGACAAAGAACAGGGTCGCGTCGTCCACGGCGGGGGCACAAATCGATGGGATGCAGGTGGTCAACGTGGAGCGTCCCAGAGTCCGGTAACACCACTTAAGCCAAGTGCATTGCGCAAAAAACCTGGTCCTTGCACCGGAAAAACTGGAGCAGATGCCAGAAATTGGATTGGATATGATGAAGGGAGCAGCCATGAACAGAATGCGAGGAAAGTACGCAGAATAATAAACCGCGATGCGAGAAGGCCATTGGAGACGTGAAACTGGCGATTTCTACCCTGAAGGGTCTGAGAGCCAGTCCCAGAGTCTCGCCCAGAGTCGACCCAGAGTACTAACCTGCTGCTGCTCTGAATTTGGTGTCGGGTGCGGCAAACGGCGCAAAAACGGCGCCTGCGACGTTTTGCTGTGACGGCATGACAACACCCGGACTTCCGATAATCACGTGATCGGCGCCTCGACGTGTCAGCGCGTCAACAAGGACAAATCATCCACTTCGATGATGAGGAAAATTTATGGAAGCATAGAACAAGGTGGAAATCCATACACATTTTTAAGGACGCTCAATCAGAGAACTACTATTTCGGCATGGGAGCCACCGGATCTTCATGGTTGGCTGGCCGATGATCGCGCCGCGCGCTGTGGGCACGCCTCGATCGGCGCTTATACCTCGGTCTTGGCTTTGAAATTTGAATGAGATATCTTGTGTCTAGTTTCTGCACAAGACGGATTCGATCAAGTCGAGTTGGGAATCAGGATTTTTTTGTGCAGAGTTGTGGGATAATCGTGATCGTAGTAGCATTCTACAAGAGCATACACAAAAGTCTGGGAGCTAGAGATACACGGAAATAATAGGTCAAATAGTGTCATGAAAGGTTCAATTTCCACACATCAGACACACGAGAGGTGGGGGAGATGCCCTGGAACTTCGTGTATCCCATCAAGAAATCCACGCGCTTGACCCCCTGCCGCTTCTCTTCAATGTATCCGAAATGCCTGGGGAGGCGCTCGCAGCGTCGGCGGTACGCGTCCGACACTCGGTGCATGAGCTTCTGGGACCCGAGCGCACTGAACTCCGACTGCGTTACACCGACGTGCAGGGCGAGGTGCACCGAGTGCAGGACGTCGGAGACAGTGACGCAGCGGCCATTAGAAGCCGGAATGACGATTGCCCAAGGCAGATGTTGGGTGACGAGTGTGAGGGAGAGTTCTGGGGGATACACAGCAGGCTCGAGGAGACCTGCAGAAGAGACCCCCATGTAGTGCACGCAAATAGAGGATGGATGGAGGGAGACGTCGTAATTCAGGAATAGGGCAGCTGGGAATGCAATAAGGTTATGTGGGCGCCCAAAGGGCTTCGCTGAATTGTAAGGGTATTGAGGAACGAAGGGTGTCGGTCCCGGTAGACCGAGGTGGGGCAAGGTGGGCGGGGTTGAAGGACCCGAGGATGAACTCCCGGATGAGGAAAAGCAGGGACTTATCAGAGGTGGAGGAGGTGAGTGGAAAGTGTTAGTCGAGGAGAAGCGAACGCGTCCTGGCCTGCGTCGATGCCGCCATGGAAATGCGTTCATCGTACTTCTCCTGAATCTTAGAACTAAAGTCGGCAGTCAGGACCTGGTGTTAAATAGCGTCCCAACGGCTGTTATGACCTGCAGTTCTCATCGTTCTATCCAGACTCAGCCATCGACTGTGCTCTTGGAATTTTTCTCCAGTCCACAGCCCTTCCAAGGTTTCATTAAGCCAACTTAGGTGGTGAGCATCGTTCTAGCCAGACTGAGGCGTCGTCTGTGCTCTTGGAATTTTTGTCCAGTCCACAGCCCTTCCAAGAAAGATTTCATTAAGCCAACCCAGGTAGTGAGATAAGGGGCAACGCAGGAATGCATTGCAAGTCGAATCACCTCTACAGCGTACACCTGCTCTCCGTGATAGGTTCCCTTTTAAGTTCAGTGACTGTATTGGCACAGAGGTAACACACATGTCGAACGCGGCCGCGGCCTCCACTGAGTGCTCCATTCTGCACTGGCCATAAATAATGCAGCCCGCACAGAGCTCCTATACTGTAGTATTTCGTTCAAATCGACAGTCACGCGTCACGCACCCCCCTGTCGATAGCGAAATTTGGCAGGGGTCACGCGTCACGCCGGCGAACCTCCCTAGCATCACACAGTGCTCAAAATTGGTTGTAGGGTACGAAAAAACCCAAATTTTCGTTCCGATGTCTAAAATTTCGCTGGTGTCAAGCCAATTTTCCAAATGTCGAAATGATTTTTTGGGTCACGCATCACACCCAGTGTTGATTTGAACGAAATACTACAGTACTTCCAAAGCCGACTCAGGGATCCTATTTAACGTGCTTTATCAAATCTATACGGGATTTAATCCTTCGCTTTGGCACATTCCCGGTATTGAAGACATTTAAGCTGTTATTTCCTTCTGTCGAGGAGAGCGATGATGCAGACTTCAACCTACTGCTCACCTGGATCCTAGTGCTTCTGTCGCCTAATAATCCCCATGCAGGCGCGAGCCTCGTGGAGAGCGACAGTCTCTATCGACGTGGGGTCGGATTCCAGAAATTCGGAGACGAATCTCTATTCAGCCATCTGACCCCGAGTGAGATTGACCCACCTGCCAACGCCGCGGAACTGGCAGGTACTGCTCCGACATGCGCCTGTGCAGCTGTGTCAATGAAGGTGATTGGTTGATGGCTACGCATACCAAAATAATCACAATTGCAAGTCTTCCCAATTTCGGGTAAGGGAAGCCATAGTGGGAGACAGTAATATACGGGGACAGAGTCCAGCTGTGATATGCTGTGGGGTAAAGGACTTAAGGGTGTTGGTGGGAAAATTGTGGGTCCCACGACTTCGCTGAAAGGCCGATCAAATCTTCGCCGTTAGGAGTCGTTAGGCGGAATGATCGCAGACCATTGGACAAACTTGAAGTCAATTACACACGATTCTAATGTCTTCTGTACATATTGATACACATTTCGGAAATTCACCGTAAACTATAAGCAATCAGCGGGTATTAGTGTAAGCGGTTGGCGTCAACTTTCAGAAGCCATTAACAGCAGTGTACGGTATCTATACCATGGGCACGAGTAGGGAGCTGCGATGGTCTCGCAGCGGAGTCCCGTAGCGGTAGCAAAGAGAGGGTAGGAAATTCGTCCGCACTCACGAAACATTGAGTTCCCAAATATGTGGGACACCCTCCACCGGACCAGAGAGCCCAAGGAAACGAGTTTTCCCAACCAGAAAATCAACTCGTTTCACCCCCTTCAGCGCCTCGAGTTTCCGCTCGTCCTCGTCTGCCAGGAATCGACAGCGCACGAAGTAAGCATCGTCCACCTTTTGCCGCATATCGCCTGATGGCAGTGTGTCGTACTCGGCCCGCCGCACAGCTAACCGCAAACTGGTGTAGACCGACGTCAGGACGTCAATAACTGACACATAGCCTGTAGGCTGTGATGGGGAGACCGCAATTGGCCAGGCGATATGGCGGCAGAAGACAGTGAGGGCGGGCAGCGGAGGGTAGGTCGCCGGATTGAGGAAGGATGGTGTGAATTGCGAGTTGATGGTATGGAGAGGGTGTGAGAGGTCGTATTGGACATTAGGGGGTGTGAAGGGTGTGAAGGCGAGCAGCGAATGTATCTGCGCGCCACCGGGGAAGGGGACGTGCTCCTGCCGCGGCGACATCCCGAGGGGCACCGCAGAGGGCCATGGGCTATATATGATGGGTGTTGCTTGCGGCAACTGTCCGTAGGGCGGTCCTTGTGGAATTTCTGAAGAAACTGCGGTGGATTCCGGCTGGTGCGATTCTGGCAGGAGAGGGTGTGCCTCTTGGGACGGAGAAGGCGGTAGAGAAGAGGTAGAGGCGCCTGGGGACGGCGACCATGGAAGTGGTGAGTACATGATGTTCGTGCTGGAGAAATGGACGCTCTTCGTCATGGTGGAAAGACGGTAAGCTCGACGGAGGAGTGTAAGTATAAATTGAATCCAGCTCATGATGGCGCGCCAGGGTTACGAGAGGAAAGTACCAAAAATACGAGATCCCATCACCATAGCATCGCCTTACCCCCCTTGATCCACTCGAATAGTCTACATTCATAATTCAGGATGTCAGAATAATAGGCGGTCAAACTACATCCAACCTGGAAAAACCCCTGCCTGGTGAAAATTGAATATTTGAGCAACGAAAAAGTCCTAAGCAAATCTCCTGTTGATTTGCCGTTAAAGTATCCGCGCGAGTGAATTTTGTCGGTTGTCGCTAGGGTGCCAATCAAGGAGAACTACCCATATAGGCCGTTGCTCTGTCAGATGCTGAGAGAACGCTACGAAAACGGCGCCGAGCTACCCAAAAGCGGTGTAGCGGATCGGGAAGTTGTCGAAGCCGACGGGACGGCGTTACGAACCGCGAACATTTGGCACAAACCTACATGGCAACTTGGTACCAAACACAGTCTCGGTCCCTGGATAAACATCAAGGCGCCCGGTCACCGTCAATCTGTGATTTACGTCTCAGCACGCCCACGTGCTCGTAAACAACCATCAATATAACACGAGCGCGGTCACGTAGTCACCGCTGATGTTCTTGGAGAACTTTTGATTCAGACGGGAGTTTGTGGCTTGTGGCGGGAGCAATCAGCTTGACGTGTAGAATTACTTGATCTGAAGACTCTTGCGATGTAAATTGGGGGAAAACTGAAAACCCCAGACGTGAATTAAGAGTCGGTGGAGGGGGCAATGCATTAATCTTCACATCCATTGCAATGCAAGACCAGTCAAATGAATCATTAAATTACCCATGCAGCATACTGTGGTCAGAAGGCTAAGTAATCAGACAACTAGAGAGTTTGCGATGAGCCATTCGAGCTATCCAATGGCTTGCCAACTCTCCTCTCAGTGGTCTGTTTACTTCAGGCCTTGTCTCCAGTCTGTAGAGGACCTCCATAAGGTCAATTCTGTGCACTCAAAGTACGGAGAATATGTTAGGTCCTTTGCAATTTTCATTTTTATCTGATGGCTGCATCGTAAACAGGCTAATAATTAATGTACAGTACCCCAACAGTACCCAAGCTCGCGGTACGGTATAATTGAATCGGATAGGTAGCATGGCCATGGGCTAGATACCCCAAGACGAAGCAGAGAGATGCTTGGGACGCTAGCCCTAGCACAATATTTCCCCAGGACAGGAAAGCCTTCGTTCACATCGAGGTATATCATACACACCGAACTCTCTGGTCCTTAAAAGTCCTTGACCTGCTCCTTTAGATAAGCAATAAGCTCGTCCTCCACCTTTGTATTCGACGTGCGCTTGTCCGGCTTGGCGATCTTTCCCCACGGAACCAAGTACTATTATTGGTTTGAATGAAAAAGAAAACGAAAAGCCGTCAATACGGTGCCTCCCGGCAATATACACCGGCGTACCTGAGCGGTGATCTGCGTAGGTGTCGCGACCGTCGCGCCCCACAGCTGCGTGTACGCGCCGATCCTAAACGATAAACACGATTATTTCGTTAGCACATGACGGTGTTCTATGATTGAAAGTTTGATGGGCGCACCGGGCAGGGTACATGAACGGATTCATAATGAACCGCTGCCATCCCGCTGCGTGCCTGGATCCACATTCGAATCAGAATAAAACTTCACCGAACGCGAGAGGGACACACCGCTGAAGCTCGGTTTTTATCAACCCGGGGTGCAGCGCACACGAGACGAGCACGTCCGAATGCGTCTTGGCGAAGTAGTTCGAGATGAAGATGTTCCCGATCTTGCTCTGGCCGTACAACGCCCTGGAGTCGATCGAAGATAGCTCAGTGTGGTTAATGTGCTGGCGGGAAAGATGAAACCCAAAGGAGAATATGCTCACAGACGGCCCATTAGATTGCCCTTTTTCTTGATCCAGGCGTCTCGATCCGCTCCGCCTTTGATGCTCACGTATTCTACGCCGCTCCCTGGGGCGAGTGCGTGGCCTGCGGAAGAAGTGTGTATGACGCGGGCAGGGACTTTCGTCTCTTCGTAGGATTTGGTGAATGCGGGAAGCTTGAGTGGTCTTTAGCATGTACATCGCGGTCTGAGGTGGGGATTCACATACAAGGAGCTCCGTTAAGAAGAAATGCCCGATCACGTTCGTGCCAAATTCTAAGCAATAATTTCAGCAGGAATGCGATAAGATGAAACTCAACACTCCGCACGAAGGTCATAATTCTGCGCCGTGAGCTGATCTGTGGGACATATCATCACTCCGCTGAAACCAGGCGGTAAATTTTAGTTGTTTCTCAGAACACCTGCAACTGACCCGTTATTGAACAGAATATCGAGCCTGGACTCATGCGATAAAAACGTCTCCGCAGCCTTGCGCACACTCGACAAATCGGCGAGGTCCAGCTGAAGAAATATCGCCGATTTCTTTGTCTCCTCTTCGAGTCTCTTGATAGCAGCAACAGCCTTCTCCGGTGACCGTGCAGCTAGGTAAATTTTTGCGTTCTTCATGAGCAATTGCTTCACGGTCTCGTAGCCTATCCCACTGTTCCCACCGGTGATAAGGATTATCTGTGCATGACCACGTCAGCTTGCGTCGGAATGTGAGCGCATCAAGAGTACCTTTCCAGACATGTCGGGCACATCGCGTTCAGGAATGAAGCCTGACGGTAGCAGGCGGGCAAGGATGATTCCCATCTGGCGTCGCGGTGGTGGGGGTAAGACGGAATGCGCACGAGTCTTACCCAGCTCCTACATTCCCATGCCACTGTCCATGTGCTGCTCGTTCTCACGACTAAATCAAGAGATGCAATTGAATGAGATTGAATGGCCCGGGAATCTCGGACATGTGTCTGAAATGTCAGTTTTCCCAAGGCAGGTTCACGAAATCGGCATCGCTGAAGCAAAGAATGTTCATCTGGGCGGTATTACCCAGCAGCATTCACCAACTTTGCCAGATTTTGCGGGTTTTGGTACTTTGGGTATCGAGAACAGCCTTGAGCAACACAGAGCCCGGGAGATGGAGTCCGGGAGAAGTAGCGTTGCGGTCGTCGGGGGCCAAAGGATGATGGGAAGAGAAGGGATTCCGCAATGATTCCCGCATTCGGCACTCTTTCTGCCGGTGCCGGCTTCTCCCGAAGGATACCATTTTGATTCTATTTTCGAAACAGCATCGAGAGCTGCAGCTAGACATACAGATACCCGGCGGCGCATGGCAGTCATTCATCCTACGTATGCACTTCACCTCGTTCGTCGAGTCGTTTACAGTAATTCACGGCTGGGTGATAATATTTATTTTTCTATTCTTTTTTCAGGATCTGAATTTACATAACGCATGGGCAGTTCTGGTGATCATCGGGCTTGAATCGAACGAGCTACGCCTGCGGGTGTTCACGACCAATGTCAATCACATTATTCAACGCAAGGGTGCTCCACCCTCCACCAAGCCGTTTCTACCACCGTTCTGCTGCAGAATATACATATAACGATAAAAATCGGCGGCAGGAGATGGCGCGCCCATTCGGATGCATGCCGCAATCTGCCACTCCCACGCAATCGTCTCGTTACCTCTCATCCCATCCACATCCCCTGTTTCCCCGCCGAGGGTTATCTGTTCGACCTCATAGTAATCGGTTAAGCGCGTAAGCCACGACGCTGATCCAGAGGAGTTTCAGATCACTGCTCAGCGTAATAATGGCTCGGGCTCGAACCGACCACGCAGCAAATTCCACCTGTGCTGCTGGATATACGTATAGCGATAAGATTGCGCCTCCTGTTATCTACGCCCCAAGAATCAAGAGTAGCCGGCAATCGCCGGAGGTCAGCAAACAGGGCTAATCTAATCACAATCTGATCGCCGATAAAGGGCGGGATAAGCAGCATCTGGATTCTGCAGCCTTCTCACGAGCTCCCTGGTCGCAAGGAGGACATCGAGACCGCGTTCGATCTCAAGCGTCGCAGCAAATCCTACACATCCCTACATCTTCGCGATGAAATGAAGGTTTTACTCCGAATGTACAAGGAAGAGGAGCTTCACCTACTCCGATCCGGTCGCAGTATGGGACACGGTGCTGTAAATAGGTTTGACCGTGGCTACCGCAGGTCGGAGGGCAGAAAGACGGGGGAGTAACTCGAGCGCAGCGCAGAGTATGCACATATACTCAGAGACATGGAGAAGAGTCGCAACGGGGATCGCCGTCCCCAATGTCGGCTCCGGTTCCGACTCATCAACCCCGTCCTCGCGCACTTCATTACGCAATTCAACGCCTTCATCCTAATCCAGTCGTCCACCGTCCTCACAAAATTCAACCTCGTCATTGGCATATTCATCGCTTAGCACCGGCTCGGATGCTGCTCGTATAGCTACCGATTGCGTCGAGGAATGGGACAATGTGGACCGCAGCGACGAGCGTTTTGTGAGTGGTTCTGATTTATCCGTCGCAATAGACCCAGAAAGTGGACGGAGCACGGACTGGTACGACGAGAAATTCGAGGCACTGCTGGAGAGGTTGCGCGGGCCAGAAGCGGAAGAGGAAGAGGAAGACGAGGAGCCCGAGAGCGAAGACCTTGAGACTGAAAGCGAGGGAGAATAACTTTATTAATATATAATACAGTTGAAATCGTCAAGGAAACTTCTTAGTTCTACTGTACAGCCCGCCGCCGCGACGTTCGATGTGGTGCTGAATATGAATCGGTGGCGGCGCGCACACTTTGCAGTGGCTTCTTCGTGGTTTCAGTAGCAGGTGGTACTTTCCTAGTTTGGCGAAGCAGTAAGGGGAGGCGTACAGTAAAGACAGTGAGGGCAGAGCCCAAGAGAGGACGAGGGGTGTCGCGGCGGGGGAAGAGAACCAGCGGTGAGGAAATGAGGGAGGTCGGAGGGAGAAGCCGCGTCAAGCATTGTAAAGAGCGTGGGGTCTTCCAGACCACAATCAGCCTCGGTATATAACGGAATGGCAAGATAACACACTTCGAAACGAAACAGCCAAGGTACGCGTATCCAGTAAAGACAGTGGGCCAGAGGGGGAGGGAGGACGGGGTGTCGCGTCGGGATATTCGTAGCCGCGATGGGGAGGAGGACCGACGGAGGGGAAGGTTCATTAGTAACGTCGTCCAGCATGCGTTTGCGGCGTTTGGGTGGTGGAGGGATTGGCGATGATCTAGGGTGTTCAGCAGCTACTTCGTCAGCACTGGAGTCGGACTCTTCGTCCTCTTCCTCTAATTCAGAGTCATAGATAGCTTTCTTGGCTAGTTGAGTAGCCCGCTGTTTTGCTTTGCGAGCCACGCTTTTTCACTGGGTATTTATTGACATCTGCAGATTCTGAATGAGGGCGTACAGCGGAGTGGGATATCCAGATGAAAAAAAAATGAGATTGAATGATGCGTTCCAGATAATACGCCGGAGTGTCGAGAGCTAATAGTTGGTCGAGGATGGATTTCATGACGGAACTGGGCAAGTAGGATGATTTGGGTCTGCTTTGATTCACTGGGTGCTTGCGCTCCGTTCGGCGCACTTTTTTTTTCCAAATTTCATCAGATAAGCGTCTGCATATTTGCGTTCCTTTGTTAACCTCAGTTTTTTCTGCAACGCTGACACGATGTCGTTCGAGGTAGGAGGAGTAAATAGAGATAGTTTCATGCCTGGTGGAAGCGGCGACGCGGCGAAGGTGAGGGATACTTCATTCCGTGTTGCGCACAAAGACCAGGGAAGCCGACGTTTCGCCGCTATACAGTCAAGAGTTGTCGCTAGTGGTGGATTTTGATAGATGCGGCTGAGAGCTGAAATATAACATTGGTTTTCAACGAGAAGCAGCACCCTCGCGTGCTCCATGGGCGTAACCTTCTTCTTCTTCATCATCTTGGGCTTGGACTTCGCGACTGTCGTGGGCGCGGGAGCAGCCACAGTTAGACCTGGGCATGCGAGTTAAATATTCAGTTCAGTAAAGGAATAGAACGAACCGGCGATTTGTTTTGGGCAGCGATAACGGCATTCGGCTGAAAAAACACGACTCCACGGGCAGAATTCTCCGCGTCTCTTCCCACTCGACCTTTCTCCTGCCAGAGCTGGTCCACATGAGCCGGAATGTCAAGTGAAAGGCTGTCCAGGAGCGGCTTGACATTGATTCCATTCGCAAAGGCAAAGGTCGCGATGACGACTTGAAATTCGGGATCTTCATCTAGCAGGCGAAGGATCTCCTCGTTGTCTTCGAAAGATCGGAGGGAATGGTACATTTGGATTCGTCGTAGTCGATTCGATCCGGGTGGAAGGGCTTTCCAGAGGTAAAAAATGACACGGAGAACATCGTCGATTGTGCGGCAGTGGATAATGGTTTTACGCAGAGAGTTCAGGTATGGGAGGAGCTGGGGGAATGACCTCCCTCCGACGCCGTGTTACAGCGGCCCGATGATAAATTGAACATTTGGACGTTCGTTGGAAGTTCGGAAAAGGTGATAGTCGTCGCCTGACATCCCGAGACTTGCACAAACAGCATTCGTGGGCGAACCAGGCTGGAGAGTCGCTGAGAGAGCCATGACAGAGGCGGAGGATGGTAGCCGGCCACGAAAGAATCTACCAGCATGTCTGAATTCTGGGTGGTACCCCACTCGTTGATCAGATGGCCTTCGTCGACGCATCCATATACAATATTTGCGCGGAAGACGTCAGACGCCGAAATATCCCTCCACGCCTTCTCCCGTGGATGCTCTGGGGCAACGCAAATGACGTTCCAAGTCTGGCACTCCTTGATATCGCGTACAAGATTGCGGCCAGCCTTGCGCGCTTCAGTTTCTTCAACTCAAACACCTAGAGATGGCCGATATAATGCAATAGAGTAAAAGATATCGTACGATATTCGCCGCAAGGCCCTTTGTGGGGGTGATCACCAGTCGGGTGGGGAGCGCGCGAACAGGCAAATCTGGATACAGGTGGGGATTGCGCACCATCTCTCTCAGAACAATGATAGGGACCAAAAATAGCGCTGACTTTCCACTACCAGTTAGTACAGCAAGGAACATCTTCCCAATCGAGAACGCGTAAGATAAGGCCATGCTGAGATGGATAGAGACCGTTTTTCCAGTCCGGAATTTCTTTCTTGACGATCTGAGTCAGAGTGCGGTGTCCTTCCGGGTCCTTCCATCGATATCAGGGTGGCATAGTACGGGTGCAGAGGTCAAGGAAGCATAGGCAACTATGAGCAGAGCGATAGGGGCCGACGATTATATAATAAGGGCTACCAATGCCCGGTGGCGCGGTAAACTACGGACCAACTACGGACTACATATACGTATAAAATGCTGCAGGAGATTGCGCGCGGTTTCGAGCATGCTATACCAGTTGGCCAACTCGAAACTCCCGGAGGCTTGCAGCAAGGTTTCGCGCACTTTGCCGAGGCAGATTCGAAGACTTCGATTACGTACTTCAAGTTAGCGGGTAACTAACAGAGACTTTGTGCCCCCGGCCCAACGTGCCGAGCGGCTGAACTGTGACAGATGTCGAAACTCTGCGGTGCCGTAAAGGCTGTACCTCTTCGCCACGTCCTTTCCCACCACCATGAAGATACCGCAAGAGCTCATTGACACGATTGTAGACCAAGTTGCAGCGGACACCTGGATACCGCTGCAGGGAAGGGAGTCCGCAACCCTGAAGGCTTGCTCGTTAACAGCCCGCACCTTTGTTGCCTCGACTGGGCGCCATCTCTTTCGCTCGCTCACTTTGTCCGATTCCACAGTCGCGCGGGCTTCATGGCGGTCTGCTGCAAGCCCTCGCGTTTCGTCATCTGTACGCGATCTCGACATCCAGCTCCGGTTTAGGAACGACTACAACATTCGCGGCTGGCATCGTTATTCCCTCTGCTCACGGGAGTTGAGCGTCTCGCGATATCTCACCCCCCGGAAAACTGGCAATGGGATCGCTTCCCCGCTAATTTTCGCGCGGCTCTGGTTGATCTATTCTGGCTTCCTACTTTCCGGTGTGTTGCGTTGATCGACTGCGATGGTGTCCCTGCTTCCATCATCCGCCGCGCACTCTTGTCCTGCAAAGAGGTCGTTCTTGCAAATGTCCACATCTCCACCGAGGCCGACATTTTCCCACCGGGCACAGCACCGAGGCGGACTCCTTCCCATCCACACCTCCCCTCGATCACTTCACTGTCGGCTGCCCTCCGGATCAGGCTGCGAGTCTCTGTCTAGGGGATAAAGTCACATCCAGATTGAAGCACCTGCGCCATCTGGAACTATTGGCCCCTTTCTCAGGATCTCTCCGCGGTCTCGATGCGATTGCGCTCAATTACTCGCGCTTCCTCCAACATCTCGTTCTTCGTTTCCCGCGTACGTCGTGAATTACTACAGACTGTTAGCGATATGCTCACACCCCAATAGACGAGCTGTCCTACCAAAATCCTCTGCTCACTCTCCCACTTCTGACCGTCCTCACTTTGAAGGTTTCTGCGGTCAAGCTATTTCCCTTGTTTTCAGCCATGGCCAGCCTTCCCGGCTTCATGCCGCGCCTCGAGACCGTGAACATTGTCTTCGATTCGTACATGCAACCGACCTCGGGCCCCGACATCCGTCCCGAGGCTGACACAGCCCTCATGAATCTCCCCCGGCTCCGAGGTGTGCATTTCAGTGTGCAATCCTGGCCGCATGATCACGGTTTGGATGACATGTACTGGTTGCGTTATTCGATGATGGCGCGACCCTTTCACTATATTTGCATCCCGGGACTGCATTTTCGTGTACAACCCCGGATTGGGTATGGTGGCAGTTTGCAATCCGATACCTGGCTAAGCTACAATTTCCCGATGGCGAGCGCCGCTGGGCTCCTTACCATCTCCGAACGCAATGCGGAAGAGAAGCAGGATCCCATGGATAAATTTTTCTCTTAACGCCCTGCTTCCTTCCGCATAAAACCTCCTTACTTTACTGTTCTTTCTATCGGTGCTCGGGAAATCCATGTACTTCGATTTTAAACATGGAAACAATAGTATTGGCAAAACTTCAAAGAACAATCCCCGGTCAGCGCTCAAACGGGAATGGACAGAGCTCCGGAAGAGCTGATCTATGGGATATACCATCCACTGATCCAGCTGGTAAATGATAATCGTTTCCCAAAACACTTGCGCACTGACTCTTTATTGAACAAAATGTGGAGCCTGGACTCTTGCGATAGAAACACCTCCGCGGCCTTGCGCACACTCGCCAAATCGGCGAGGTTCAGCTGAAGAAATATCGCCGATTTCTTCGTCTCCTCTCCGAGTCTCTTGATAGCAGCAGCAGCCTTCTCCGGTGACTGTGCAGCCAGGTAGACCTTAGTGTTCTTCATGAGCAGTTGTTTCACGGTCTCGTATCGAATCCCAGTGTTCCCTCCGGTGACAAGGATTATCTGCGCCCAGGCGACATCAGCTTGCGTCTGCATTTGAGCGCATCAATAGTACCTTTCCAGACCGGTCGGGCATATCGCGTTCAGGAATGAAGCCTGACGGCAGTAGGATAATTCCCATTTTGCGTCGCGGTGGTGGCGGTAAGATGGAATGCGCACGAGTGTTCCCCAGCGCCTAAATTCCCATGCCATTGTCCATGTGCTGCTCGTTCTCACGAATGAATCAAGATATGCGATCGAATAGCCCGAGAGTCTCGGACATTTGCCTGAAACGTCAAGGCAGGTGCACGAGATATTTATGAAGAATGAATATTCTTCTGGGCATTGGATTTAGTACACAGCGGCGTCCCCCAACCTTGCCTGGCAGATTTTGCATGTTTTGTCAAGTGTTTTGTTACATTGGGTTTCGAGAATAGCCTTGAGCTACATGGAGCCCGGGAGTTGGAGTCCGGGCGTTGCTGTTGCTGGGCGTTGAAAGATAATGGGAAGAGAACAGAAGAAGGAAATGACAATTCAGGGGAATCGGCACTCTTTCTGCCGGTGTCGGCAGCTCCCGCTTCGTATGGATTGTATTTCCGGGGACCGAAGGCTGCAGCTAGACATAGAAGTATCCTGCGGCGCATGGCGCGTGCCTGCTCAATTTAATCGACCTCAATCGGATTTGTGCACTGCAGGAGGACTTCGTTCAAATCGGGGCTGGGTGATGATTGCGTGATGGTATTTTTCTCTTATTTTTTTCATGCAGTTCTGGCGATTGTTTTTTCTTCCCGCCTTCTGCGAAGAGGATTATGATGTATTCACGTCTTGTTGCGTCGATTTCCCGGGGTTGAATGGTTCAGTATATACACCCCACGTCAAGGTATGGTAACACCCGGAGGCAAGGTGTGCGCCCGCTCCCAGTGCGCTGTGAATGATCAGTTCACTACGGGAGGCTCACGTTCGATTCGGGGGCCGGACGATGCATTGGGAGCAATCCAATATATATATATATATGTTGCTCTCTTTACTTTTTATACCATTCACCTTCACTCTTTCGCCGCTGAGCGTTATTTGTTCGAGTTCATAATCACCTGTAATATTATAAGAGATGTGGGAGTAAATTATACTCAGCTTCATCCAGGCTTCATGCAAGTATCGTTTCCGCTCATGAGCAATTTAGTACAGACGGCTCCACAGGAGTGCCGGGGTACCGCTCGGCGTAAAGAGCGGGAGAAGAAAAAAATGCGCTATAATTGCGGATCATGGCTCGGCCTCGAATCGAACGAGTGACGCCTGCTGATTACGCCCAGTGAGAATCCCGTCTGGGCAGGTATGCTCAGACGTGTTCAGATCTGGTCCATATGTTCCAATCTGTTGAGCACAGATCAAGGATGTCAAATATTTAGAGCTTTTTGATTCTGCTCGCCGAATTTCATTTTTCAAAACAAATTTCAACCCGCTTCTGACTTTGGCAGAGTTCAGTAAAACTTCGGGTGAATCAAAGTGAAGAGCACCCCGCCGATGCCGTCATAAGACAGTGGCGGTCGGAGTTTGAAACACTTCTTGTTCTCCTACCACCACCATCTCCGCATCCCCTCTCTGCCTCTGCCCTCTCGCCACGCCGCCTCTCCCGTCCTCGCTAACCACTAGTCTAAACACTTTCGACGCGACTCTCATGCATCCGCGGGAGCGTGTCGCGTGACGCGACTGAAAAGACGCAGGGTACGCGTCCCTTTCGCGCCCTCGACATTTCTCTGACTTGCTGTGGATGTAGCTTGGAATTGGGGGTGCAACAGATCTCCTCTTTCGTGGTATGTGGTCATGTATTCCTTTGACGCGACTCTGATGTCTAATGCATCCATAGCCGGGACGACGCGAATGACATGCACCGACAGGTGTGCTTCCCATTATCTCGAGACTTATCTGCCTTCCTGGTAGACTCTGGACGCGTAATCGTCTATCCGGTTACTCCAGGTATGTAGTCGACTTGCGCTCGATATCTCTTTCACTTACTTTGACATTCCAATGTCCATACTACGCGACTTGGCGCCTACGCGCTCTCGTGAGTACTCTCATCTCTATGCAGTGACGACTCTTTACTTACGACGTTCTTCTTACTATTATGCGCAGTGCGAAAAGAACGACGAGTCAATGAACCTTGGCGCGACCTCCATGGCTCTGACCTCCGTCTTCATCGAGGCCGGGTACGCTCACGTCGTCGTCGCTTCGTCGGTTCCATAGTGGTCCTCGCATTCCGGTCCTCTAGAGCCTTGCGATTTGGATTCCTGACGCCCCTTCCTGCTCATTCTTCGTCTCTAAACTGTGCGTGATACATAGTTTCTTTTATCCATCCCTTACTTCAGGATAGGATTCTAACTCTTGGAATACGCAGTGGCCTCTCGTAAGTCTGTTTGCTTGAATATCATGCTCAGCTGGCTAATTTCCAGTTTCATAACTCTGGTTTATGTCTTCGCCTGGCGTTTCGCACATAGAATAGGCCGACAGGGGACGACGCGGAGTGAAATGTCGTGGGCTGCACCAGGGCAACCGGTATGTGTCCGGCTACATGGTATCAGCACAACGAGCTCATGTGGTGTTTTAACAAGGTTTACTCTTCGTCGCAAGTATTCAGGTGCGATTTTCATGTCTACCCACAATTCGCTGCTAACGTTCTACAGTCTCACTCACACCGGTATTGCGCACCTCTGCCTCGTACCTTGCACGGCTACGCTCCCTCGTTTGCCTGCCCATTTTCCCACCCCCGCTGCCTCCGCTCTCGCCCACGCTCTACAAGTGATTTCTGTTGCGCTGTGCGATGTCGACGGAAGAACGCACTTGGATGACCCCAGGTGAAGTATTTTATCCCTCCTAATGCTATTCTTCGCTGATATTTGTCTCAGGTAGGCCCGCCAGCATCGGATCGAGGTCTTCCGACATGGTGGCGGCAGCCGGTAAATGGACTTGGTATGATTTATGTATTATGTAGTGAAAATGAATATATTTCAATTGAATTACAACTAAAAGTATAGGCAGCATATTGAAGCATAACTGCGCGGGTTTGCCCATAGCCCCACATATCTGAGCATGTCAGCCCGGAGAAAAAGTCCAGATTATATGCTCTGAGACGCCGAGATGTGTTCGAATATGGGCTGATTACATGAAGCATATTTGGGCAGGTTTGAGCATACCTGCCCAGACGGGATTCTCACTGGGGATTACGACCAGTGTTGCCGACCTCACTGAATGCAAGGTGATCCATCCACCACCGAGCCGTTTGTGACACCAGTGTGTTCGTGGTACAGTATATCGTTGGCAATCGGCCGCAGGAAATGGTGCGCGCCTGTCTCAGCCTCCATTTACACCCCAAGATTCGGTGGAAACTTTGAGAAGAGTAACTGGCCAACACACTGTCGGTATAAATCACATAGTCGGTTCGCAAAATATTTGCCTGCAGAAGTGAGCACCCAGGTTCAGGTACAGGTCCAGAACGCACCGTTCACAAATTAGGACAACGCGCAGCGGCTGACTTCAGGCGATGAGACATCTGCTGAGACATGCGGCCGTACACTGTGCAGCGAGCGAAGGATGGTCCCAAAGATGCGAGAAATGGGACAAAGCATTAATAACTGGGTCAACGGGCGGCAGGCAAGTCTACGCTCGCTCTGCGCCGTGTGTAGTGTTGCCACGGCTCGGCTAAAAGCCGCTAGCCGTGCGAGCCGAGCCGAAATTAGCCGAGCCGAGCCAGCCGCCTAGGGCCAATTTTGGAATCGGCTCACACGGCTTGGCTCCGGCTCTAGCCGGCTCTGAGCCGACTCGAGTCGCAGCTTCTAGCCAAATTTGATATATCTGCCAATACTTTACTTTCCCTCAACGCTCACTGCACTACACCTATCTCTGGCCTCTTAACCTTGCTTTTGATGCCTGTGAGCCTGTACCTTACCACGTCACCGCACGTCATAGTTTACGGACCTTGACGTCGACCGCCGATGGCTGCAAGGGCTGCTAGTTCTGTAATCAGTGTGTTTCTAAGGCTACCTTTCAACTTTGGAGATTGGCTTTCCCATTGCTTTGTGTTGTCCCTCCGATTTGACCCCTTTGTAACGAAACTGTCGGAAATCCATCAACCATCCCTTTTAAGCTTTCAGGGCTGCAGACGGTGAGAGATCCGAAAATTGTGTGGGCGCTGGATTGTCTGGCAACCTAGCGCACATCTTTCCTTCCTCCACCATCCTCAATCTAAACTCTTCCCTCGAGTCCCCCACTTTTTGCGCGTGGAGGGGAGGATTTGAGACCCTCCATGCGCACAGATGCCTCCACGCCATGTGCCGACTTCCCGTGTCCTTCCTGGCGGCGCATTGGAAACGACATTCCAGCTGGGTGAGTTAATGTTTCGTTATTTTTCTATCTCAACTAACCCTAGTAATCAGATACCGCACCTCCGCGTACCCCACCAGCTGCACGACGCCGTACACGGAAAAGACAGCCGGTGGGCGAGGATAACACGGGGGCCGAGCCTAGTCCCATGCGGACTCGTCGACGTCAGTACCAACAACCACCCACGCCACTTGAGGGCTTGGCGTCGAGACTCCAGTCTGAACTTACACGAGGTATGTTTGCTTTGCTGCAGTAGCAACAAGAACATTGAATATGATTTCCAGATTCCCCCTCACCGACACTGAATCGCCGCTCTCAGCAACCAACAACAAGTGGCCCGGCACCCGTCAGAGAAATCCCCATGGCGTCTAGCTCTAGAATCACTTTGCAAGAGGACAGTCTGGCGCACGGTACGAGTCCTGTTTCACGTCCAAATGTTCCATTCTTTAACCCAGACTATGTACAGATGCACGACTTCCCCGAGATCTATTTGATGCTGATGTCGATGCCTCACCCGAACGCGGACGACGGCGCGTCCATTTCGCAGATGATGCCGAGTCTTTCGCTTTTTCGTCCTCCCCTTCCCCCGAGCCACTCTCAAATCAATCTCCAGCTTTTTCAACTCCATCGCGCCCTCCTAGATCGGGTGGCATGCCCAGAACACCTCCGCATCATCGTACAACTCCAACTCATACCCAACAGTCCCTTCCACGCCCAACTCCACATGCCACTCCTACTGGGACTGGGACCGGACGTGCGGCTCCATCTGGGCCTCGACGAGGCAATCCTCCCGCTGGAACCCAACGTAAAGCGCCTGCTGGAACTCGGCAACCAGCTGCGGCCGACGTCCGGACATTCTTCAGTGAAATGGAGACCAAGAATCACTGTTTGTTCTGCCAGTGCGTGTTTCAATCAATATTTAAACTCTTTGCAACTGATATACTTCATTGAAGACAACTTCGGGTAACTCACCCTCACGTCAAGGCTACTGCATTCAGCCTGAATACGAGCACTGGGACGATGCGCAAGCACCTTTACGAGCGCCATGCGGATGAGTGGATCTCTGGCTGTGATCAGCTCGGCATTCCAATTACCGCCAAGGATGCTCAACCGGCTGTGGAAAAGTTTCGGCAACGCTATGGTCAGCAAAGCGGCACCGGGGGAACCACGAGTGGAGCCAAAGGCAGGCGACCCTTCTCCCACGAAGCATTTGTGGATGCACTTGTTGAGTTCATCGTCGGTGACGATCAGGTGTGTACTTCCTTGCCAATCAATTACGAGGCGCTAACCAATGGTTCAGTCCATTAATGTCATCGAGAACGAGCACCTACGGAACCTGTTCTTGATGCTCCGGGAAGATCTTCGAGATTCAGACATTCCTCACCGCTCAACGATCCGAAACCGAATCATGGAACTTTTGGACGAACATCTAGATCAAATTGAAGCAGATATTGCGGTGTGTAATCCATCTAAGCTCTACGTTATAACGTATCCCTTACAAACTATGAGGCGGCAATCGGGAAGATGTCGGCAACCATGGATATATGGACGGATCAAAGGCTCCGACCGTTCATGGCAGTTACCGGCCATTGGATTGAAACCACAGTCGTCGAAACTCCCTCGGGTCCCCGATACGCTCTCAAGCTTCGCTCTGCTTTGATAGGCTTTATCCACCTTCCGGGCCACCACGACGGGGAACACCTCGCACATGCTTTTTTGCACGTCATTGACCGCATCCGTGCCGCAAACAAAGTGAGTTATATTCGATTGTTTTCAAATTCTCAGTTTATTCATCTCATGCATAAGTTGGGCTGGGTTACGCTCGATAATGCCCCAAACAATGATACCTTCATGCTCTGGGCGGAAATGCAATTGAGACGGCGTGGAATCCCTTTCTCCAAAACTGAACGACGCATTCGGTAATGACGCTTTGTAGTTTTATTTATCATCTCTCGACTGATGTGCGATTCCATTTACAAGATGTTTCCCCCACGTTGTCCACTTGGCCTGCCAAGCGATTTTAAAGGCCATCACTGACATGGATTTTGCCGACAGCGATGCAACGCCCTTTGAGCCGTCGGGGAACGTCGCGACAACATTTATGGATGCAATTGATCGTGATCCCATTGCCACACTTCGTGCCATCGTTCGTCAGGTATGTGTTTTATTTGATTACGGTTAGTGATATTCTTACAAACCCTTGTACAGATTCGATCATCTTCCTTGCGCCGCCATTTTTTTTCGGACGTGTTGAAGAGTCTCCAACTCAAGGACTTGGAGCTCCTTCGAGACGTAATCACGCGGTGGTCGTCGACATTGTTGATGATTGATCGTGGCCTCCTCCTTCGCCCGGTAAGTGCAATATTCAATGGCAGAAATGGCTCTAAGTATTGCGTAGGCAGTTGATAGCTTTCTATCGAGCAACCAGTTTGAGGAGCTTCGCAAATTCAAGTTAGGTGATGAGGAGTGGGCCGCACTTGAAGTTTTCAAGAAAATTCTGGACGTCAGTTTCTTGGTTTTCGAATGGTCACTTCTCTTAACATCATTGGATTGTGACGCAGGTGCCCCACGCCTTTCAACAGAAATTGTCTGCAGAGAAAACCCCCACCCTTTGCAATGCGCTTCCGGCATTCGAAGCGATGATCAACAAGTGGCAACAGATGCAACTGGACAATCCAGAGACCGCCGACATTATTCAGAAAGGCCTGGACAAACTTGGGTCTTATCAAGATCGCCTCGAGCACGTTCCGGCATATATCCTGGCAATGAGTTAGTTCATCTTACATTTCTTTCATCTTCTGCCGTATCAAACTTATCTTGATCCCTCCGAGTCGTCAACCCAAGGATCAAACTTCGATGGCTTATCCAGTTCAGACCCGAGAAAGTCGAATGGGCTAAAGCGCTGTTCAAGAATGCTGTGCGCAATCCAATTTATCCGCCTTTTTACAGCTAACACTCATGAACTCCCAGGTTAAGGAGTACGATACTAACCCAATTGCTTCACCAGTGCGCCCGACGTACGAGAGCTGGGCAGACGAGATACTTGGTCTTGATGATCCCGTTCCGTATGGCAACGGTGGAGATAGCATAGATGATGAAATCAACGCCTATTACAGCGATCCCCGCTTTGGTCTTTCGATGCTGAATTACTGGGAGGTGAGTATGAATCGTCCAACACTCTCCGTGACTACGCTCAATTTCCATATAGGAAAGCCAGATGCGCTACCCAAGAATATTTGCATTGGCACTCGACATTCTGCCAATCCAGGGATCAGCGGTACCGTGCGAGCGAGCATTTTCCTCCAGTGCCGAGACCGACACGCGACGACGCAATCGCACCGCCCCCGAGCTCATGGAAGCGCTGCAAATATTAAAGTTTTTTGTCAAACAAGGCAACTCACTCGATTTTACCACTGGAACGAGCAAAGACGCCGAAATCGAGTGGTTGGAGGGACTCATGAGGGAGCAGGGTGCAGTCCCAGAAGATATTACTTCATTTATAGCCTCTTTACTTGCAGACGAATAGATTTGTTCTCGACTCAATTTATTTCGCTTCGCACTCAGACGTCCGGTACATGTTTGTTGGATCAATTGAATTAAACAGCAATACAGATTAGAGATGGGATCGGCTACGAGCACAACATCCTTGTCGCATAGTGTACTTGTACATATATTGTGGGTGGGAAACGCAGTGGGCGAGCGCAGCCTCGATGCACGTGAGCGTCGCGGATGTGGGGAGGAAGACGCAGAACGCGACGAGGGCGGCGCTGGTGGGTACGGCGAGGATGTGCAGGGCGAGTGCGAGGAAGTCGTCGAGCTGCGTGGCATCCACCACACGCCCTGGGATGCTCGGCACGTCGACGTTGAGCACGCGGAGGCACGCAGGGGCATTTGAAGGAGCGCCAGGCGGCGGTGAAGAGCACATGGCTCAAGAGCCTGGGGGGCAGCAAACGGGGTGTCGAAGGGAACGATGAGCTGCATGTCCATGGGAGGAGCACAGCCTCGACGCGCGTGAGAGTCGAGGACGCGGGGAGAAAGACGAAGAACGCAAGGAGGGTGGCGCTGGCGGGGACGGCGAGCATGTGCGGCTGTGCAGCGCTACGAGTGTGAGCGCAAGGGGGTCACCATGATGCGCAGCGTTCACTGCGTGCTCGGGGATGCTGGGTGTGTCGAGGAGGAAGCCCACGGAGCGGGAGGGAGAAGAGGTGCTAATGCCGAGACCTCTCCAGCGGGCAAAGCAGCTGCCCACGCTGCGCAGGTGGCGCATTGGAGCCAAAAGACTGGCGGTGATGGGCTTGGGGTTCACTTGGGCGATCCCGACGTTTGCGTCCATCTCGGCTGGCTCCTCGCCGGCGTAGGTGGGCAGTTTGTCTCGACAATGGCAGTGGTGGAGAGGATGGGCAGAGAGGCAACGACGTCACCAAGCAGGTAGCAGATCTGGCGTGCAAGTTAGCATCTCGGGGTCGTCGTGAAAAGACTGACTGACCAAGAATCATACTATGAAGAGAGTCGTGCGAGGTGCATGCTACGGTCAGCAGAACATAAATCAAGGGGAAGGGTGGCGACGCACTTGTAGTCCTGCGTGGCTCTCGGAGTGTGTTCGACTTGCAGCTCGCCGTGGACAGATCATCTTGTCAGCACATGGATGGGCAAACTAGAGGACGGGACATAGAGTTAGCGAAGAAGATGAGAGGGGAAATGAGAAGAGTAGATATCCGCACAATTTCGAGCCGACATGAGCTGGCACCGTGATTCACAAATGCCACACAGGCGGATAGGCATCGTCTACAACGTAACCCTCTTTGCCGTCGGCGTCCTCGCCTACAAATTTGTCGGAAACCACTTGGAAACCGGTCAATCTCCGTGTAGAGCATGTACGCCACTCCAAATGCCACCAGGAGTTTCCATGAGGCCCATGTAGAGGCGAAGGAGAAGGGCAGTGAGTGTCTTTTTTCGAGGGAGAGGATGCCAAGGATGCGAGGCAGATTTGCGCACACGTGGAGTTAACGTGGAGTGCCTTATTTTGCCCATCGGCTTTAGGCCCTTAGCGCCAGCTAGTCCAAGGGCAGCTTTGTCCGATCATGAAAAAAGACAATGAGAGAGTCAGAATAGTGTTGAGTCAGGTTGAGTCACCATAACATCCGTATGAACCTCAGGCATCCGTGTCACGTCATAGGCCGATCGTGATGGATTTGATGGCTGAGCCGCCTGAGTATTAGTAAGAGGCGGCGTTGATTGCGCGCTACATTGACGATTTTTTTTTGCCGACGGGATATCCGCCAAAGGTGTCGCCTCTGTGATTAAATTAGCCTTGCTCCTGCGGTTATACGAAATGATTTACATTCGGGTTGAGATACTGGATGCAAAAGCCGTGATATTGCTTGGTAAGCTTTCAGAAGTTTGGCGGCTTTGTTTGCGCGTGTTAGGGATCCGTGGTGACTGGTCCTGCTTGGTAAGCTTTCACAAGTTTTGCGGCTTTGTTTGCACGTGTTAGGGATCTGCGGTCAAGACTTGTCCGGGAATTGGAAGCCGTGCCGGCGTTGTCACATCGAGAACTGGATGTGACGTGATTTGCAATGGCTGACTTTCGTCTGTGAGTGTCCAAATTTAATTTAGAGAGCATATCTAGACATTGTTGAACGGCTACATAGCTAAGTGTCTATGTACTCCATTTTAGGCTTCAAGCCGCGGTTTGAAGCCGAGCCGAGCCAAAGCCGTCCAAAGCCGGCGGCTCACCGGCGGCTCGGCTTCCCCGTTTTGGTATCGGCTTCGAAGCCATCAAAAGCCGAGCCGAGCCAGCCGTAGCCGAGCCGTGGCAACACTAGCCGTGTGCGAAGCACAATAAAACTCGGGTACGTGCGGTCCCTCCCTGATGGTGCATTTTACCTCCAAGTAATGCGTCCTGACCTTGGATGCGCGGGGTTACTAATGATCGATTTTCTTCCGTTGGCCAACGAGCCAAAATTCGATTAAAATGGGCTAACATGTCTTAGTTCACCTCTGCGAGAAGTAGGCCCAGTGGCGGATGGTCCGCACCCGCACCGAATGGGTCAGTTATACGGGATTCTGTGGGAGCTTGCTCGTTCGAATCGAGCCTGGGCTTCTAGCGACGGAATGTCTTTTTTTTTTTTGGGTCGCCGTAAGGAAATCCGTACCGTGGATCGGAGGGCATGCCATGCCATCAAGAAATCTCTGAGACAAGGAAGTGCGAGGTAGCCTGAATTCCGCTGAAACCTTATGCTGAGACACGTATGTACTAACCAACCCTAACATGCTAGCGACGAGCTCACAGATATGGATATAGAAGCATGGTTTAGTGGCGGATGGTCTGCAAGCATTATAGATGTTGTCCATTCCGAATTTCTGCGAGAGTCGCTTGTTCGATTCGAGCTTGAGCGATTATGTCGGTGATACGGTTTTTTTTCTTCTCTCTGTTGGCTGAGCTGTTTTTTTTTGGAACGATCTCACCCTCACTGAAATCATTTGAAAGACGTGGATCCGTGTGCGCGCGCTCGCTGGACTTGTGTCTGGAATCACAGATTTGTCCCGGTTCTATCCTCTCCACAGGTTGAACCCCATTGAATGGATTCGCTGATAACCGAGTCCGTGGAGGCCTTGTAAAGATCAGAAGAGATCCGCAAAGACTGAGGATTATTAGCATAGCAGGATAGCGGTATTGCGTAGTCTGTGTTGATTTTCATAATCCCAAAAATCGCAATTCGACGTGGGTTACTGTACAGGATGAGTATGGGGCACAGAGAGCGCAGGTCCGCTCGGTGCGGGACGTTGTAATTGTAAATTGGCCTCCATGTTTATCGGGGGACCCACAGATTCAGATGCAGTATGGGCCAGTCATATTTATCAGGAGCGCGCCTCGTAGACTGCCTTGACGGGCCACGGACAGAGCTGGACATACTAGTAGAAAAAGGATGCAAAAAAACAAAGAAAGTCCAGTGAGAACGGCAGGGGCCCGAGTCGAACGGGCTCCTTTGAACATATCGAACTTCCATGTCGTTCCAGGGCAGTCCGTCTGCTACCCTGCCGTTTATATTGTTGGATTGGCCTTGTGTATCACTGGAAAATGTTGGGTTGCTACGGGTTCCGGCTCTCCCGCCCCTATCGCATGGCACAAAGCTCTGGATGCTGAAGAATTGAATTTGAGGTGAGAATGAGCGCTGACCATTTAACCCCAGGATGATACTAAGTTGCGTCGAGGGGGTTAGCAGAAAAAGAAAATCAGCCATAATCCATTATCGTAGGCGTTCTGACTCGAATCGAACTGATCCAGAGGAGTACGCAGCGTACACAGCTGTCACAGCAGGAGGTGAAAGAATGGGCCACAGTGGTGTACATGGCTCGAATTGAACCGAATGAGCGATGCCTGCTAGCCCAGGCAGCAAATTCCAACTGCGCTGCTGGATATACGTTTACAGATGAGATTGCGTGCGCCTATCTCACCTCCATTTATCTACGCCCCAAGAATCAACAGTAGCCGGCAATCGCCGGAGAAATCTAATCTAATCGCCGGCTGATTCGGGGATCAGCAGCCTGTCCAAGCCTGTCAGCATCCGTCGACGTCGACGGCGTCCTCACGAACTACCCACAAGCCCCTCGTCGCCGATGCAAACGAGCGTGTTCGACCCCAGCCAGGGACTCGCCATTCGCGACCCGTGCCGCTTCATCTGCTTTGATCTCACACTCGCACACCCGCAGCCCACTCATCCGTGCCAGTACTTAGCTCATCGTCCCCTGCGGATTCAGGACGTATCCTGA
The DNA here is from genome assembly GCA_029378395.1 of Mycena leptocephala. Lineage (NCBI taxonomy): Eukaryota > Fungi > Basidiomycota > Agaricomycetes > Agaricales > Mycenaceae > Mycena > Mycena leptocephala. The sequence continues at coordinate 69,107 of JARJLF010000429.1, forward strand.
ATGATTTGAATGACAGAATCGGAGAAACGCTTGAAAACCGTGCCAACCGGCGCGTTGCTCATCGTGCGGGATTAAGACCTGTCGCGATCAAGTCGCGATTGCAGAGAAGATTCGAATTTGTTTCGTGGAAAAGAGCAGCGTTACCTCCGACTGACGGAGCTCAGATTTAAGGCTCCTCCCTTCAATGTTCATTGAGAAAGAGTGTCTTCGATTGATTGGCTATGCACTCTCGGGGCCGTGAGTCTGTCCCTGTTCCTTCTCCTCAAGTTCGCGACACCCCTACATCATATATGACCGCGTACGGACATGAAGCCATCCATCTCAACGCAGCTCATCTCATTCAGGTGTATCGTTGAATGGTCGCCCAGTTTCCCCGCATGTGTTCTCTCCTCCATCGCACTCTTGTTGTCCATGGCAATCACAAGACCAAATCTCACTCTTTTGTAGCCGGTCCGACGGATGTATTGACCCGTCATGCGATTTTCATCGGAATTTTGCGGCAGCTTGTTTGTGACGATGATGTCGCACCTATCCTTGAAGGGCGGTCCATGGGTGCCATTTTCGCCGACATTCCAGGGCCGGACGACCTGACGACGGTGGAGCGATTGCACGTTGCTTACGATTGCAGGTGAGTGGCCCCACCAAAACCCAAATCGTCCAGTTGCATTTGAATCTTCGTATCAGACAACGTTCCCCCTTTGCAAGTCGCAAGCCGCAAGTCCACCGCTCTCCATGACCATCCCCATCCGCTGTATGTATATCCAATCTACAGCTACTGTATCAACCCTTCTGACGAGGACTCGGACTCCGGCGAGACCAATCACACACACACAGATATATATCGTAAAGGACAAGATCTGTTCCAATCCAAGATGGCTGGTGCTACTTCTGCAGCCTAGTGTTGCCACGACTCCCGACTCCACCTCCCCAAGTCGACTTAATGAAGTCGACTTGAGTCGAGTCGAGTTGAGTCACTTGGCGTGACTCCGTTCGACTCCGGAGTCGGCAGAAGTCGACTTGCTCGACTTGGAGTCGACTTGGAGTCGCTCGAGTCGGCCTTTGTAGATAGGTAGTTAAATTGGGTTATAAACACCGTGTAACAGACCTTTACTGATCTCAAGAGGGAAGAAAATCGCAACAAGTATACAAGGTTGAATTTCTGAGCTCAGGGATATGATTTTGGCCATGTGTTGAAAGTAAGTGCTTGTCCGTTAATAATTGGAAGAAGTCCCACCATTCAGAGTTTCTCAAATAAGGCTCTGATATGGTTTGACAAAGACTAATATCTTACCCCCATACCATCCCGAGATAAATCCGACCTAAATTGACCCCCTCTCTATCGTTAGGAGCCTGGGAATACATATTTGAAAAATCCGCGACTCCATCGACTCGAGTCGACTTGGGTCGACTTCGAGTGACTTGGATGTGACCAAGTCGAGTCGAGTCGAGTCGAATGTTGTTTGAAGTCGACTTCTTGAGTCGTGACTCGATTTTTGGAGTCGCGGCAACACTACTGCAGCCTGACTGCGGCCTCAGCCATTCCCATTCTGCCGGAGTTGGCGTGGAGAAACCCACTGAGGATGGATGGCGTTCGTGTGTGCGGATCCTGATCACGAGGGTGTGGCCATGGATGGGTCTGGCGAACTCCATTTTCGGTGGACTCTTGCCTTGGAGCCGGCCACGCGGGGTACGAATGCTTTATGCTTTCTCCAATTCAATCCGTCGAGCTTAGCTTCTAGAAAGTGCGTACGACCACGGTGACTGTCCGGTCATCGCCAACATTTGATTGCTCTGTATCAGTCCCCTCCCCTCCTCCTCCTATTCCCTCAGGCTTGGAATCGGGTTACGGGTGAAGGGAGGTAAGCGATCTGGGGTCGTTGCCGTTGCTTCCTCCCACATATCCAATAGAGAGTTTGAGCAGAGCCACCAGTCTAACTGGTAGCTGCTCTCTCCGGTGTGCAGGACAATCATTCAGCTCGAGCTAGCCACCATACAATCCTCTCCACAGGGGCTATATATGGTGGCTAGAAGACCCCAAGAGATGTCCTGGCTGCAGAGAAAAAATAGCCACCAGTCGATCTGGTGGCTCTGCGCAAACTCTCTAATCACAGCATACTGTGTCAGGCACCGTTGAACTGATAGTGTTTTAGCGCAGTCCCTCAGCGTCGTCATTGAGTGAATTCGTCAGACAAAAGTGTTGAAATACCCGGCACATGCCAGTGGAGATCGAGAACAGAATCAAAGAACAAACTGCGGGTGGACTCCTGGGAAGAACCATTCAATCTCGAATGAAAATACACTGAATTGAACCCACCTGAAGCTCAGCCATCGTCACGGAGATCGCCGTAAGGCGCGCAAGACGTATTAAATCATAGCACTTGGTATTTCCGGTTGTCGTACCTGGACCGGTTTGGGATCCGTCCGACGGATCGCGATGACTCAAGAGCAGCGTTGGGGCCTATGTTCCTTGGCGTGAAAATACAGTTGAGAAAAGGGAAAAAAATTGCGATTTTCGCTGGATTGCATAGGAGAACGATGTTCAAAAGATAATAGAGAGCTTGTGCCAAGTGGCATGCCGCTTTTGTGCATTGTGCAAAAGCGGCATGCAGCTTTTTACAAATTCTCAAATTTCAACACCACAATGCTATTACATAGTCGTAATGGCCTTCAGAGGAAGAAAAAAAAAAGCTGCATGCCGCTTTTTGCACAATCAAAAAGCCGCATGCCGCTTTGGCACACGCTCTCTAATCTGTTAGCATGTAAGGTTCACACATTGGCCGGAGCTAAGCTACACCTGCGGCGATCATCTATAAGTCATCGAATGAAGTGTACGAGTGAAACTCACCGAGCGCACATTTTCAACTGTATTGTATTGGCCCGAACGTTGCTCCTGAGAGGCGTCTTTGAAGGAAGGTAAAGTCGATGCGGAAGCATCGAAAATGGTGCAATTGACGCACTGATGTGGAACGGATTGATTGTAAACTAGAGTATGCATGAAATCCCGGTCCATGAATGTTTGGAGTTAATGAGGGAACACAATTCGTCGTCTGTGCTCACAGTGTGTCGTGCCGACGGCTGGTCCTGTTGAGTCTCAGTGAAAGTTTTATCACTGTGGAATCATGTCTATTCTGTGGCCCTTTGATCCCCGCTGACGCAATTCCTTTCGATAGCATCCAATATGTTTACCCGGGGGCCGATAATCCCAGCCAGCCATTAGAAACTTTTGTAGAAAATACAATAATGTCCGAATTAGAAAGAGCACCTCATGCTGCGATGTTCTTTTAGCATAGCCAGATACGATGCCATGTGGTCTCTAGTTCTTCCGCTGCCTGAAACCCGGATATCAAGCGCGCGGCTTTTTGGCGTGTATTCACATTCCGATTATGCCGGCGGAACAAAATATACCTCATTTTTGGGACGGCAGTCTCAGATCTGGACAGCCCCCTCCCGATCATGGCTCAGGCCAGGAACACTCGAGTGCCTCCCGAGTCCCAACATCTGGACGGCCTTGACATTCGGTGCTATCTCAGAGATTGAGCACCGATCACAGATGTTGCGGTGAGAAAACAGCCGCTGTCGGACCTAAATAGCCACAATGATAATAACGGACAGGGTCAATGATGTCGGCGTCAAGCACGACATCGCTCTTCGACTTCCATTCCTCGTAGATAATACAAGCTCTCGGAATCCAGCACGGCCGTGAAAAGCGACCGTGATGGCCGGACGCTGTTGAGTGTATGGAAACCGCCCGTTCGGGCCCTGTACCTGACGATGTCATCGCAGGCTTCGGGGACATCACTCTGGCGACGTTAGATTTACGCGCCGAGGAACTATACAGTGCCTGCGTCACGGCATCGAAAATATCGCGGTCGAATACATAACTTGTGGGGATCATGAATCCCAGCTCTCAACGATGCCGTCCATTTCCCTCAACACAGCCGACAAAGTTCTCCAATACACCGCCGTAGCGGCAAATCGCCTCCAGGATGTTGCGTCCACAACTCAGATACCCTTCCTCGACACTATCTGCACTCTCTCTTCGACAATCATTCCCATTGTGCAGGTATGACGCCTTGGTGAATTCATTGTCTTGTCTGAAGGAGATTGTAGGGTATAAAGTTTCAAAAGGACCGATGCATCAGCATGGTGGAGGGGATTCACCAGTTACTCTGCGCGCTCATGAGCTTGTGCGTCCACTCGGATGACATCCGGTCTCCGAAGATACTCAACCAGATCGCTCTGTCTGCATTGTAAGTCTGACGTGCCTCATCGGTTGGCATGGGTGCAATCATTTTCTGACTGGTCCCCAGAACTCTTCAAAAATTTCATTCATGTTTGAGAGCACAGCAAGAGTTTGGGACAATTAAGCGCATTTTCAGGCAAACCCAAATCATCGCAGAACTGGATAGCTGCGAGGCGGAGCTGAAGGCGACTCTGGAGAAGTTTACTGTGGGTGGCTAATTATGGACGACGCCGGAACTGACCTCTGCTTTGAAAGATGGAATACGGCATTGGCATCACAAGCGCTCTTGTCGAGTTCACCATTGATACAGAGCAGCGTCATCAAGAGCTCTTAGAATTAATTGCATCTCAGAGTGGATCCGTCGACAATGCATCCTCAGTGAGAATCACTGCTGGGCTTCTATTCGTGTCTGACATCACTTCTCAGATTGGAAGGAGCTCCTTGAACGCCAGGTGAATAGAATTCGTTATTGTTATTATTATGCACACTAATTGGAGGCAACCATAGTTCTGGGTCTCTTTCTCTCCTCCCGGCCTACCCAAAAATATTCCACGGGCGGGAGGCTGAACTCACAGGTCTCGTTGATAGCCTTGTCTGTGATCCCGCCCGCGTGGCCATACTAGGTCCCGGTGGGATGGGGAAGACCACCTTAGCCCAGGCGGCGGTGCATGAGCCTGTAGTAATGGAGAAATACAGCCTGAGGCATTTTGTGTCATGCGAGTCAGCCAACACCGTTGGGGACCTGATGATCAATATTGCTTTGCATTTGGGGCTGGAGCTGTCTAGTCAGCTTTCGAAGGCCATTATCCGGCATCTTGGACAGTGTGGCCCGTGCCTTATGGTACTCGACAATTTTGAGACACCATGGGAGGCAATGGAATCTCGCGGACAAGTAGAAGATTTTTTATCCTTGTTGGCCGATATTCCGAGCCTTGCGTTGCTGGTGAGACGATCTCTACGATTGTTATTTTTTGCTGATATATTCCTAGATTACCATTCGAGGAGCCGAACGGCCTGGTAAGGTGAAATGGAATCGACCATTCTTGCCTCCCCTAGAGCCTCTCCCACTTTCCGCCTCACGGCAAATATTCCTCGAAGTCGCTGATGAACCGGGCACCGGGGAGGACTCGGTCCTCAACGACCTGCTGGAGTTATCCGGCAGTCTCCCACTGGCAATCAGTCTGATGGCCAACATCGCATCATTTGAAGGATATTCGAATACCTTGGCTAGATGGCACACAGAAAACACCGCTCTTATTTCAGATGGACACAACAAACGATCTAATCTCGAGAAATCCATCACCCTCTCGCTCAGCAGCCCCCGCATCTCCTCGTCTCCACATGCAATAAATCTGCTCTCCCTCCTTTCCCTACTCCCGGATGGAATCAGGCCACGGGACATCCTCACGAGTAAGGTCCCCATTCCCGATGTTCGTCAATGCCAGTCAGTGTTGATCGGCACCTCACTCGCATACATTGATATCAAGGGACGTCTAAAAACCTTGAGCCCGGTTGGCGAATACATCAGACGGGTTCATCCCCCTTTACTCTCGTTGTCCAAACCTCTTCGGACATATTTTCAAGAGCTTCTTGAGCTCTGGAACTCCACCCATCAACTCCCTTCGGGCGATCTTGCCCCAGACCTGGTCAGCAATCTTGGAAACATAAACCAACTCATCCTAGAAGGTTTATCGACAGATGAAACATCTGCATGGATCGACATCGGAAATGGCATCATCAGTCTGGCTACTTTCTCAATGACGATGTTGAAGGGCAACACACCACTCTTTCAGAAACTTCCCCATTTGATCGAGACAGCGGGTGATGAAAGGCTGCGCTGGAAATATGCAGGTATAATTCTCAGTGGTGACTATGGTGACCCGCCCCGGGATCCCGAGGTTTTGATCGAAGAGGGTGTTCAGCACTTCAACACAGGGACTCACCCGGTTGGGCAAGGTGATTTTATTTCTACAGCGTGACCTTGCACTGATCGTTGTAATTCCAGCCGTTGCGTTCTACAATAAAGTGGTGGAGCATTATATGTCGTCCAACTCCTTGAACGTCCTTAGGGCCACAGAATTCCAAAAGCGGGCCTTCCTTTTGGCTCAGCAAGCACATGATATTGATCTCCAACTCGCCTGTGTGGACACAGAACAATACATTGCATACGTCCGCCGCGATCCATTTCTGGCAATCAAAGCAGTCCAAAAAGCTCGCGAAATTGCAGGGATCATATCCGCCAGTTTGGAATATACCTTGGTACAACGAGAGGCGTGGGCATATTGTGAAATGGGCAATCCATCCCGAGCACTCGAGCTCACTGCGCATGCAGAAGGATACTTCACATCGATCGGGATGGAGGACTCCAACCGGTATCTAGGCCTTCTCGATATACGTGGAAACTGCCACTTCGACAAAACGGAGTACCTCGAGGCGCGTCAGATATACGCAGAAGTGGTTCAAAAAACATCTCCGACACACGCACCTAGGTTCTATGCCCATTCGCTCTGCTGGATCGCAACCCTGGATGTTATTATGGAGGGCGAAGTAGAAGGCATCTGTTCCGCTCTGAGTGCTGCGGAAGCTGTGTATGTGTCATTTGGCTCTCCACGAACGTTATCGTGTGCCCGCATTGCCGCCGAACTTCAGCTCTATCGCGGAGACACCGAGAATGCCCGAATTGCATTTTTGGATTGTCTCTCAAAGAGCTGGGCCATCTACCCGGACGTTTCAGAGAGTTGCGTGGCAGCTCTGTCGGACCCAGCACACAGGATGCACGGCACAGTGGACACCTTCCGCTGGGCAGTGGTCTACCTTGCATTGGTGCAAAAAAAGAAGAATCCCATCGGCACAGTTGATGCCATTCGCCATATTGCAGACCTGTACGCAATGTTGGACGATGAAGATACCGCCCTCAATCTATTTCGCGCAGCACTGGCAGGAGGAACAAAGATCGGTATTCATCGGATCAGAGCAGAGTGTATGGTTGGCATCGGGGATATCATGCTCAGGCGGGGCGATCCCATCCGAGCGAAGGAAATGTGGGAGGCTGCTCAACCTCTATTTGTCCGTTCCTCACGAAGGAAGGCTGAAGCATCCGTGCAAGGACGACTGGAGCAACTTTCACACACTCCACAACACACTTCCCCGTCCCACGCGATTCATAAATTAACCGCCTCTGCGTCCGTTACAGATGGTGATACAGCCACCGTGCATTCAGCCCTAGAAAAACTAGAGGCCCTGTCGGCGCCGAACGTCACCCCGTCGCCGCACGTTGAAAGCGTGGCGGCCCCGGCCGACGGGCGCGCGAAAGTCCCTGTCCTGTGATGTCGCCAAAGTTTCCCTTTCATTCATTTTTCGAATTTCGATTCCTAAAATTACGTGCGGCGCACTCATGTTCTGTCATCCACGCTAGTTGCTTTTAAAATAGGATCAACCACTTATCGAATACAATCTAAGTCGGGAAAAAAAGGTACAGATGAATGACAAGTGACTCCACATTCTCGAGATGGAAAGAAAACGTGAACTTATGGACACATACTGTCAAATAACTCATTTTGTACAACTTTACTGATTTCGTATGTTTCGGAAGACAACTTGCAGGATTTCGACAACACTAGGTATCAACTTGGTTTGGTTGACACAACCTACGATTTTTAACAACTTTCGAAAAACTTCATATGGTGCAACTTTTACAGGTGACAACTCCCATTCCATAATTACATCTTTGGACTTCAATTAAATTCAACCTCACAGGGTCACAGTGTGTGACCTGGCCAATTCCAGTAACGGACTCTCCTAGCGGTATTTTCAGTTATGGCTCAAGTAATACCAATTTTGAAGCGACGCAAAAATACTGAAAGTTTCGGCCCAGTTCAAAACCTGGTCTCAATTTAGCGTTCAATTTCTCGACAGCTCAAGCTCGTTTGCCCAAATCAACTGCGGATCTTACAATCCTGCTCAATCTATAACCTCTCTGCTCGCAGCCCTGCGTATTCTGACAGCGGACATTGCGTTCCATCTGGGTACGATTCAGTTAATTTTATTATTGGTGCCATGGTCCACTCAAATGGTCCTTGAATATATCCCGACACTGTTGGCCTCTGCTCCCAGCACTGGGCTCAGTTATTGGAGGTGTGTAGCCTGCCTTAAATATTCCCCAATCACCAACATTTAAATGTTGACAGCTCCTCCCACCGCAGCCGTAACCCAATTTCTCGCATACAATCCTGTCTGCTTGAAATTTCGCAAGCATCTGGTTCGGCATTTCAAGGTCTCATGATAGACTATGAGTCCTCCGTCAGACTGCCTTGATCCTTTGTCGCTACCCCGCTGTATCCTCGTAGTGTGTAGTCAGATTAACCTCTGATTTTCATCTTGGAATTGCCGGATGAAGCGGCGGCCCGTCTTGCCTCATTTATGAGGACCTAGTGAGTAATTAGGGTTTATGATCAGTGTTTTGAAGTTGGTGTACTGATTGAGGAATTTGCTTGCAGCTAATTGCAGTACCGAAGGCGCGAATGAAAAATTTTCTGTTTGGGATGTTTTTCAAAGAATTCCCCAGATCTCGGTCGGTTCTTCATGGATTTGGATGAAACTATACTAAATAATTCGGGCTAATTCATTCCCAATTAGTGATAGAAAGAAACTTGCAAAATATACTTCATATTGATTGACCTGTGATCTCAGACTATTTCTGTGATTGATGTCTAGTGTCATGATTTGCTCTTTTCCACATCCCCCAAACTCATTCCAATAACCCAGCAGACTACACAACACCCACCGTGTTATATTTCGGGATGCTGCTGCTACTCTCTCCTTTTCCCTCCTTTGTCTCGCCTTCTCTGACGCCCTGCTCGACTGTCATGATTCGGCATTATTCCAACATTTTCACTCAACTTCAACCCCGGGTATCCCGGGTTATCACAAGCCTACGGAATAACCACCAGGGGGTTATTCGTAGTCGCTTGGGGCGATTGCATTCGGAATAACCAACCAGGGGTTATTCAAATGCTGATCGGAACACGCGTAGGACGATTGGATTCAGAATAACCAACCAGGGGTTATTCAAACGACGATCGAGATATCAGAATAACCAACCAGGGGTTATTCAAACGATGATCGGGATACCCCGATCGCCCGTTGCCAAGATCGAACACCTGCAGACGGTCGTTATTTCACAAAAGGGACAACCATCAGTTTCATAGGACACAGTATATAAACTCGGTAGAATCTACATGTACTCTAGATTCTACCTCGTCTAATATCAAGTCTACTTTGACCTGACAACGGCGCAGCGCTCTCTCACTTCGACTACGAACGACGCGCATTCACATATCATCTTCTCCTCGAGTTCGGTGACCAGGCGGCTACTCCGCCGTCTCTTCAAGTCTCGCGACGCTCCACCTCGACGGCTATAGCCAAACTTCCCCAGTAGAGCCGGGTTGTTCAGTGCTGCCCTCTCGTTGTCAGTCGCGATCACTTCAGACCGGGTTATTCAACTATCGTCCCGGCCGGGTTATTCTCTGTCCCGCCACAGCCAGGTCGACCCAGGGCTTGTCTTGACATCGACCCCTTGATCGTAGGATCGAGTTCCGCCTCTGATCAAGTTATTTCAACCTGATCATTTACAACCACGATTGTATTTCAACCCAATCACATTTCAACTGCGATCGTATTTCAATGATGCGACCACATCTCCAACAGACCCCTTAATGATCGGTAGTCGTTACTACGCCTTGCAGTATATATAATCCTAGGATAGCTAGTTAGGTTCTTTACACTATTGTAGTCTATTCTCCAGAGCTCAATCTACCATGTTATACCCATCTTCTTGTATCGCCTAGCTGCCAACATCGCAATAAACCCTGCAGTGAGGCCCTGTGCTGACATCTAGCATAGTCCAAACATGTCACAGCTAATTGCAGTACCGAAGGCGCGAATGAAATTTTCCTGTTTGGGATGTTTTTCAAAGAATTCAGATCTCGGTCAGTTCCTCATGGATTTGGATGAAACTATGCTAGATAATTTGGGCTAATTCATTTGCAATTAGGGATAGAGAGAGAAACCTGTCAAAATATTTTATAGTGGCTGATCTTGGATTTCAGGCTATTTGGGGGCTTGGATGCCTTATCGCAAGCCCAGTACTTGTTTAAATGACCTGGTTTTCTGAGACAGAAGACTTGCATGGATAATAAATGATATGACAGAGCCAAAATTTCATAAGGGTCATGGTTGCATTCAATTCTCACAAGATTTCCAGCTCAGAGCAGACTGCCCATTGTCCAGAAGTGACTACAGGTAACCTAGGGGGAATTATCTTGGATTCTGGCTCTCTCAAATCATTTTAAATGTATGTTCGTTTGTTGCAAAAAATCAGCTCATTTTACATAAATCTCGCTGTTGATGCGGCACACCATAGGCGCAAACTTCCCCAGAGTGTTTCTAGGGCATTACTGGATGCCAAATATATTGTTGTATCATCTGCAAACAGTGACGACGAGTTCTTCGTCTTTTCAAGGCACTTTAATGCCTTTAAGCTCTGAATCTCTTAACAACATTAGAGAGGGTCTCCCTGTCGAACTCCCTGGATGACTACGAATGATTCGCTAATCTCCCCGTTAATCATTACCACGGTTTCAGCATCTGTGCATTGGGCTTTTATTGTGCTGTAAAATTTTGGTGGGAACCCCATATGTTGAAGGACCCTCAACAGGTATGCATCTTTTATTCTGTAGTGGGCCTTCTCTTGATCCAAAGCAACTATGAGTCCCTCCTCTTCTGCTGCCTCAGCATAGTTCAGGACGAATTTTGCGAGCTTCACCTGGTCCTCAATTTTGCCCATCATGAAACCAGCTTGGTTAGGATGCATAAGAGATGGAGCAACATCCATCAGTGTTAAAGAGTAAGTTTTTGTCATTAACTTGTAGTCACAATTTAGTAGGGTGACTGGCCAATAATTACTGATTAGGGATCTATCTTCCTTCTTGAAAATTGGGTATAGCCATCCAGCGTTGAATTTACAAGTCTCAGCCATTCCATATTTCTCATTGTCGACGTACAGCTTGGTCAGCAAGGTCGCCACGTCAAAAAGCTTCTGGTCAGCACCTTTGCTCTGCCGGAATAAGATGTCTAACATCTTCTAAAATTCATACGGGATCCCATCAAGTCCTGGGGACTTTCATGATTTGAGAGTTTTAGTGCACGGTCCACGTCTCCCGATGACATTTCCTTGTTCATTTCACTGAATTGGCTTTCTGATAGTCGGACCTTACATTTCTCAAGGGTAATTTCGGCCGCCATAATCCTCCCATACTCATCTGGCTGGTTGTTGAATTGGATCGAGTTATGGTAATCTCTCGCGATCTTTGCCATCTGTTTTAGGCGAGGTTCGTAACTTGGTACCTGTTCCTCTAAGTCTGAATTTGTCTTGAACTGATTTATGGAGTCCTTTGGACAATAGTTTTTTTGCGGACTGTGTCCATGACTTCGTTCGCAATGTATCACCTTCACCATCATAACGAGCCTCAGCTGAAGCTTTCTTTCTTTCCGCTTCTTCCAGGCAACCGCGGATTTTATCTTCGAGCATGTAGATGGCCTCTGACTTATCTTCGAGAGCCATATCATCATCCTGTAGGAAAAGAGTCACCGACACTTTTTGAAGATATATCTTTGGCAAACAGGCGGGTAAATTGGCGCGTGGGGAGCCAGCACCGCCCAGCCCTCGGAGGAGCCGAATGTTGACGGTTACTTTCAGGTGGTTCAGCCCTCGCCTTAAGGAGCATTCATTGAGCGGTAGATAGAATTAAATGGTGATCACGGCCATCCGATTGACAGCGATCATGATCTTGGTACTCGAAAGACTCCGTTCTCGACAGGGTCGAATTAGGGAAGGAGCACTGCAGTAATGCAACCTAGACTAGTACTATAGAGGACAGCAATAAATAAGGAAACACTTAAGAAGTAGTCACAGAGGTTATATCCTTCAGAGCAGCTAAGGAGTAGAAGGGGGAGGGAATGAGATGGAAAGAAATACTTGCGCTATCGCGCCACCATACCTTTTCGATAATAGTGGAGTTGGGTTAACGCATTACTCACACCCTACCCTGCAGTGACGATGAAAAGTCGTGGGTCGTACTTGGTCTTGACCGCCTCATTTGGCTGGTTTGTGCCGTAGACATCGTCTTTTTCGGTTCAAATATGTCCCTCACGTTCGACTATGAGCCAGCATTGGGACCTGACAACTGCGCGAGGATCGTGAGCTGGTTGGTCTGGAACTGGCGGTCAAACTTCGCGAATGAGGCTGAGTCGTCCCATGCATTCACAACAGTCATCTACTACAAGCAACGACATGAATACCCTCCCAGCAACACGGACAGAATAACTTATCTGGTTCTCAGCTGTGCACCATGCGGCGTGCACAGCCGACGAGATGTTGGTATTCGCCGACATTTGCCCTGTACAGCGAGTCAGTCTCTGACGTCAGAAAAGGTCAGACAATGCCCACTACCTGCCATGAGGGTTCCCAGAATATGTAAACAAAGGAGGAGTAGGTGAGGTTATGCCATCGACCAATGAATAAACGGAAACCCATATGAGCGCATTGCCATCCAAAAGCTCCTGGTATACTTTACGCATGGCTGCCGACGCGTTTGAGTCTGAAACGCCGCTGCCGCGAAGCGTATCACTCTTTCGAGGAAGAAGTACTGGCCCTCGTGCACGGGGATCGAGGTGGAAATGTGTTGCGCGTGGATATTCGACACTGCTGGTTAAGTTGAAGGTCAGGAAGGTACGGACGGTCGCAGAAACGATGACGCCCCAGCTACCGGCTCCGCCCCGCAGAGCGAAGGACACTATGTATGGTATCACTTAGCCACAGTGGATGCGAGGATACACGACGCACGCTCAGGGTTCGATATGCTGTTGACCTTGAGCAACACGCCAATCGCGACGAGAATGTGGAATTCTGCGGAGACTGGTTAGCAATAAATAACGGGAACGATACCGAGAACATTATTCGCAGCTCGACCAACGAGCGGCGCAATCGATGAGCGGCCTGCTCGGAGCTCTGCAGATACGCGCCTGCCAGACTCGGAGAGTCACAGTGGGAATCGGGGAACAACTGGAGCAGAAATTGGATTGGTTACGATGAAGCAACCAGCCATGAACAGGATGCGTGAGACCGGGAAGAACTCACAGAATCACAAGCTGCCGTGGACTCTGGAGAAGGCCACCGGAGATATGATTCACGAAGCTGGCGATTTCCGGCCTGAAGGTGGTCTGTAAACCAGTTCCAGAGTCCTAACATGAATCTTGCTGCTCCGAATGTTTGGGTGGCGCCGAGACGAACTATGGATCCAAGAGCTGCCGAGGGTCTGAGGAGGAACGAGACCACGACAGCGGCGCGGCGATCAGAGCGCTACCGTTCAGGTCGCCGCACCAGCACGTCAAGAAGGACAGATATCTTCTGAGATAAAACAGTCTCGGGCAACTTAGGCATGTTGAACGATAATCAATCAAAGATTTCCGCATGGGATCCACTGGGTCTTCATGATTGGTTGCCCAGAGCTGAGACTTCATCACTATGTACGTCGGCTCCAAGACGAGTCCGATCAAGTCGAGGTGAACATCAGGACTTTTGTGCAGAGTTGTGGGATAATCATAATCCTAGTAGCATTCTACAAAAGCATACACAAAAGTCTGGGAGCTAGGATACACACAAATAGTAGGTACAATAGTACTATATAGTGTCATGAAATGATCAATTGCCACACATCGGTCGCTCGAGATACCTTGGAATTCTACGCACTTGAACCCCCGGCTGCTTATCCATATATCGGCAACACCTGCGCAGGCGGTCTCAGAACGGCAGCAATCCGAGTCGGATGTCTAAGGGACCTCAGCTTGTGTGCTTTCAAGGAAATTGAAAATCTGGCTGCTAGACTCCGTCTGAAGGAGATACATTACCGCTTGAAGAGAAAACTGTTCGTTCGGTGAGATCTTTCAGCCAAAATATCCGCTGGAGAGGGCGAGAGTGTGCGACACGATATTGGGAGCAAGATCGTTCATGCCTTTGAAGGAGATGAACCTGTTCGGGTTGAAGCGTCGAGCGCAATGGTACGACGTGCCTGTGCCCAATGGTGCGCGATCGGGAGAAGACGCGATCGGGCTCTTCGGCGTTCAGGTTTCTGCAGCGTGGTTGCTATTTTTCCAAATCTCCACCTATCAGAGGTTAGTTCAACAACCGTGAATATTCTGCTCGGTGCAAACCGACCTTGAAGCTGGGCCCGCTGTGGCTATTGGTTCGCGCTACTGTTTTTTTCCTCACTGGGACGTTCCCGGCTCAACCCAACACGGGTATTTGTCCCTGTTGGCTTCGGGCGCTTCCGCCGGATCACCTCGTGCCCACGACATCCACCTACTTCGTATCCCTCTGCCAACCTCATGCCTAGCCTGCCCTGTATCTTTCAGCCATCCATCCGTCCGTCCAATATATACCTAGTCTCCGCCCCCCGCCGCCAGCCCCTGTTGCATCGAGTTTCTACTAGGTATTCTCGTGCATGCGTCTCGGTCGGCCTCTCTGCTTTGTTCCATTTCTTTCATTGCATTGCCCTTGCCGCCAATTGGACCGCCGCTTTCTACCCCCTGTGATCCTACATCGTGGCTGCACGTGCACGCCGGACCCGAGCCGCAATCGTTCACACATTAGCAATGGTGCCCCGCCTCCTCGATCCTTTGATGCTCCATTCATCCACGAACACGCAGTCATTGGTCCAGTCACAACGGCATTGGTGTAGATCTGTCTGTACAGCTAAAGTGCGCACCTCTCCTCTCTGTCCGCTAAACCGACTACGTCTTCTTTTCCCCACATCCTATGTGTCAATATCGCTGTCCCATCCTCCATCGGCCCACCCCGCATTAGCGCCGCATCTTGCGCACGGCCCGAGACGCCTGTTTCCCCGAATTCCGCCTTTGTGGTGCGTCGTGCCTTTCCGCTGTCCTGATCCGATAATCGGGCGCTGGGTCCTTGAATGCGGTGCGCGCGCAGGCTGATATTTATCCGCGAACGCCGGATGTGATTCATGCGAAGGGCGGTCCGGCTCATCTAGGTGCGTACTTGCCATGCCTTGCGCAAATTCTGTCTGAACCCCTCCCTATTCCCTCCATCCCGTCCTCCCCTCCACCCCGCATTCTTTGGAATTCCCAACATAGACGGCGCGCACGACCCGTTTGTATCAAAATCTGCGCACGCTACCGTTCTGCCTCGTTCCATGTTGGCATCCTTCGGTGAGAGTTCCCTATTTGGTTATTCACCCGCTAAGCCAAGTGGATTTTGCGCCCCCTATTACTCGGCGCCCGAGAGTGGAGAGAAGATTCAGCACTGACCACAGTGAAAGCTTGCAGGCGCGCAGATCCAGTGACCGCTCGCGCGAGCGCCCCTGCAAACGCCCGGGGAGCGGAAACGACCGAAGACGGTAATCACGACCGACATTCGCATATTATACCAGCCAACCTGACGAAATCTTTGACATCCGGTCAGTAGTAGTTTGTTTGTTTTACCATACATTCCCACCGATTGATGAGACCCGGAACAAAATCCTCCAGCCAGTTCCCCGCAAGCTCATTCAAGTTGGGTATGAGTATACGTCCACGCTCCGTTCCGTTCCCTTTCCGTGTGTTATGTACTTATGCCGGTGCACGGGTATCCTACATAATAGAGCGAAGATGAAAGCGTAGCAGAAAATTACTGGCAAGCCGCGGCTTAAGCCAAAGCCAAGCCAAGCCAAGTCCTCCTCGACGGCTTGGGCTTGGGTTTGAGGAAAGTGAAGCCAAAGCCCGCCCAAGCCGGGGCTTCCAAGCCAAGCCTAGCCGTAAGATCACTACTTCTGACGGCAGTTATGTCCTCATGAACGGACAAACCTTCCCAGTTAAGGATGGCATCAATTCGCCACATCGCACAAACAAGGTCTCATGGCCCAATATTACGTTAGGCTTGCTGGACGATTTAACATATATATCACGACGTGCACTTCTCTTGGTCTTGTTCTGCAATGTTCACCCGAGCTCTAGTAACTCTAGCCAATCTTGTCCCATGCTTCTGCAAGGTCTATGAGGATGTGGCTCACCTCCCTGGTCTTTCTTATGACTTCATAATTGTAGGAGGTACGAAACCTCCGTTGTTCATCACAACGCTCCCTGACTTAATGCGCAAGGTGGAGGTACAGAAACTTCCCCGTTTCATTGTAACCTCTGCTGATTTGCCCAAGCTGCCGGGAATGTGGTGGCAAACCGTTTAACCGAAAATCCCAAATTTTCTGTCTTGGTATTGGAGGCGGGCTTGTCGTGAGTAATAGATATCCTTCCTTGATGGTGGAAGACA
Organism: Mycena leptocephala; assembly: GCA_029378395.1. Lineage (NCBI taxonomy): Eukaryota > Fungi > Basidiomycota > Agaricomycetes > Agaricales > Mycenaceae > Mycena > Mycena leptocephala. Next base: position 85,729 of record JARJLF010000429.1, read on the forward strand.
ATCTTTGTAGGAATGAGGATGTTATCGACTCGATTGTCCCATTCCTTCTCGGAGATCTCCTGGCTCAACCCATTTATGACTGGAGTACGTCAATTTGCTTTATCCTTAACCCACTCACAATATGTAGACTACACCACGGTCCCTCAGCCTGGTTTGAACGGCCGGAATATAGCGATTCCCAGAGGTTAGTTTGACTCATGAGTATATTGCTCCGAAAGCCTGATTTTATTGCAAGGATTCATCTTAGGAGGATGCACCTCACACAGTAAGATGTTTTTTCATTACGCGTATCTTTTGTAAAGCGGCTATTAGACGTTATGGTTTATACTCGTGGTTCTGCGGAAGACTATGATCGTTTCGCTGCAGTCACTGGCGATCCCGGATGGTCCTGGGATCGTTTGCTACCGTATTTCTTCAAAGTACGACGACCTTCTTCTGTTTTCACAGCTGAATTCCTGACGCTTCGCAGAACGAAAAATGGACCGAGCCAGCTGATCATCACGATACACGGGGCCAATTCAACCCCGCTGTACACAGCACCAAGGGAATCAACTCTGTCAGCTTGGCAGGCTTTCCGTGGCCGATCTTTTCACAACATGTAATTGAAGCCACCAAAGAGCTTCCGGAGGAGTGGCCGTTCAATTTGGATACGAATTCAGGAAAACCACTGGGTCTCGGTACGTGTGATGGAAAGTTCAACTCATGTCGTATCTAACTAACCAGGAAGGCTGGCTACAATCTACCATCGGAGGCGGAAAACGAAGCAGCTCCGCAACATCATATTTGACCCGCAATTCATACGCCGAGAAAATCTCCATGTCTTACTGCACGCACAAGTGACCAAGCTGGTTAACCCCAGTCGCGTTGGCGGTAAATTGGCTTTCGGAGGCGTGCAATTCTCCCAAGGTGGCTTAGCACACTAATTTGAACAAGGAAGCTAACTGTTCTCCAGGCGGGGTTCTATTTACAGCGAAAGCAGGGAAGGAGATCATTCTGAGTGCAGGCGCCGTCGGTACCCCAAGTATCTTGCTGCACTCAGGAATAGGTGATCGGACAACCTTGACTGGTCTCGGTATTCCGTCTTTACTTCACCTTCCAAGCGTCGGACGCAATGCCAGTGATCAACCTATGTTCAACGCTGCCTGGCTTGTGAACTCGACTCAAACATTGGATTCCATATTTCAGAACACTACACTCTTCAATGAGGCATATGCTGAATGGAATCGGACCCATACTGGTCTGTTTGCGACCCAAGGTGGTCCCACTCACCTTGCATGGCTGCGCCTGGACCTCGAATCATTCGCGTCCAATAATTTCACCGATCCCTCTGCAGGCCCTAATTCTCCTCACTTTCAAGTAGTCTTTATTGTGAGTCACTTCCAAAGACGGCTCGTCAAAGCATTTATCATGGACGAAACATCTAGCCGCGTGGTTTTCAGGCCACTGGGAATGGCATTGCTGCTGGAATAATCGTTGTCAATCCCGTTAGCCGTAAGTATACGCTCAAATACATCAGAATATCTATTTCAATGTTGATAGGCGGTTCGGTGACAATCAACAGCAGTAACCCATTAGATTCCCCCATAGTTGATTTCGGCTTCCTCCAAAGTGAAATCGATCTCTTCATCATACGCCAAGCGGTACCGAAGCTACTCCGATTTTTCAAGGCTCCAACGTGGAAAGACTATGTCATCGCTCCAGTTGTAGACCTAGAAAATCTGTCCGACGATGCCCTCGACGAGCTCATTCGAAACAGCGCCGGATCAATTTCTCATTTCGTTGGTACTGCTGCAATGTCGGCAACAGATGCACCGTACGGAGTAGTCGATCCCGATCTGCTCGTCAAAGGAGCAAAGGGACTCCGTATCATTGACGCCTCGGTATTTGTGAGCGAAATTTATTCTGCGTCGGGGGGGAATAGCGACTAACACAACTTAGCCATTCGTCCCGTCCGCAAATACTCAAGCCGGCACTTATGTTATTGCAGAAAGAGGAGCGGATCTGGTTAAAGCGTCATGGGGGTGATTTATTGCCGTTTTCAAAAAAGTTGGCGGTGGCGGTAAATACAGACAATGCCCCACCACCTGCCATGAAGGTTCCCAGAATTCTAAACAAGACTAAGGGAAGAGTGGGTGAGCTTATGAATAAACGGAAACCCATGGTATTGGCGCAATGCAATTCAAAAGCTCCTGGTATACTTTAAACACGGCTGCCGACGCGTTTGAAACTTTGAGTCTTGACACACCGCCGCCGCAGGAATCAAGCGCGACCTTATCTTCAAGTTCCTGCCCAATGTTCGTCCGGAAAAGTGCGTCATTAATGTTGAATTACTTTTCAATTAGAAAGACGTCGAGGACCGCTGGCGCGTACCCTCGCACCCTGTATTCCGCGGACCGGCCCTCGTGCACGGGCTCGAGGTCGAAAATGTGTTATGCGTGGATATTGGCCAGGGCAGCGGCTGAAGCGTTGGTTGACGCACCCAGCCCAACGACATTGCTGGTTACGTTGAGGTCGAGGAAGGTACGGAGGGCCGCAAAAACGATGACGACCCAGCTACCGGCTCCACCCGCAGAGCGAAGGACACCATTTACGGTATTACTTAGCCACAATGGACGCGAGAAGAGACGACGCACGGTCGGGGTTCGATATCTTGCTGACCTGGAGCGGCTCGCCAATCGCGACGATCTGCGGAAACGGGTCAACAATAAATAACGGGAACGACGTCAACCCCTTACCGAGAGCATTATCCACAGCTAGCCCAATGAGCGGCGAAATCGATGAGTGGCCTGCTCGGAGCTCCCGGCAAATACCCGCCCGGCAGACTCGGAGAATTGCAGTAGGAATTGGAGCAGAAATGGGAGCGGTTACGATTAAGCAACCAGCCATGGACAGGATGCGTGAAACCGGCAAGAAGTTAGAATGCAGGATCACAAGCTGCCGTGGACTCTGGGAGAACTTCGGAGAAGGCCACTGGAGATACGATTCGCGAAGCTGGCGATTCTGGCCTGAAGTTGGCCAGAAGGTGGTCTGAGAACCAGTCCCAGAGTCCTAACATGGATCTTGCTGCTCCGAATGTGTTTGGGTGGCGCCGAGACGAACTATGGATCCAAGAGCTGCCGAGGGTTTGAGGAGGAACGAGACCGCAAGCAACCCGAGCGGCAATCAGTGAATCACCGCATCATCACATCAGCAAGGACAAATATTCACTGCTAATTTCTGAGATAAAACAGTCTCGGGCAACTTAGACGTTTTGAACGATGATAAATCAAGATTGGGATCCATTGGATTCATATGAATGGTTGCCCGGAGCTGAATCTTCATCATATGTACTTCGGCTCCAAGACGAGTCCGATCAAGTCGAAAACTCGAGGTAGACATCAAGGCTTTTGTGCAGAGCTGTAGGATGATCATGATCCTAGTAGCATTCAACAAAAGCATACACGAAATTCTGGGAGCTAGGAATACACAAAGAATAGGTACGGTGGTGTCATGAAATGTTCAATTGCCACAATCGGACGCTCGAGAGGAGAGCAACCTCGGAATTTCGTGTATCCCATGATGAAATCCGCGCTTAACCCCCCTGCCGCTCCTCCATGTATCGGCAATACTGTGGAGGCGGTCTCAGAAGGGCGAAGAAGAAACATCGCCGGGCCAAGGGTCTGAGAGAGAAAACTGTTCCTTCGGCGAGACTTTTGAGCCAAAATATCAGCTGGAGGGGGCGAGAGCGTGGGACATGATATTTGGAGCAGCAAGATTGTTAATGCCCTTGAAGAAGATGAGCCTATTCGGGTCGAGCGTCTCAGGTGCGTCGGAGACGCTATCGGGCTCTTCGGCCGACCTTCAGCGTTCGAGTTTCTCCAGCGCAGCCGTCTTTTTCCAGTCTAGTCGCATCTGGCCATGCCGGCCAACGGCCCTGAATGATGTACATTGTAACTGGCGAACAGCATACTATGTCCCAGCCCGCGTCTTCCACGTTGGTTAATTTTACGAGATTTGAAGTGAATTACAGTGCCAGTGACAGGGATTTGCATCCAACAGGATCTCGCCACGAACAGGACAATTCGGGGAGTGAAGCTACGATGTTCGTTTCCCAAATGCAGCGTAACCGTGATAATGCTTTCCCTGACAAAGAGCACATAAATTTACCCAGGATGCCGATGAACCACGGAGAACGAGCGATACATACCGCAGGGATACCAGCGTCTTTTAGCGTGCATACTGGGGCTGCCTTTGTATTTGCCAGCAATATTGTTTGAGTGGCAGTTCGTGGTCGGATTTGGGCGTGCCCGGCGAATGCATGACTGAGCGCACATAATGCTGGTTCCTTGTACGGTTTAAAAAGACCTGTCCATTATTACTGCAGATGGCGGGGACTTGCACCTTAATTATTGATTTATGTTATTGGGCAAGACTATTACCGAACCGGATATCTCTTCTGTTTAGATGAGATCGTAATTACTACAGATATCTGTCAGACGATGATTATTACAGAATATTCTGAGACGAAATTGCAAAGAATCGATTCAGTCAGTTGCCCCGTTGGCGCGAAGCAGCTTGACAATTTCTCGATGCCCACAGCTGGACGCGGCCCCCAGTGCCGTGCCATATTTGCCACCTTGGATCGTCACATTGGTAAAGACTCATCGAAATTGAACTCGGCTCTCACCTTGCCTATTGACATCCGCACCTTTGTCAAGGAGTAGTTGAACGATCTCAGGATTTCCCGAATACGAAGCCGCCTGCAGTGCAGTGCCATATTCGCCCCCTGATATTCGGAGCATTGGCTGTTGACGGCTTGTTGAACTGTGTGCTCACCTTCAATGTTGGGATTAGCGCCGTTTGCGAGAAGTAGTTTCACAATCGGAAGATTGGCATGAGAAGAGGCTGCCTGCAGGGCCGTGCCACCGTTGCCATCTTGATGTATGAGTTATCAGTGACTTTCCTTCCAAAAGCATATGACATGCGCACCTCTATCATCAGGATTTGCGCCGTACACTAATAATGCTCGGGTGAAGTCCACGTCTCTCCTCCCGGATACCACCAGTAACAACACTGTTGGATACATGGAACCTGGGAAAGAGGACTCAGTGCGTTCGCACTGCACGAAAGCGAATCTTACCCTCTGACTTCACATTTACGTTTGCGCCCCTCCTAACCAAACGCCAAAGAATGTCGGTAGAAGCGTGCCAACGTACCGCATTCCTGAGTGATGCAGTAACATCCCTACGTGTGCCGAAGAATCGGAGGTCACGTAGAGGCAACGCCAACAGAAGGATCGCGAGGACCTGTCCAAACGTCCACTGGGACTCGCCTTCGAAATCCCGCAAATGATTGTTGTGATGGAGGGTGAGCTCAATATCGATGAGGAATATGACATTTATCGCAAAAAGTAGGATCATGCCGGCGACGGTGGGAAACAGAAAAGGATCGTATAACGCCTGCAGTGCCAAGAGACCCCGACCGAGGCGACCTTTGTGACCGGTCCCAGTGGGGCCAGTTTTGACAGTTCGATCTCTCCTGGACCGTCTCGGTGACAGGTCAAACTTGGCAGCGCGACGAGATCCGTGGAACGCCCGGTAGAGGGAAAGGATCCCGAGGAAAAGAGCCATCGGAAGCAGCAAATTGAGCGCAGGTGCGAGAAATATTGAATAAATCACGAGTGATGCCATGCGCAATGCCTTTGAGTGAAGAGGGATGTATTGGCCCAGGATGCTATAGGAGGCCAAATTGAATGCACAGGAATTGCAAGCGCATCCCCCCACGTAAGCGGGTTGCTCCATAGCCAAAGTCCGAGAGCTGACATCATCGAGAGGTGAAGGGAACCAAGGATAGCAACCATTCCTTGGACTTCCACTCTAAACAGGGCTGAGAGTAGAGAGCGCTGTTTACTTTCGCCACCTATATATCATAGTGATTAGTTTGGTCGAATTCTAGACACAGAATCATATTACTGTCAAAGGCATTGGTACTGTCCGTTGGTCGGGAGTCGTGTTCTTCTGATAAGAAACGCATTATAATAGGAATCTTCGGTAGAATCTCGACGTACCCTTGTTATTAGGCTCCCCGTCGTCCCGCAAAGTAACGGTGGCAGAAAACCAGTCTTTGACAACCGTCAACCAGGAAGATAGATCGGACCTGATCTGCTGTGGTCCACTCTGGCTCTTATACTGAACATAGAGGAGAAAGTAAATGAACGTATTTGTGTTGTTCATCCAGCTCAAACTGAGAATCACGGTGGCATGGAAGTTGGTCAATGTACTCGTCCCAGGGTCAGGCGCGATTCGGCCCTGGACCATCGCCGAGATTAAAATGGCGAAGGCCGTGATGAGAATCGTCGTAGATTGAGTCTCAACAGCCTCGAGTTCGTACAGAGCGACTTCCCCGTCCCAGAAAGCAGATACGGCGGGGATGAAGCTGAGCAGATTCTGGGTGTAGATTGCTACACGAACGCCGATCCCAGATATGTCGGCATTGGCAGGAATGCAAGGTGGAAGGCTCATGGTGAAGAGAAGGATGAAGGCTGTGATTGGGGTCTGCTATTTAAGTGAACTTCGCATAAATTTGGACAGACTCCACAATAGTAATACTCTCACGCTGCCTTTACGCCGGTCTCTGCTTTGATCACCGGTACCCAACGCGCCCACATTCGTCGGATTCTGCCCCTATGGGAGAGGACCCGTTCAACTGAAGAGTTAAATAATGGGCAGCTCGGGTTAGGTCCCGATATTGGACGGGAGAGAAAGGCCTACAACGGGTTGGTTAAGCAGAAGAAGCAGGGAGGGTGGAGCCATTCCGATGCAATGGCGGACACGGGTAATGAGTGGAGACAGAGATTCTGCATTTCGCCACGGACCGTGGTTGGTTAAGCAGAAGAAGCACGGAGGATGGAGCCATTCCGTGAATGGACCGTGCTCCATGCAGCGTGCCACAGGACTGAGTGGAGCCTGAGAGCATTCCAGCATTACCACAGCGGACCATGGTATGGATGGTCGCCATGTCAATCTGCGGTAAGTCACACCCGAAAGGATTTTGTCAACTTCTGCTAAAATATTATCAGGCCAGAAAAAAAAGATCTACTTGGACGTCGCGGGTAAAAAATGCAGGGAGCGAGCTACGGGATCACAATGAGGAGAGAAACTAACGTGATGTACAAGCCTTCGAATTCTGCCGAAGGTAACGGCAATGACGTCCATGAGACCTTGCTTTGTGCGGATGTTGAATCAACTCCCGCCGGCCCCACCGGTGTCATATGTTCTCAGCAAAATCATCGGGCCACTACCTCAAACTATACCGTGTCATCGACGGGGCACCTCGACGGAATCCGAGTGGTAATGGCGCTGTTCACGTGCCGTCTTAGATCCACTTACAGTAGCAGCTGATGTTGAAAGCTTTCACAGGGCATGTTGAACATGTGTTGGAGGCAGAATCATTCGTTATTTAATGTGTTCCATTGAGAGGATCGAGGCCGCCCACAGGTGGGGGAGAAGGAGAGGCCATGAGTTAGCCATTAGAGTTAATTAGAGTGCGGACGGACACGACATGGAGTCACCTTCCTTATAAACTTACGTCTGCTCTTTTCCAGCGCCGCTGTCAAATTTTAGCGTCCGGAATCGGCTTCATCTTTACCTTGAGGGCTTCGGTTTGAATTTGGACCTCTGACCTGCTTTTCCACAGTTTTGTGCGGGGTCATTCACCTATATTTATTGCCCGGAAACAGACTCCTTAATGATGTGGAGACCTTGTCAGGAGCCTGTCTCGGTAACCCAGACGTTCTGGTGTGATCCTTATCTTATCAGTGCCACGGACTGATCTGGCGGAGTTTGAATAAATGATAAGAAAAGATACTCGCAGATCACACCAGAACGTCTGGGGCAATTGGTATAGCAACACCCCTCATACGGTCACAGCCCTCCTTGCCCCTCCCTCCTCCGCCTTTCTGGCCTTATGGGCGGTGACTACCATCTGGCCTATGTCCCTGGATTGACTCCCCAATTTTTTCCGATTTTTTAGGGCACTTTGTGGGCTGTTGTGTGCCATTCAAAAGTGCAGGTTTTGTGCGGCTTTCGAGTGCCATTTCGCGTCAAGTCGAGCTTGGGCGGCCCAAATAAAACTTCCATTCTGTTACATGCACTTATGAAGTTCTTCCCTCCAATCATGGGCATTATTTGAAGGGTACTGAGTGCACACAACGCGAAATTGAGGCGAGCGTACATCCGATTTGTGACGGTATGGGGGGTGTCTCTATACCAATTGCCCCAGACGTTCTAGTGTGATTTGCGCCATCTTTTTCTTATCATTTATGCCGGATCAATCCGAAAGCGATAAGATATCAATCACGCGTAGCAAATCACACTTGAACGTCTGGGTCACCGAGACAGGTCAGGAGCAGCACCAATCCGTACACCAATGCACAGGTATGACTCGAAGCCCAATTCCCGGTAACGTAGGCTACTGGGCATGATTTTTCGATTTTGGCCGTGCATCACATTTTCGTCAGCAGTTTTGCGTCAGCTTGATCTCTCGCCACCAAGATTCTTCGGCTTTCCCACTTCGGCAGCTGAGCCGACGATTGCCGTCTAAGGAGCTCATAATTCTGCTTAGGACATAGTCCGATTCTCTCGCCCTCGTGCTCTCACTGCTCCAGAACCTCGCTCTTGTGTTTGTTTTTCATGAAAACACCTCGACTGTATGAGCTATTTCTTGTGGCAAGCACTACTCTAATTTTTGGTGCTTTCCTTCGAGCTCTCCAGAATACGTCGAGTCAATATTCGGCTTGAATTATAATGCCTCCAACTAACGAGTGCACATATACTATGCTGCCCTCGCACCTGCTGCACTGGTCCAGAACCTGCTTGGAAGACTAGTATGTCTCATATCCTCATTTCTCGAGACATTACCTACTTGGCATCCAAACTCTGGACACCTCTGCGCTAGCATGAGTTATCTTTAGGCCGAATGCGAGAGCTGTTATGCTCATTCAACAAGCCAATGGTGCTATTCATTATATTCCACTCAAAAGGTCTGCACTGAATGCCTTGACCTTCTCTGATTCTGTTCCAGGAGGCGTTCAACCTGGATCAACCTCGCCTCGGGCATTTCGGGCAAGTTGCAGATAGCATACGACTCCTTTCGGATATAGTATTGTAAGTATACTGCAAAATTCTTTTAGAAATTCGGAAAATGTGGGAGTAAAGTGATTGAGAAGTGAAGAGGGGGAAAAATCAAAGGTATGCTAATGCAATTGGCACCTGGGGCCGCTTGGTATCCTTGATAATCTGTTTCTTTTTTGAGTTCATAAACACAATAATTAATCTAAACTTTTTTCCTTTCAGCGATTCAAGAGATCAACTGTAACTATTGCAGACGCTGGTCGAACTGGATATACTTCTGAGCAAATTGGCATCCTAATGCTGCTCACAACTTTGTCCAATGTATGACATCCACTACCAAAGTCAACATGACCTATGCATCAATCTCGTAAGTACAGAGTTGAAACCCGGATCCGAAAAAGACCCAGATGCGAAAAACATCAAATTATAAGCTCAGTTTTGAAGGGATCCGTGTGACTATTTTTTGTACTACTCTTATAGGGACTATTAACAATCCTATGTGCTAAAAAGGCCCGCCTAATTATGGGCAGGCACGAGAAATCAAAAACATGCCAAAATTGGAAAATTGGCGCTGAACCAGTAGTTGCAGGCGTGAAATCATCATGATGAGTGACTACTGGGTTTAACCAACAGGTTGAATGCAGACAGGGCACCTTAAGCGTCACCTCTGACCCCTCAGAGTGTTGTGAATCCAACACAAATGACGGGTCCTTATCACGTCACCCGATTTTTCGCATTGGGGTCCACCACCAAAACCGATCACAAAAGCGATGAGCTCATGCTCCACGACAACGGCCCGAAAAATCTGGAAAGTATTTGTGCATACAATTTAAGGTAATGGGATCTCATCCATCCACTTCCGACTAACAGATTCCATTCCGTTGAGAAACATGGGGAAACTTAATTTTTTTCGGATCCGGGTTTCAACTCTGTGTATGTTTTCAAACAGAAAATCCAGCTTGGCATCTCATTGGGGAATCTAATCCTCTGTGATTGAGTTGATTAGCACTCTGGCAATGACCTCCGTATTCAAATTTCCCGAATGCTGTGCATTGGTTCAAACCTCTCAGAAATTCTGGTCCTGCCAGAACCCTCCTGCTAGTGTTGTCAGGGTCGGGTCGGGCTCGAAAGCCCAGGCTTGGGCCGGGCTGGAGAGGACTTGGGCTCAGAAATATTACGGGCCTGACCCAAGCCCTCAGGTAAGGCCTGAGTCGGTCAGGCCTGGGCCTGAGCCCGAGCCTGAGTTCAATTTTTCCCAGCTGTATAGACAAGTATGTGTTAGTTTAGAAGTCTATTGGTCAAGATATTTCCCACCTCAGGAAGTCATGAAACATTTTCCGACAGTCAACAGCCTCATATTTGTGGGGTTGAAGTTCCATCAGCCCACCGGCAACTTCCGTTGCGTGTATGGGTACCTGCTTAACCCCAAAGCTATGAGAAGCAAAACAGAGTTTGAGGATCGGTAAAACAAAGCAGGTACACTTTTTGCTCACCAATACTTCGGGTGGATATGACATAGTGTACGACCCGGGCTCAAGCCCGGGTCGCGGGTCGTTCAAAATTCCTACAGCAGGTCAGGCCTGGGTTGGGCTTGGGCTTGAGCCCTGACCCACGACAAAACTACCTCCTGCTTGTTGTCCCTATGTGTTTGATTTTTGAATACTGGCAGTCCACAAAGTTGCGACTCTGGTCATGAACTTGTTTTCTATTTCCTTGTCAACTCAGATGTGATCATAAGTAGTCTCTTATAAACACTCCAACAATTTTTGGTGCTCGTACCTCGCATGTGTAGATCATCAGCTTGGTTAGTCCGATGTCTCCGTTACCGGGCTGTGCCGCTTGTCGGCCTTACCTGCTTTATTGTGGTAGCTTCTGGTCAGAAGAGCCAAGCCGATCCGTGAAACTGAGGATTGTAGGCACATCAGAACATCGGGTTCCGATGTTTCATATTCTCTCGTCATCAGAAAGATCGTGATTTGCAGGGCGACGACGTTAACGTCGTCCGGCGGCCTACCAAGTGTCTTCGAGGAAACATCTCGTATTAACACCCATGTTAATAGTTAAATGTGAGAAAAAATTTTAACCTTCAATGCGATTAAAACGCACAATAAGTGCCACCCATGCCGTTGAAACGGCGGTTTATACGCGACGCTTTTGTATCTGCATTGAATACAGCAGTCAAAGCGTGGGATATCACCACTGTCTAAAACAATAGGTGTTAATTGTGTCCTGGGGCCATTTTAAGCGCTCGAACTATCTTTCTCCCTCAGGCACCGGTTGCCCGCCAAAAAAGAAAAATTCAGGATGAATTTCAAGGGCAGTCGCCATGGTCAAACGGTCCTGACTAGTACTCCGAGCCTTAAGCTTCGAATTCTTTCCACGTATCCATTCACAGAGACGACGGGGACACAATCTCTTCAACCCCCTCTCACTCCATCCATAAAACCCCAGGCACAAATACTCGGAACTTTCTTCACGCTACCTGTTACGGCATTGCTTTGTGGGCCAACGAGGATCTCACAGAAGAAAAAATAGCGCACCTCTTTGGATCAGTTTGCGGTCCCGTTGAAGGGGACACAGCAGAAACCTCCTCCAGCCTTAACGCAGCAGTCAATGAAGTTTTGCGCCGGGCCCGCGAGGGGGCTACCGAAGAGCTCGCACTGGGGCTTCACATTTTAAATGGACATCGTTAGTAAACGCGATGGGAATTAGTTAAAGGCAAGAGTAAATGCATACCGGCGGCGGGGGCAAGACAACAAGCACGCCGGGGGCTGCCTTACAACACTGCTCGGTCGCCGGCTCGTTGTATTCGCCTTTCATGGTGCAGTTGCACAGCCATTCTTCCTTCTGTGCTTTGACGCCGGAGAGAACGGCGAGGAGAGTGAAGAGACAGATGTTTCGCATGTACATGTTGACCTTTTTCTGAGGGGCTTCGATGTGATATGTGATGATGTGGGTTTCGGCTGGCTGCTGCTTTTATATCCTTCCTAGCCCTCTACACGTGCAATACACGCAAAGATAAGATGACGGTGTACGTCCATTTATTTTGGGGTAAACATAATTTACCGCCATGAAGGCTCGAATTTTTGGGGGAATATCAAAACCCTCGGCCGAACCACTGCGTTCCGTAGCCCCATCGGCAGAATCTGCCGGCGGTGGATCAGGCGCCGTCGGTAGACGTCCACAGACGTCAGGTAATGTTGACCCTGGGAAGAAGGTCTGCCAACGGCGCCAGGAACGCAGTAGTGAATTGCCCAGTTCGCCTCGACATTCAACAGTCTCGTCTCTGAATAGACCCATTCAAGCGGCGAACCGAGACAGATCGAGCGACAGTCCCATATGAATAGAAACAGTGAAAGGCTGGTGCAAGCGCCTTGGCACGAGTCCTGGCACCAATTGGGACACGTAACCCAGTGCCGGCCATGCGCCGGCGTTGTACGGTATCTGTCATGTGGTGAAGAGCAGGGTCGTCAAAGCGCGCACAAACCTACGGCTTCCAAATTAGAGTCTGAGACAAATACAAAACGAAAGGAATTGCCGCAGCTGAGGCAGCGTATTCGCGACCGACTCAAGGCAGAAATGCTTGCCGGTCCTTCACGCTAGACCAGTGCACTGCCAAGAACCATTTCGTTTCTGCTTGCGCACCTCCGTTGAGCATGTGAGCGATCATAGTGCAGTACATCGCAAAAAGAGACTGACAGGAAGGCACATATGTATTTCTCGGCCACCAGCCAAAGAGAAATAAGCTTCATGGCGCGGGAATCTCAACGCCAGCATTTGAGCGACATCCGGCAACCAGAATGAAAGGAAGTGCGACACCTTGAGCTGGCCGCCAAGGACCACAGCGTTCACTCGCGACGCCGCCAAATTCTGTGGGCCAGAACAATGAAAATTAGGCCATGCATGCACACAGTTGACTCACATCTAAGATATTTACCCTGGCTTCTCGCCTAATACGCCCCAATAGAACCGGATAGATGTGCCTGGATAGTGGGAACCTTCCTGACAGAAGCGAACATCGGAAATCAGTCAGACGTCTGCAAACATTGACCCTCTCTTTAGCTGTCAGTGGACAGGTACCAAAAGGTTTTAGCCGGAGGTTGACATCTTGTGGGTTCACAAGCGGTTGGTGGGCCGCCCCGGGGTTTTCATCTTCTGTGTGGTGTGAAGTTTCATCCATGAATTAGGTGACTTGTTTGAATTGTGCAGGCTGTGGATCTGAAAATAAGGTAAATAAATGGATGTTGACGGTTGAGCAACACCCCAAAAAAATGGTGAACCATGACGTGAGTGCGATTGAGCGAGAGACAATTGAAGGTGATAGTGCGGCATGCGTCTGGCTCAGAGCCGAAGTCGGCCACCAGCAGGAAAACATTATGCATTGTATTGGCTCTGGAATTGGGAAAGGGTTTAATAAGCGAGTCTGCTTTTCCATTTGTAACGACCACAGAGTCTAGACAAACAGTAGAGTCATGCTGGGTTCAATGCAGCCACTGTCCACGCAGTTCCGCACGGTTAGAAAGCGCGCAGAGGTAACCCGACTGGGCGCTGCCGGAGCCTAGGCGAAGCCACACCGATGCGGGACGGAGGGGCCTGAACTTTCTCGAGAGCCGGGGGTCCAGAAGAAGACGTAAATAGTGGGGAGGACCATATAAAGTCATTCTAGGAGTAATGACCTCTAGATCGATGGATTAGCACGCCGCCAATTTGAAAGCCAGCACCAGTGATGAATATACTCCCTAGGGCCTTGCTTGTGAAGGCCGCGGTCATTCTGCACCGTCGGTTAATCAGCCGCCAGAGATTGCGATGCCAGTCAGAGCCCGCTTGAAAGGAAGCCTGTCATACGATTACCAGAGTAGCACCTCTGTGGTAGAGTCTTTCGGAAGTGGCCCTTCCGAAGGGCCAAGACTGCATCAGCAAATCCTGATTTTTGGGGACTATACCATACTACACCATACTATGGAGCTCTATGTAGTACTATATAGCACTACATAGTGAGGACTCCACTATGCAACAAGAGACCTTCACTACACCGCACTATAGACACTATGTAGCACTATGTAGCACTCTGTAGCACCCTGTAGTTCAATCAGGATTTGCTGATGTGTTCGTGGAAAAGTCAAGATTCTGAATTCTGAGCCGAAGCCGTTGGTCATCTAAGAAGTGGGGTACGAGACACAGAGTAAGCTCAGGGGCCATTTTCCGTGCCCCAAGCCCGCTGTGCTCGGAGGATTCCCCATCTGGCGACGGTGGTTGAGAGCAAAAAACCCTTCATCGCCATTGTGTTTGTGTTTGTGTGCCACCTTCCCACGATGTCTCTTCGCCGCTTCCTTTCGTCCTTACACGAGCACGATGACCTCCAGACTGCAAAACCCTCTGCGGCTGTATCTCGCCAAGGTCAAGTCGTGCGGCGCCGGCGATGATCCTCAATCGTAGCTACGACGGCATTCCCGTCTTGGCCTCTCCTCGGCACGGCCCTTCACAAACACCGCGTTGGATCGGGCAGATAGACTCTTTGTTCAGCGGCTGCGTGACTCAGTCTCCGAGTCAGCCCTTCAAATCATTTATGTCACATCTGACGGCCGGTGGCTTCAAGTTGCACCCCAAATGTTCCTGCCAAGTTTATGCTCCCCGGCGGCGTCGCTGTGGCGCTCGATGTTCATCGAAGGGCCAACCCGTTTGGCGGTCGCCGCTCCATCCAAACCCCATATGCATTTATACCACTCGAGTTGAGCTTGGTTCTCGCGTTTATTTTTCACAACAAAAACAGATGACCTCTGATTACAGCATATATCCGACGCTCAAGAGCCGCTGAACAGGTGGCTCATTCTAGCTACACTCCAAAGTCCCTCTTTACGCCGGTTCTTCTCAGGATCGTGGGTGAGCATTCTTAGTCGACCTCCTCTGCTCTGAAACTAAACTCCCGCGTGATAAACTGGCTGCGAAAGCACTTCCACTTCACTGTTATTTCAGGTGGAGGACCCAATTCTGAGCGAGGATGAACGTAAATGTGCGGCCTTTGCACGCGGTCTCCGCTCCCCCATGATATGTGCCGGATGTTATAAGTAGTAACTCTGTAAGAGTTTAACTTGGCCCGATCCTTTTTCTCACCTGAACTTCTCAAGGGCCGCTGAAGAACCGAACTTAAGTCTACGGCACAGTACAAACGTGCACTCTTGCGCCCAGGGTATTGACGCTCGATAGTCCTGATGAGATTCAGCTCCTTCGCTTTCCTATTTCGGTTGTTTACCGATGGACTGTTTACTTTACACGTCGTAGTACAAACAACCTCAGTCGATCCTTTTACTCTCGACTGAGGTATGTTCTTACGTTCTTTACTATTACTTATTGTACTGACTCTGGTAGTCTCTCATTAGGTATATTTAATATAGTCGATCCTTTTACTCTCGACTGAGTCTCTCATTAGGTTATGGGCCCCGCCATATAGGCTTTTATATCCCATCCATTGCTGAGCAAGTCTGGATCCAGAATCTATCCAATTATATCCTTCCCCGGCATCGACTCCCGCATCCCAATCTTCGTCACCTATCTCACGATCTTCTACGCCGGTGCAAGCCTCCTCTGCCATTATGCCTGATGCCACGTCATGGGCATCAGCAAATTGACAGATCGTCTTTTCGCAGCTTTTTCGTCTTTTAAAAGCACAAAAAGTTGAAAAAGTCGAAAAGGAGTTTCGTCTTTTTTAGGCCAGGCCCCTTAGCTTTTCAAAGGCGAAAAGGACTGGGAAAAGCTGAAAAAGGTGAGCAATAAGGGCAGCCAAAAGGGTTCAAAAGACGCAAAAAAACACACTAGAAATCGTGAAAACAGTGTATTTGACCGTACTGAGTACATATATTGGTACACGACGCTCGTCCACTCCCACCTCGGTCCCTCTTCTCCATCACCACATGCTGCAGACCATCTGATTTCCCCAGCGCATTCTGCCCGCATCAGTTGCCACGAGATTGAGGACGCCAACGGGGAGGCGTGCCACTGCACTCAACGGGAATGCATATTCCGGGTGCGGGCAGGCGGGATAAGCACGCATTCTCTTCGCGCTTTGGCTTTGCCGCATTCGAGACGTCGAGGGATGGGGCCATCAGCCGCTTCGAAATCGTCGTCAGCGTAATGAAATGGACAGTACAATGACACACCAATATATAACACGATGAGATTAGATGCCGTACCTGCGCAACAAAGCGCAGTTGTCGAGGATGAGCGCATTGGAAGCCAAAACGAGGGATGGGGCTGCCTCTGAAGGTTGTTGATAGAAAGTGTCTTGTATAGAACTTTTTCCATGGCACGGCGTGCTCTCGACTACACTTGAGGGCACTTGATGGTTGAGGAGCTTGAGGTAGCGGGAGACATATCGAGCTTCTGGACATATTGAGTTTAGCTTGACGAGAGGCTGGAGGCTGCTTCTGGCTTCGAGGTTGCTATGTGGTTTGCAGGTAGCTTCGAGGGCCTGAGAATGGCGCGCAGATGTTAAGGCTTGAGATGTTGAGTGCGGGCCGAGTTGGACTTGGGGCTTGAGGTCAACGGGGGCCGGAACGCGCAGACGAGAGAAGACGGGGAGTGATGTGGTCGTGGTTAAGAGCAAGTTGACTTGCATCAAATGATCAACAAGATGGCGATGCATGCACGGACCATCCACGTGCTGATGGCTGGACTTGATGGTCAAGACTGTCTAAGAAGACTTGACCAACCGTCGCGACCAAGTCGCGACGAGTTGTTTCGCCAGCAAGTAACGCATCTGGTGCTTCTCATCCACGCACTACTTTCGATAACCAAGAGCTCTGGTTGGAGCGCCGCGGGAAGCCTTGAGTAGCTTTTGTACCGGGCCGCCGCGTATTGTTCAACGGCCATCGTTGGGCGCATCGACACCTTCCATTCTCTCTACAGGTGCAAATGTACAACTCGCAAAGTATTACAGTATGGACTCTGGTGATTTTTATCAATGAATAATTTTTCAGCTTGTTATCTGCCCGCAGAAGATGAAAAGGATCGAAAGTTGTGGAAGGACAAAAAGGGCTACAAAAAGCTGTCAGAAAAGACAGTAAAAGGACAAAACACAGAAAAGACGCGAAAAGCCCTGGGAAAAGGGGTTGTCAATTTGCTGATGGGAACTCCCGTCCTCTGCGGCCCACTGGTTTCCGCGGGTGATTCGGATCGTCTCAAAGACGAACATAACTACGGGCTCCCCCCGATCGTCGAATTTCGTCCGTTTAGGATCCGGATTGTACAAGTAAGCCTTGCACCCGAAACGATGGAGGGACTTATAGTCAGGTTTCCGTTTCTCAACGACCTCTAAGGGGGTAACACCTTTGAGCGCGGAGGTGGGATTGCGATTTAGCGTGGAGATTATATAGTTGACGGCGTCAGCCCAGAATGAAAATGGGAGACCAGCGTCGATGAGAATGGTGCGAACGCGGTCGAAAATGGTGCGGAATCCGACTTCGGCGAGACCATTCTGTTCAGGAGTACGCGGAGACGAGGTTTCATGACGTATACCTCGTTCCTTCAGGAAATCCTCCAGAACTTTCAGGATGTATTCGCCGCCGTTGTCGGTCCGTAAAATCGCCAGTTTCACACCAAATTGAGTCTCCACCGCCACCAGCCATAATTTGAAGGTGGCGAATACCTCACTTTTGCGCCGCAGGTAGAAAGCCCATTTGTAGCGCCCATATTCGTCGGTGAGGGCAAAGACGTAGCGAGCGCCACCCTTCGACCGAACGGGAGCAGGACCCCACAGATCAGAATGAACGCGACCGAGCAGACGCGTGGCTTTAGGCGTCTTGGAAAGGGGAAAAGATGCTCGATGGAGCTTTCCACGCATGCAAGCTTCGCATACGGGAGGTTCCGCGTTAAGATCTGCTGTGGAAATCTGAATACCGTCCAGCAAATTTCCACGAACGAGAGCACGAATGGCCGGATAATTAAGATGGCCAAGACGATAATGAAGGAGCTCGAGCGGGGATAGATGCGAGGTAACGGTGGAAAATGATGATTCCGATCGGGGAAGTGTATCGAGGTGATAGAGGCGATCTCCACGTTTTGTGCCAGTAAATGCGATATCTTCGTTGGAAATTATGTTCCGAGGAAGTGTGCCCTGGTCATCTTTGTGGAAAACAACGCATCGGCCATGTCCAAATAAGGTGTAATGCTTGCTCTCGTCCATACGCGACACTGAGATCAGCGTTGGCGAGGAATTCGGGACATAGGCAGCGTCTCCGAATTCAAGTGCAGCAATTTTACCATTTGGGAGTTTGGCCGGGAGACGTAGGGTGCCTCGAGCCTCGATCTTCACTTTGCCGTTGCCAAATCCCCGGACATCAGCGGAGGTAGGCTTAATCGACGAAGGAATAAATTGAGATCGATCGGAGTGGATAGATGCGGATGTGCCAGAATCAATAATAATGGGCGCTACAAATGGGCTTGTTTCGGGTGCAAGGCTTACTTGTACAATCCAGATCCTAAACGGACGAAATTCGACGATCGGGGGGAGCCCGTAATTTTTCTGGGCTATTCCGATACTCAAAAGGCTTTCAAGGTCTGGCGCCCTCGCACCAAAGATGTGTACTTCTCAATTCACGTCGGATTTGACGACCATTCAGTTGGTTATGGTCTGGCTGAGGGGGAGAATTCATCTGCAGAGTCTTTCAAATTTTATCCGTCTACTCTCGAGGATGATATTGACGACTCGCATCCTTCCAGCCTCCCATCTCAACCTCCCGTCGTCCCTCTTATTCCTCCCGAGGTTCCTCTTGCTCCAAAACCTCGAACCTCTCGTCCGCGCAAGGATTGGGGTCCGCCCGTTCGTGCTTCAGCCCGTCAAGCTGAAATGAAAGCCAAAGAACAGGCAGCCGATCCAGGGGGAGCTCCTGCTCCAGATGCGCCGGACAATCCAGGACCAGATTCTCCTGATCCTGACGACGCCATTCCCAATGTCGGTGACGAGTTGTCTGCCCTCATCCACGGAGAAACTCCTCTCACGTATTGGGAAGCGGTCTCTTGTCCTGATGCCGCTGAATGGCGCGCTGCCATGGACGAGGAAATCGACTCCATCCTTCGTCTCGACACCTACACCATCGCCGATCTTCCTCCCGGCTGCAAACCTATCGGCACCAAGTGGGTTTACACCATTAAACGCGACAATAATGGTGTTATCATTCGTTACAAAGCGCGCTTGGTTGCCCAAGGTTTTACGCAGATACATGGTGTCGACTACGGGGACACCTTCGCGCCAGTCGCGAAGATCGAGTCTATCCGTCTCCTCTGTTCCATGGCCGCGCACTACGACCTGGAGATCCACGTCGTCGATGTCGACACCGCATTCCTAAACAGCGAGATCCCCGTTGGCCAAGAGGTCTACGCAAAGCAGCCACTTGGGTACATCGCAGCTGGACAGGAAAAGAAGGTGTGGGTATTGCGCAAGGCACTCTACGGACTGAAACAGTCTGCGTACCTTTGGTATGAGAAGCTGCGCTCCATCCTCGTCGACATTGGCTTCCGTCCCCTCATCTCCGACCCCTGCGTCTTCATTCGTCGCAAGCCGGGTGCTCTCTCCATGATCTCGACACACGTCGATGATCTCGGCCTCTTCTGTAGCTCCGTGTCCGAGGTCAAGCTCTTGAAGTCGCAGATCCGCGACCATGTCCCGATCAAGGATCTGGGGAGGTATCAATGCTGCTGGGCATTGAAATCATCCGTGATCGAAAGGCACGCGCCATTTCCCTCTCGCATCGCCGGTATATCATCGACCTAGCTCGCCGTTACGGCCTCGAAGCTTCAAATCCGGTTTACACACCCATGGAGAGGAGTCGCGACCGTCCACTGTCTAAGGCCGACTGTCCTGTCACCGATGAGCAGAAGGCGTATATGGCTGACGTACCTTATCAGTCTGCTGTTGGTGCCGTCCTCCACGCAGCTATCATGACACGCCCCGATATTGCGCACTCCGTTGGTCAAGTCGCGCAGTTTGCGAGTAACCCTGGCAAAGCGCATTGGACAGCTGTAAAGCGAATCATTCAGTACCTTTACACGACGCGGAACCTTGTGCTCACCCTTGGTGGCGAGTCTAATGACCCGGATATCTTCGCATTTTGCGACGCGGACCATGGCAATGCTGTAGACCACGGAAATTCCATCTCCGGGCATGCCGTGTTCTTCGTATCTGGTTCTCTTGCATGGGCATCGAAGAAGCAGACTGCAACGGCGTTGTCCACGGGCGAAGCCGAGTACTACTCCGCTACGTACGCTGGACGCGTCGTGGTATGGCTGCGGCAGGTTCTCGATGAGCTCGCACACGCGTGCAACGGTCCAACTCCCCTGTACATCGACAATACATCAGCAATCACAATGATTGGTACTCCCAACCAGATTTCGAATCGTACCAAGCATATCAAGATCCAATATCATTGGATTCGTGGTGCTGTCCGGGATCAGACCATTGCGACTAGTGTTGCCGCGGTCCAGTCCGGTCCAGTTCAATGTCCGATTTTCCTGAACCCAGGACTGGACCTCTGGTTCGGTTCAGCAAAATTATTGAACCTTGGACTGGACCTTAGGTTCAGGTTCGGCGAGGTTCGGTTCAGGTTCAGAGGCGGTTCGGACGGGTTCGAACCGATTTTTGGTTCCCACGGCCCTAATAACTTGAAAAAATGTTTGCAGCGCTTGTTTACAACAAAAGAAACCACCCACCCCCCAATATACCCGAGTATACCCCCTTCCCAAGGAACAATGGCTCTTTTGGTATTTTGTAGGTATGACATTCAGGTTCTTCGTACCAGTTTCAACTAGCCAGATTTTTTTTCAACACTCTTCAGTCGCACTTGAGCTTAGACTTGCACTGAACATTTTCTTGTGGAAAAAGAAATTATTAAATGCACATACTATCAAGAGAGCAGATTTACCCTCGGTGTAACATGGGAATCACAACATTGCTGAAAAGACTTCCACTGGTGGCCCGTTCAAACTTGAAGATCAAATGGTAGTTGAAACAGAGTTTTTCACTCCAACTGGGCTACTCCAAGCCAGAGGTTCGAATGGGTTCGAACCGGTTCAGCAAGGTTCACGGAATTCTGAAAATCTTTGAACCTTGAACTGAACCTTGGGTTCGGTTCGGCGAACTTCACAGCCACTGAACCGGACTTTTGGTCCGGTTCAGGTTCGGTTCAGGTTCGCCAGCGGTTCAGAACCTGACCGCGGCAACACTAATTGCGACGCCCCATGTTCCTTCTACCGAGAACGTCGCAGACATCTTCACGAAGATCTTGTTTAGGCCAGACTTCGAGAGGTTGCGCGCGTTACTTGGGATGCGGGAGCGAGACGATATCGCTGAGGGGGAGTGATGAGATTCAGCTCCTTCGCTTTCCTATTTCGGTTGTTTACCGATGGACTGTTTACTTTACACGTCGTAGTACAAACAACCTCAGTCGATCCTTTTACTCTCGACTGAGGTATGTTCTTACGTTCTTTACTATTACTTATTGTACTGACTCTGGTAGTCTCTCATTAGGTATATTTAATATAGTCGATCCTTTTACTCTCGACTGAGTCTCTCATTAAGTCCCAGCTGCCTGTGTTATTCGCGGTTTAAAGTAGACAACGATCTGGCTAGGTCTTCACGGACATTCTTCCATCCCTTCCACTCTGGAATTGACCCCACTTCTCCTTCGCGTACCTGTCAGGAGGCGGCGGATCGAGAACCGCTATGTAACGCAGACTTGCTCGAGATTCCTTCCGAAAGGCTCGGATTATCGAAGACTGCTCCACCTGTTTATTCATGGTGGTGTCCAAACCTCGCCACTTTCTCTATACAATGTCCCACATGCCCTCCATATAACTGTTTCCGACGCCGCCGTTCTCTCCCCGTCAGGTAGACTGTGGGGAAATGGCCTATTGGAATTCGTGCGGGCGCCGCTGCCATTCTCGAAGGCCTTCCTCTGTTCATTTCTATGGCGCTGAGGAGGATTTATACGCCACTTCTGGGAAGGTGGAGCTACTCAAAATGTTCTAGGTTCGCACACCTCACGTATAAAGAGGTTCGTTTCCTCCGCTCAAGAGGATCAACCCATTCAACCCTCAGCATGTTCCAAACCAAGCCAGTCGTCGTCCAGACCTCCAACTTCGGTGGTGCCCAGGGCACCTCGTTCAACGACAATCAAGCTGGTCTGTATTTCTGTCGTGTTGTTGTTGTACCCTTCGTTGACGTCGACCGCAGCGACCAACTTCCCGAACACTGATCCCGGCCTCACGATCGACCCTGTGCACCCCATCAAGCAGATGGACATCTGCGCCGGCTGGGTCGTCGACAGTATCTGCACCACGTACCGTCTGAGCGACGGGACCACCAAGGTCATCAAGCGCGGCTCCAATCAGTCCTCCGACAACTTGAAGAGCGTCGTTCTCAACGGTAGGCCATTCGCTTCATCCTCAATCCAAGTATATTGAATCGACGATAACAACACCCAGACAACGAGATCATCTCTCAGATCTGCGGTGTCGCCGGGAACGATCCGGACTACAACCAGAGTCTTCTCATCCAGTTGCGGCTCGTGATTTTCAATACCCAGACCGGAGCTATCAGAGTTGTAGGGGTATGTACAGTTTCTTTCTTTCCTTCCCGTCCCTGCTCACCGCAGCACCATAGCCTTTCGGCGGCGCTAATGGTCTCGGCTTGGGCCAGATATTCTCTGTGTCAAACCCGATGGCTTTGGCTGGCTTCGAGACTGCCGGTAGCCCTCAAAGTACGTCTCCCGGGTTGATTCGATGATGAGTATACTCATTTCCGACGCCTTCAGCTGGCATTTCCGGACTCTCGATCGTCAAAAACAACATGGCCGAGTGAAAGCAGCCGGTTTCGACGTTGGAATCGCCATGGAGGCGAAAAATAAGTTTCCTCTGTGAATTGTAATATGTACTACCGTGATCATATTGTGTTTTTGCGAATAACTTGAGTTGAGGGAAAATACCACTTTGCCGTTTTATTTGCGGTTTAAACACTCATCTAACTTTGTTTCGCACAAATGTAGAAAGGAACTGAGGACAGGTCGCGGTTAAGGTCAATTGAGCGGATTTACGGATGGCTTATGCTTCTACGAAGGCTTGATGGAAGCCCCAACATTGTGCGGTTCGCGTGGAGTATGAATATCAGTGTCGAGAAATATCAAGATCCCAAGAAGCCGTACATGGCAGGCGAGAACCACCGTCCAGATACAAGCTGCGTAAACCCGGAACTGCACGACGCAGCGGCGAGTCAAGTCCGTGCAACATGCCCATGGTCTCGTCCTCTGGATTCCAGCGTATCGTTGCCCGCTCGAGCGCAGTTGGGGCCCCAAGAATCTCGATGAAGGTCTGTAGTAGAGACTAGGAATTTGATATCAGCTTAGGTCTCGGAAAGTCAGCAGTCAAGACGAACCTCTTGGGTATGCACCTGCGCCTCGGGTGAATTCGCGTGGAGCATCATATTGAGTTGCAGATCCACCACACCCGGGAACAGCTCCCATACCGCTTGGGCAGTAGACCAAGCCGATAGATGTGTGGGCGAGAGGCGAAGTGTGATGGTCGTGATGGATGGCGCATGGCCTATCTGCAGCTGGGCCCGTAATAGCTCGTGGGGTGTGCAGGGATCCAGCGTGAGATGGGTGCATGAGGTGCCTGGGAGCACATGCGGCAGTAATGTGCAAGAACCCGTGAAATGTTCAAGTAGGGGGCATAGCGATGTCCCTAATTGGAGATTTTGCCGGTCCGTCAATCTCCCGGTGATGGTTAAATTGCGCAGCGCTGGGAAGAGAGCCATGGAACCCTGGTCCTGCACAAAGGGGAAAACTGCGCAGTGATGGATACACTATGCAGGCTGCGGAATATGTGAAGCAGGTCGGATGTTCCTTTGAGCCACTCTACCATCGCATATCGATCGAAGTGGACTGCGACGGAACACAGACTTTGTGGGTCCAGTGCAGGAAGGAAAGACCGTATCCTATCGTCATGCCTGACTGAGTGGATGGAAGGATGGTGGTATGAGAAATGTTTAACTCTGATCCTCAACGGCGGTGGGGTCCTGGGACAGTACATCGCACCGCCGCGAATCGTGAGATAATCCAGGCTGGGCAGCAACTCGAATCCAAGTCGCGATATATCCACGATGTGAAAGTCGTCAAATGCACAAGACAAATGGCGCAAATTTTTGAACCGCATGATCGCTTTGAATGTCGCCGCCAGGAGCTCATCTGGCGAGTCCAATTCGATAACAGCCCGAGTGTTCCGGAGCCTGTGAGGCGGAGGTGAAGGCTGAATTTAACTACCAAGGGGGCAATTTCATCGGATGAGAGGAATTCGAGTCTATTCGGGACTTTTTGGTTAGCGATACGGTATGGTGTGACCTCCAACTCCTGGAAGAGAAGGGGAAATGAGATGGCGCGAAAGAGAGTTGAGACGGTAGACAGGTTGGAAATGGCATCGCGGGGAAGGTCTTGGAATATCTGCACCCAAATCTCGGTCGGTAGGTCAAAGGACATGGTGGTGCGAAAGAAAGAGACTACGTGGCCAAGACGTGGCAGTGCCAACTGGAGTTGATGCGTTGTCATGAGCACCAGATTTCTACTCAGATACTCACAATTTGAACAGATGTACTATCATTGACCCTGATTTGCACACGCACACTGATAAAGTATTGCCGATGGTGCGCTCATTTCTTGCCAGTTCAATCTGAGAAAAATCACGTAGTTGTATCTATCCGTTATCTAGCTACACTGATATTTCGAGGATCTGGGTCTACAGCGTCCAATAGGTTTTGCGACAGTTTCATAACACTGCTGCCAGTGTGCCCGCTGAGCTGTAGCTGGCGGATCCTGTGTGTGAAAAGGATATAAATTAGAACGAGTTGACGCACACGATCCCCAAATAAATACCGTTTCCTGGAATTTTGAACGCGTCTTATCCGGTGTCGAGGAATTCGATCATTGTCTTTGTCCTATTAGTGCGGGACTGGGAGAGCGGAGAGCGGAGAGATGCATGCAAGTCACAGTATGCGCATTATCGTGGCGCTGCGTATCGCTTGAAATGTAGTCAAATAGATTTCTAGGTTGATGGCATTCAGACAGACGCCAGGTGTCGAACCAGGGTCTCATGCGTATTACTGGGTTTCGCAAGATAAGAGTCATAACTGGCGGTGTCACGGTGCTCTGAGTTGAGGCACATAAAAGTTGCGACTGCCTATATATATTGTGGGCGCTTCGGATGACAAAAGATCAATAAGATTACATGTAGTTGCTGGTGAGGGAATATACATTGACAAAACCTGGTAGATTCCTAAATCGCGGAAATCTTGCTCAGAAGGACGGCGCGAAGGAAGCTAACATTGCGGACGAGATGCTGTGACTCAGGAGTCAAGAATCATTAGGTCCGACGCTGTGATAAATGTTCTACGCCATGATCGACTTCGGAAGCTGTAAATCAGGAGGTTTCAGAAATTCATTTTCATACAGCAGGTTGACAGGAGACGCAATTCCCGAGGGTGGGAGGCAGAAACACAGGATTTCGCCCGACGCCAGTGGAGTAGAGCGAAAGACCAATCTCAAGAGGGCTATGACTTGGGCTATACCAGGCGGAAGGTCATCACAAGCGCACGGCCAATGCGGCTGTCGCAGAAGATGAATAGCACAGGAGGTTGACAGGAGATGACGGGTTTGGTGAGGGTGGGACGTGAGGTGGGAAGTGAGCATCCTCGCAACCGTCAACGTGTGATTTGATTGATGCCATCAACTGACGTTGAAATCTTTTAGTTGAGAAAATAAACGCCAGCGTGGCGCCTAAAGCTTGACTGCGAGCCTCTCTGGCCTCCGTGCCATCCTGGACGCAGATGAACGAGAAAATATTAGGCGATCCTGAGTTTTGGCACCGTGCGCGCATGCGTTTCGTGGAGATCAGCGTCTTCTGGCTCCATGACGTCGTTCGAGTGACGCGTGGCATTGTCATTATTGGTTTTTCCGTGATATTTATTCTAGCCCTTCCATCGCCACTTGCTTCCCACCGTCTCTGCCAGACATTCTTTCCCCACCCACTCCGACGCCCTCTGCTACGATGTTCACCAAAATCTGGTAAGCCTTGAACGAGCCCTTGCCAACCGTGATGCGCCAGCTGAGCTCAGTTGTGTCCGCGCAGCCTGACCCTCGTTCTCGCCTCTCCTGCGATCGCATTGAGTATTAACACGCCTACCAACCCGACCTCGGGCGGCACGACTAGCATTACCTGGAGCAGCACATCCGCCGACTCGTGCGTCTCCCGCATCCCACTCACGATTGTCTCTCATCCACCTCATCCACAGCGTGTTCTCCATCGAGCTGAACCACCCGTCTTTCGTGCGTGCCTCACTTTCCTTGCTTTGGTGCCAGGTTCACTGATATGTATGTCTGGTGTGTGTAGAACAACGCCCTGGCGATCGCGAACAATGTCAACCCCGCAGACAACAACGTCACCCTCACCATCCCGCCCGTGCCCGCCGAGTGCGTCTCCCAACCTTTGATAAATGCTTTTGCATTGACTGGTTGATTCATCGTTCGTGCAGGGACAACTACACCCTCGCATTCGTCAATGTTACCAACATCGACGACGTCTTCGCCACGAGCGGGAGCTTCTCCATTGGCGCCGAGATCAGTGCGAGCGCCAGCGCAACCGGGAGTGCGGCCGCGGGCTCCAGTGCGTCGGGCAGTGCGACGCGGAGCGGGAGCGCATCACAGTCGTCTGCGTGAGTCCCACCTTCCTTCATCCTTCATTTCATTCCTATCATCATATTGTTGCATTGCATCGCATTCCTCGAATTGCGGTGTTCTACGCACCCTTGATCCTCCCTCCATCTTGATCCTTGATCTTATCCTCTTCCTTTGACTTTTGGCACTTGCGTTATTTTTGTTGTTGATCCCGCAACTAACATGCCCGCCCCACTAGCACCGCACCCCCGTCCTCGGGCTCTGTGTCAGGTTCAGGGACCGCTTCCGCTTCCGCCTCCTCCCCCTCGGGCTCCGCCCCACCCAACGGTTCTGCATCCCTGCGGGTACCATCTGCGGTCGCTCTCCTTGGCCTCGGCCTCGCCGCTTCGGTGTTCATGCTATGATATATGATACCCGCAAGATCGCTAGTGCTTGGTGTCGGCGTCGAGGAGAATCTAGGTGCCAAAAATATATACGGACCTCTCTATTTTTTTGGGGCGCGGACATCACATTAGGTAGTATCCATTGCTGTCGTTCACTTTCCACTGCCATATGCTTGTTGTCGTCGTGACTGTAGTGTGTAGTACGTAGTGTTGTTTTTTTGGGACTTACTTGGGACGGATGTACGGTTGATTTAAATGTTAAGCTTAAGCTTAGAACGTGGATGTGGATGTCGACATACATATGCGTTTCTTATTTCAACAAGCGACAAGCTGACTCGTACGTGACACGCTGACAAGTGGTAGGTATCATGGCATGCGTATGCGTATGCGGGCAGAGGATACATGTATATGGCGCTGAATGTTGAACAGTGAACGAAAAAATGATTATCCGAGTGTTAGCATCGCGGCCAAATATCATATAATTTGCCCACCGTCCGGAGCAGCCGGCCATGGCCATGGCTTCTGGAACCGTCACATACTTGGGACAAGGGCAAGGCTTTATCGTCCTTCAAGTCAAGTCTAAGGTTTCTGAATGGATAGTAGAATATTCCCTACGTGCGGCGATATGTAAGTCTTGAAAATTAAAGCCAGAAGGCTTTCGATTAAACATCAGATTGATCGGATTCACGGGTCGCACAAGCGGTAAAAATTAAGCAAAGTCCCCATAAACCGAAGTAAACCAACTGTTGGTCGGCCAGAAAAAGCTAACTTGACTGTGATTGTGATTGGGCAAATTGCCGGTCACCGCAACAGCGTGAACTTCTATTCCATGAGGGGTTGGGCAAGTTGGCCGAGGCCCGAGGCAGCCCCAAAATGCTTCCCAGGCTCAATATCCACAGCCTGAGCTCTCATATATATTGGAACTCTGATTTCAGATCTGAGATGTGAAAGACTAAAGGCCTGATCGGAGCTTATTTAGAGCTCACTGTATTTCAGATGAAACTTCCAGACATTCAAGATGGTGAGTGCATCCGATGTTACGTATAATCGGCACTCACCATCTCGTATACGAGAGCTTATACGAGTCTGTGGACCACGCGAGTATAATAAATCCCCCCTTCCCGTATGGCAGAACGTCGAATCGGCTGGGTGATGGGTCTCTACAGAGGTTCGGGTGGAATATGATCTCGGCTGGGCGTCCCCGGCCAAACCTGACTCTACCCGTGCACGCGGGTAAGACACCCGCTTTGGGACACAACATTCGGCCCGTTCCAAATGAAAAACCCCGACGGCTTTGCCGCACTGACGAGTGCGCATAGTTGGCGCATAGCGTGAATTTTACAGCCATGCCGGGCACTGTCCCAGGAGGATGAACTGGATGTGTTGACATCACAAAGCCACCAGATGCACTGTTCCACTTTTCGTGCTGGCAGCAGGGTCTAGAACCATGGAAAATTTGACACAAGGATGCGAGTTGCATGAAGGCACCTCTCTCAATTTTTCTGAGCATAAAGTTGAAGAAATACGCTCATCTATTTGAACTTTGAGTGGGATCAAGGAGTGTCGTTATTTGCCAACAGCCTATGAGAACTCCACATCAATTCTGCGCGTCAACTGTAATCAATTTATGATGATTCTACCTTGGATTCTACCCGACATTCTACGCGAGTCTACATAGAGGTAGGTAGGTGGGTAGGTAGAATTACACGGCACGGTCCCGCTTAGGAACGCCGGTTTG
Organism: Mycena leptocephala; assembly: GCA_029378395.1. NCBI lineage: Eukaryota > Fungi > Basidiomycota > Agaricomycetes > Agaricales > Mycenaceae > Mycena > Mycena leptocephala. Next base: position 114,668 of record JARJLF010000429.1, read on the forward strand.
AGGAAGTATGATCCCGGTATAATACAGGCTTGAATTGATCCCAACGGATCCGACATCCTCCCGTATGGATATTCGGCATGCACCATCTCCTACGCATTGATCGACCGTTCAGCTGATGGTAGCTAAGATGGAACTCGCTGTCATGCGCATCACTATGCGCTCGGCTGAGCGGCAGTTAGCAGCGGTGATGGCAGTGACTGAGATTGTGAGCCTCGAAAACGCGGCATGGTAGGGGCCTGATTCCTCTGCAGGCAGCAAGTCATTTTTAACTCCTGCTAATGCATCCGAGGAGTCACATCGGCCGTCAAAATTCTCTCGTTTCTTGATGGAATACAGCCAGCCATACAGCCCTTCCCGTGATCATCATGCTCGTTTGCGAAGCAGTACCACTCAGTCCACTGTGGAGATCTGTGGTGACCACACATCATTTCACGCGCCATCTTTTGATCTTGGGATGTTGCGTAGCTCTCGTGAACACGACTATACGAGCCACGAGACCGCGAGACTTGCGCGAGACGGCGAGAGCATTAATAAATTAATGACTTTAAGAATGGAATATATCGTAAAGTACCTGCCCATGCGCAGGTCCAAAATTCCAGAATGCCGTGTATCGTCCGTACCATAGCTACGAGTTGTCCAGCACTGGAATCTGAGGCATGATACTCACTAGGGGCTTCTTCTATTGAGGGCCACAACGCGAGGCCAATCAGAAATCTCCATCGCATGGGCTGTACTATGCTATTGATGATGATCATAGTTTGATGCGTGGCTGATACTTTCCCGTGAGTTGGCACAAGGTGCGTTGAGAACGACATCAGCTGTGCTCGCGACAATTTTAGAGAATTATGAGGAGGCATATAAAATTGGACGCGGCCAACCTACCTCTGTCAGGTTGACTCCCCCTCTTCATTCAATCTTTCTCTTGTGAGCTCGACGCCCACCACTTCCACTTCGTCCACCACTTCATTCTCACCTTACATTTCACAACTATGGTCAAGACATTCAGCATCTTCGTCACTCTCCTCGCCGCCGGCTTTGCCGTCTCCCGTCCGATTACCCTGGGCGACCTGGAGAGTGCGATCGTGCGTGTGCTGCTTGTTCATTTAGCTCCCCATTCTCACCCCTCGTTTTATAGGCGGCAGGGATACCTATCACACTTACCGACACTCCCGCTGCCCCCCCACCGGTACCGCAGCCGCCGCCATCAATAAGAGCATCAGCTCCGCCGCTGCCGCCGCGTCTGTCGCCGCTGCTGCGGCCCAGGCGTCCGCCATCGCCGCCAACACCACCCCTGGCGAGGCATTCGTGGACCCTTCAGACGAGGGAGAGGAGGCGTTCCTCCAAACCAAGATTGGATTGGAGGAGGACGCCGGAGAAGATGATGCTGCGGAGAAGGACCAGGAGGCTTTGACTGAGTTCAACGAAAGCTTCGGGGTGGCTCTGGATAATGCTGTTTTACATCATATTTCGACGGCTGGTAATGAGAGACGTGTGTTAGGGCAAGATACTGTATGTCAGATAATTTGAGCCGGAAGGACCAGAGTCGTCCAATCCCTGGCCACTGTTGCAAGACTGAGCTCGAGTACAATGATTGTTCCAATGACCAAGACACCAAGACTAGCCAATGCCAATGCAGAGTCGTTGAAAGATCGAAATGCGCACGGCGGCCTTGCTCCCAACGCCATGGTCATGTCGATCTATAACCAGGCGCAAACGCCTGACGACCTCTGCGTCGACGACCTGTCGCCGAAAGCGCGGTTCAAGACAAGTCGCAGCGCAACCGCGCTGTTTATGCAGCAGTTAAAGCGCGATAGCGTGGTGCTAGACTCGTGCTTCGAGGTGCGCTCTCCCTGTTTTGTTTTAAGCGCCCGATCTGAATATCAAGTCACACTCAGTTGAGAATTCCGCTGTCGCTACCAAGATTCGACTGAGTTCCTCGTTTCTATTTTCGATTATCTCCTGAGTTGTCGCTATAAGGGTCATCGATAAAATTCAATTTCAGGCGGGTCACTCTTGTCGTTCAAATACTTCTTTACGATCTTCCCGGTTTGTGTGTTAGAATTCATTCTACGTCGAATATATCTAATTTTGGCTGTAGACCCGTATCAGGGATCTTCTCTGTGCTTTATCTGTTCCCCGTTCTGCTCTGTGGTTCTATTCCATCTTCATTTTCGTTGTGGGCGCCTGTTATCCGTCCTTTCATGGAGTCTCTTGCAGTGAGACAAGTAAGTATGCGGGGTTGGATAGTTCCGGATGTCTTTATAAATTCAGGGTACTTGATTCTGGCACGTTGGTTCCGTTGTATTCCGGTTACTGAAGCCAACGCCGTCGTCTTTCGTTGCGTTCTATCTGTGCGGACTTCACCAGGACACAGATATGTCACCAACTCGGGACTGGCAAGATAATCAAGCACTGCGCGCCGCCGCCGGTGGCCGAAGGATTTTTGGACCAAAAACATGACGTCCAAACATGTCTCTCCCTTTGGCCACTTTTTTGGCCCCTTTGGAACATGAGCTGAAACCGATGGATTTTTCATCCTCTTTTTGTACTTACTCTTAAAATGATACCTCTTCATGTCCAAAGTCCAGCAGAAATATACATTATTTTTGGTGGCGTTTTCATGCAAGAAAAAACCTTCGTTTAGGACCCAAACAGCGAGATTTGCCTTGTTCTCTCCCTGTTTCGGCATCGAAAATTCTTGTCAAAAATAATCCATTTTTGGATGTGTTTTTAGGACGCAAATAGACATCATGTTCGGGGTCGAATTTAGTGTAGAAAATAGGCCTAACAAGGAATCTTTTGAGGTTGATTTTACATCACGCGTAAAACATATTCCCAAACAGGAAGACATGTTTGGATGCCATGTTTTGGTCCCAAAAATGCTTCGGCCTCCGCTGTGTAAGTTTCGTGATCACCACTTGTGATTTATCTGATATAGCACATACTGTTTAATCTCGCCACAGATATTCCTGGGCACTTAAACGCTGTGGCATGGGATCTAAACTCCGAAGCCCTCTCCTAGTTAGCTCCGGGACCAAAATATATCCTCCTTCCATAAATGTTGCGACACTGCGTCTTCTGACAAAAAAAGGCAGGTCCATTCGAAAAGAATTCGAGAAATGCCGATTATCGTCGATGATCGGAGTTCTGAGGTAAAAACGGTTCCATTTATCGCCACCAGCTCATATACTGAGTAAGACGACAGGGGATTTCGATGGGGTACGGAACCTGCAACACCGCCTTCTATTGAAATGAGGTGATCTATTTTTCACTCGCCGCGGATTGTTTAGCCCGAGGTATAGAAAATCCAGAGCGTCATAGCACCCCGGTACCAACTCCCCGCATTTCTCCCCCTCAATCTCATTTTGATTCCCCCGATATTGTCAATGCCAGGCGCCCTTCCTTTCACGACATCTACCCACCCTCATGCGCAGCAAAAGCGTCTCATGTGGTCTGCCCGCACGTTGGAGGCGCTCCTCGGTGAGACACCATTCTTTGCCGGCGCCATTGGTCCCTCTTCTAACGCCGCCCGCCACAACTTACGCCCGGTGTTAATCGTACGGCTGCCGAGCGTGCCGCGCAGTATCCCCAGTACAACCCACTCCTCACTGTCGCCCACGTCAGCCATCAACTTCAACTCACCCGTCTCGACGGCAGTTGCTGAGGAAGAGGGCATAGCACGTAAGCGCAAAATGGCGACTAACTGTCGCGTACGTTGGGCGAGAACATACAGCCGGAGCTGATGCTTCCATCCATTGCAACACATGCACCGGCCAGGCGTCCTTTACGAGCACATTCGACCTGCATGTCACACGCCATCGAGACGCAGTTCATGCGCAAAGGGAGACCCGAACCTTGCAGCAGGTCTCCGTCGTCGGCTCGTCTGTGGGAGCGAGACGTGTCTGATCCCGCGCGACCAACCCGCGCAGGGTGACAGTGAAGGATTCTTAGCAGGTATTACATTTGTAGAAAATAATTCCGTTCGCCTCGCTGTGCACCGAGAACGTGACATGTCTCTTTTCTCGCGTTCGAATTGGCCGCCAGTGAAGTACTTATGCATCCAAACATTCCGTTATTGGGTAGTGATGGACCGAGCGCCGGGGAAAACAGGTTCAGACGGCGCTGGTTCAAGCTGAAATTTGGACTCACGTAGATATTCACTGTGTGGATTTTTGGAGCACCGTCTTCTCCCAAGGACAACCACAAACTCCGATCTGCCAGCAACATTCTCGCACTTGAAAAGGCTGAAATCAAAAATCCGAGATCGAAAGAGGTCCGGACGAAGACAATAGAGTAGCAACCAGAATATACACTCCATTAATTGCAAGCCGCACGGGCGCTCGTCGTCGGGTCTGAATGAGATGATATGGGGTGTTTTTTTTAGTTAACGGGTCAGAACGTGAATGCATCTAACCATCTTGGATCCGGCGCGGTAGATATATTGAGTGCAAATTTACAAGGACACGCGAGTCGGGACAAAGTTAGTCCCCGGGTCGGGCAAGGCAGTCCAGAGCAAGTCCTTGGAGTTTTTTGAAAAAAAAGCGAGAAAGATCCAATAAAATCCCGATCGATGACCATGGGCGACCATCTAAGGTTAGGTAAAAGTGACTTGTATGCTTCGACAATGGACTGGGTGCGAGGCTGGGAGCTCAAGGGAAGATGTTGGGGACAAGTTGGAGCCGGGACGGTCACGCTGTCACATCTAGGCACATTATCACGTCACTGACACAGCACTCTTGCCTTCTTCCATCATGCCCAAATCCCTCAACTTTCTGGACCTCCCACCTGAGCTTATCATCGCCTGTTTGGCTCATCTTCCCGTCACCGATGTTGTATCTTGTCTCAAATCTGGGAATCGGCTGCTTCGGGAAATTATTCTCACCTCTGTTTTGATTCGATACCGAGCCGAGCTGGATCATGCTGCTGTTGAAGAAAGTCCTGTCATGATTTCAGCTATATCTGACCGTCTGGAAGACCTCCGGCACCGGGAGTCAAATTGGCTCAACCTCAGTCCCTCTTCCAAGCACACCATTACTATCGACTTCGAGACGAGTGGGGTGTACGACCTAACGTCGGATATTTATCTTATAGGCGACATCCCCGATCCAACCACTCTTCTGTGCACCGCGATCCAGTATATGCACACCTCTCCTGGGCAGCAAACACCGCAGTGGTATCGTATCGATGTCGGGAAACCTATCATCGATTTTGGGACAGCGTTGGAGGAGCATGATCTCATTGCCTTCGTTGTTTAGTATGTTGTCCTCTTTTCTTTCTCCGCTTTTCTCCGTTGCATATTTCTCACCGAATTCGAGTAGTGCGCCCTTCGATGACAGCCCACAGATGATGTCCATTGAACTGCAACTCGTTCAATTTTCCACTGGCGCCCCTCACCCTTTCGCCGCGCGTCCGACATTGCACATCCACGATGTTGACCTAGCTCATGGGAAGCCTGGCATCTCAATCGAGATTGTGGACGAAATCCTTGCTCTTTCTTTGGTCTACTGGAACTACCCACTGCGCGACATGGATACCTTGCATTTGTACAATTGGAAATCTGGTGTCGCGAAAATGGTTCCTATAGTCCGTCATATGTCGCCTGATGTGCTTACTAATTCCTACATGTAGCTCCCATTGACCGTATATAACACGGGCCTCGTGTTTCTCACCCCCGACTTACTGATCGTCCCAAGTTCCACGGAAGCAACTCTCGAGGTCTTCCGCATCCCCACTTCCGGCGAAGGACAACTGGCCCACGTGTTTCGCCTGCCTGAACTGCGTGCCGAAAACTCCATCCTATCCTTCCAATGCCGTGGAGATCCTAATCCCCGCGCTTTGACCCGTCGCCCCAGCCGCGCCAAATTCCCTTCCAGGCCTGAGGACGCGGTCCTCATTTTTACTTTCGAGACGAGCGGTCGCACGCACGGCACGACGCAGCATATTTTCATCGTGAACCGTGCCCTCTTTTGCGCGACACTTCAATCCTCAGAGGCCGACGTCGTCGAAGTAGAATGGGAGGCGTGGGGCCCGCGGTGCACGCGCTGGATTGACGCAGCGTCGCTCGCGGTGCACCATATCACTGTGACGTGCGGTCAACGCATGGTTTCCATCCCGCACCATGCGTGGCGCATTCCGGCCCCAATCCGTGTACTAGACTTCAATCCGCGACACGTGCAGATGCAGCGCGCTGTCGGGCCCGTCGAAGGGGAGCATGCCACGATCCGCGTCGTCGAGGATACGCAGGCACCGGATTGGCTACAATACCTGGATACTTTCAAGGAACCTGTTATATCTCTCTTGCCGTATGTTGAGATCGTCTCGAAGGAGGACTTCGACTTTGGTGCCGTCTTGATCAACGACGAAAATATCCTTGGCGTGAGGGTCAGTCAATATCTTTCGCTGGAAGTTTCTTTCTCCTTCTGATTCCTTCCTTTCAGTTCGGGGAGAGATCCGTAGAGGCAATTGAAGTGTTTCATTTCGGTTAAAGATGTCTTCAGTCTGGTACGTGGTGAGGCTTCTTAGTTCAATTAGCTTGTTTTGTGCTATTCACTAATTGGACGCATCTCAAAATTGTACACTTAAATTAAGCCTCACACTGGCATCGGAAGCGTTAGATCTGAACAGTTGCTGGCGAGTCCAATTGAAGCGAAATTCAATTGTTTGGATCTCACAAATTCTGGGCCCTCACTTTCGCTTTAAATGATCGCCAAGTATCACTCGTAGCAAGTACGTTTATCTTGATATAACCCGTTATTTCCAACACAGGGGCCGTATCGAGGTGAGCTTGGTAGTCAGAATAATAACTGAATATCCCTCTGGATTGCCTGAGTTGTCTATGACTGTTGGGACAGCATCCGCTGTGGGTGTGTTGCTCAACTCCGCATCTGCGCGGGGTCCCTAGAATTGGCCGGAAAACTGGTCGCTACTTATCAATCTACGCATTCATCATGCAATTTTTGACGCCGTTGAATATTTATCTGAGGACGGTTCAGCATAACTACGAACATTGGAAGATGTGGTACGTTCCTCGGCAGATCACGTACCAGCTCCCGACGCTGCCGGCAATGTGAATGTCAACATTTCATTTCTATTGCTTCGCTTTGGAGCGCCACGGATACGAATACCCATGCGTATGGCTGGCGGGTATGCGCTGCATATCTCGGATGCGACGTGAGTGTTGAACTTTATGTTGAGTGCGCGACATTAGCTTGCTTATATGGATGGTATACAGCAACGTCGACAGGGTCCTGTCCGTGAGCCCACCATTCTTCATCAAGGCTGCCTGAATAATTCGTGCATGCGGATTAAACTACTGCGAAAGCTTAATGTGCCGCGTTTCCGCTTCCCTTGAGCAATAAAGAATGAAGAAAGTTGGTGTTGCTACCCCGACGGTGTCTTTCGATTGGTATTGGTGCTGTTCACGAGAGAGCGACATGAGACGGGAGAAGCTTGACCTCGACACGGGACGGGAAAGAAAATTCAAGCTCGCGTAAGCTCCAACTGAAAAGGAAGTTGACAGACTCGGAGGAAGAACATACAGGGATGAGTGGCGTTGGTCTCCTCACATGATCGGAAGTATCGAAAATGGTCGACACGCCGTGTGTTACTTATGGTTGACTCAACTAGAACCTTTGTTAATATGACTCCATGTATGGCAAATATATCGAAGCGGAACATGTTATATTCAGAGTTGTAGGGACGGCTCTACAGTCGAAGTCGTAATAACCCATAGCTGTCGGTAAAGGCCTGGGGCTATGGGTTTTAGGGTGGTATGGGTTCTCAGGACTTCAGAAAAAAATCGTCAAAAAAGCAAGATTTTGATTGTTTCGTGTATTTCTAGTACCTACACAGTCGCAGAAGAGAAGAAATCAGTAATAGACGTCTCTACAAGAGAATTCACTTGTTCTAAACGGGTTTGACGTGAGAATCGACCGAGGATGGTTTCCATTTGCCACGCAAATATATCACCGCTCTCCCTAACATAGCGCCGAAGGATCGCGGAGGCTTGGAGGACTTCACCTCGAGTGGGACGCGGATCCTTGTCGCCCCCATTTACCTCCCTGTCCTGCTCTCCGGCACGATTTTCTTGAACTGCATTTTTTATCTCCTCATCCGTGAGCGGCTCGCGAACCTGTTCTTCAGGCATGTTCACCAATTCTTCAAGATCGAACATGTTGGCCGTCTGAAGAACACCTGTGCGTTCCATCTGTTTCATGACGTCCAGCAGCGCTTCCTCTGCATCTCCGATGGTATCATCAGCATCGGATCCGATGCGATGAGTGAGAATGGTGGAGATTCCTCCTTCCGCAGGCTCCCCGTCTTCGTCCTCCGTTGGTGTCAAGGACGACAGAGATGAGAGAGAAGCGAAGCTCGCATTCCTGTCAAATCGGGCCTCGCGAATGATCACTTTTCTTCGCCTTTTTGGTGGCGGGCTTCACCGATTCCGTGTCCGAATCTCCGCCTGCAAGCCGCTTCAGCTTAGCGAGCAGCTTCTGCTTCGCGGAATCAAGGTGTGCCACGCCGCGCTCAAAATCTGAGGCCGTTTCCAGCACCTGGATGAGCGCGCATTCGTCCACATCGTTTGCATCATTATCGAGCCAGTGCTCTTCTTCGTCGGAAATCTTTTCTTTTCGCGCGAGCCGTGCCAAGAGCGCATCCTTCTTCGATTTGAGGGTCCCCTGAAACGACGTCAGGCCACGTTTTATGGCGTCGAGCTTCAGCTTTGCCATGGGGAGAGAACAAAAGGCTATTTTTGGGCGTCATTTTAGGTTATTTACGGGTTGAAGACGGCTTTAGGTATGGGTTTTGACCCCCCGCCATGGGTATCAGGTATTAGGTTTAAGAGCTATGGGTTTTTCGTACTCAGTACACTACTAACATTGAAGGTGAGGCCCAAAAATCTATGGGTTAGAAGGAATTATGGGTTATCTCGGCTATGGGTTATTATGACTTCGACTGTAGATCTAAGGCAACGCGGGCGTATCGGCGAACAATATCGACATCATCGCAGCTGGGTACCGCTCGCCTGGTGCGGCGTCCGCCTGCGTAGCAACGTCGCGAACGGCCTGCACGTCCTTGGGGGACAACGTCAGCTTGCCTGCTGCGATATTCTCCTCGAGGTACTGGGGCCACATTAATTCGAGCCAGTTACTCCGGTACCAAAAAGAAGAGAAGGAAGGAGGAAGGAGGAAGGATTGAAAGCGAAAGAGAAGTGCTTGCCTTGATCTTCTTCGTCCCAGGAATCAGAATGATGTCGTCTCCCTGCGCGAGCAACCACGCGAGCGTGACCTGCCCCGCGGTCGCACCGCCGTATTTCTCGCCGATGGATTTCAGGCCGTCTGCAAGTTTGAGGACATTGGGGTGTATAATTTGGCTCCGGCAAGGACTTCCCAGCAAGATAATAATTGCAAGGTAGTGCAGTGGGTTACAAACCAGTGGGGTTTTTACTACAACTAGGCTACCTTTATATGTACAGTAAATATCAAATAGATAAAGAATATCAAAATGAAATACTACGGAGCCATGGCAACAGATGGCGAGCACATGGAGCGATAACAAATACCATGGTGAACCACATGTGAACCATATGGTCAAGCTTGGATCTCCAACACGGGGAAGTTTGTGGCACTGAAGCCAATTGGTTGGCGTGTTAGGGATATTCAAGCTCTGAAAAATAACCAACAACGCACCGCGGGACGCTCTTTCGGAAATCGTCAAGTCCAAAGTCGTCTGGAGATTTCTGGAGGAGTGCGAGGCGGAAAGAAAAATCAGAGGTGGTGTCAAGATTCTGGAATAGGGATGGGTAAGGGACGCACGTATTGCCCGGTGAGCAAGCCGCGGCCGGCGAGTATGTGATGACCTTGACTCCGAGCTCGTGCGCGGTCGCGAGGACCCCGATCTTAGGGTCTTAGATGTCGAGACTGAAGGGCGAGTACTCGAATTGGACGGCGGAAATCAGATGTGCGCGGCGGAGAGTCGCGGCAGACGCTTCGGAGAGGCCGAGGTATTTGATTTTGCCAGCCCTGGAGGCGGTGAAATGAGATGTGAGGATTCAGCGCGGCAGCGCTGTGTACACGTTTGACAAACTCGGCCATAGCAGAAACGGTGTGCTGTTATTATGAGCGAATCATCATTAGACTAATTTTGAAAGAGATAATGGATCGTACCTCGATTGGTATTTGTTAGTCGACCCGCTACCGTATCGTAATGTACAGGAAAGGGAGACAAACAAAGACCAATAGAACGTACGTGAAGATAATACAGATCCATGCAATCAACAGCCAGCTTTTTCAGCGATGATTCCACAACCTTCTTGACGTACTCCGGGCTTCCATCGATTTGATATGTCGGGTGGATGACCCCAAATTTGGAGCAGAGAAATATATCATCCCGCTTGCCTGTGCGCTTGAACCTGATTTTACGATTATCGACCGGAATAGCTGGTAAGGAAGGGGGTTGTGTGCGTGCCATTTCTCAATCAGCTCCTCCGAGTCGCCGTACAAGCCCGCTGTGTCCCAGCACGTACAGCCCAGCTTATGCGTCCAAGACCTGCAGGAATTCAGTAGCCGGACACCCAACACTAAGGTGCGCATACGGACCTTGAATCGTTCTTCATTCGACTCGACAGCTCCGTAGTGCGAAGAAATTCCCATCGCGCCGAAGCCGATTGGAGGGAAGGTGGAGTTTCCAATCTTACGAGTAGTAGTAGGCATATCGGATGTGGATGGAGGATAAAAGGGCAGGTTGCGGCGTTCTTATACCTGGCGACTGGGAGGGTGATTTCACTTTGATGGAGCAATTGTCGCGATCGTCGCCCCCGCCCTGACGACGCGCAATTGCCAATGAACCCCACAGTCCGATTACCCGATTACCCGCTGATTTGATTTATGACTCACTGCAACTCACCAAAGAGCCAGTATATATGCGACGGTAATTTTTTCACATCTGGTGGGTCTGCAGGTCAGACGGGATAGAATAGACCGTCAACTGCGCCAAACGAGCGTTTGATCAAACTTCACAACACAGAGAGCGTAAGGGAGATTGCACAAAGTTCCGTTCCACGGTTTTCGCGAAGTCAAAAATGATGTGGTGGTTGAGAAGAGAGGGTCGCGTCACTGTCACGTAAAGTGAGCCGAACAGCATCAAAACGACCCTGTACTAGCTACATTTGAGCTACATAGCACTATTGTTGCTCCCACACACACACACACGAGATCTCCCACATTGCCGACATGACTTTGGGGAAAAAACAACGGCGACTAACCCAGCCCGCACTCAACAGGCGCTCAACGCTTTGCGGCAGTTCAGATGCCAAAATCCATTGATACAAATCTGCCTGCAAGAGATCTGTACGGCATCATCAGCTTTCATCTTCCTCAAACAGTAAGAGCCGCTGTCAAAAGAAGAAAGCCTACTTATAGCTTGCTTATAGCCCCACTGACTTACGAACGCCCGGAATCTGACTTGCCTTCCCCCCAGCATCACCACCAAATCCTCCATGGTACTCAAATTCTACGCCGGCCCCCACGTCGGAGGGGGAGTAGCGATTGTTGCGCTGCTTCTGGCCGAAAAACAGATTCCGTTTGAACACGTCGTCGTGAATCTGTCTCAGAGGGAACAGAAGGCTCCCGAATTCATGGAGATGCATCCGTTCGGTCAGATTCCGCTCATTGTGTGTTGACACCTACTGCCAGCGATACCCCCCGCTCACGTGAATGTTGATTGATGTTGGCTCGCAGGACGACGACGGGTTCATCCTGTATGAGAGTCGCGCCATTTGTCGGTATCTCGCAGAGAAGTATATGGATCAGGGGCCACAGCTGCTTCCCGTGGGCCTGAAGGAACGGGCGTTTGTTGAGCAGGCCGCCTCTGTGGAGTATTCTCACTTCCATCCGGCGGTCGTGGAGGTCATTGGCGAGCTATTGGGAAAGCCGTGAGTTCCTTCCTCTCTTTCGCTGTTTAACGGTCCGCACGAACTATAATGTTTCTCGCAGACACCGTGGCCTGCCTGTTGACCAGACCGTCCTCGCAAACACCCTTGCGGAGCTGTCTGCGAAGCTGGACGTGTACGAAGTTATCCTCGGCAAAACCAAATTCCTTGCGGGTGATGTACGTCTGTACTGATGTTGTCATTCAAGTCCTAATATAACTCTTTTGCGCACGATACTAGGAATTCACACTCGCAGATCTCTTCCATTTCAGCTTTGCACCGATGCTAGCGAACCATGGCATCGATCTTATGACAAGCAGGGGCCCGAACGTGAAGCGGTGAGTACTTGCGTTGCTTACTTAGGCAGGACATCGTTTGTTGACGAGATTTAGTTGGTGGGATGAGCTTATTTCGCGCCCGGCTTGGATCAAGGTCAAGGCGAAGGGAATCAAGGGAACGATCGGCGTCGCTGCACAAGTGTGAGAATAGAAAGATGACCAATACGTTGTTGCAGTCTTTTCAAGGCATGTCGTGGCGCAGTGATTCGTCCACGGGCCGTACACCTTCCGTCTGTCCATTGTCAATAAGATCCTAGTCAGGATACCATTTTAAGTTGAAAGGCTCAGACTCAGCTTCAGAGCACTCTGAGCATTTAACTTGACACTCATCATTAAGAATAGTACGAAAGCTGCCAACCAAAAAAAAACCCCACTTGGGGATACTGGACGAAAGAGGAAGGAAGAATGTCAGTGGGATTTCATCCACATTGGGGTGACATACACATTGTGCACTTCCAAGTGGTCGCGGTGGCGGTATCCCGAGTTGATGCGTGATCACCCGTGATGGCCAACATGGTGGCGAAAAATAGGTTTCTGAATTGTGATACTAAGGCCCTCCGGGCACCCCTGGTACCTCATGATATACCACAGGACAATTCCTTGTATTATCATTTTATAGGTAGATTCACAAAAACGGAGACTATAGGCTCAGGTTCACTTGGTCGACGTGTCGCGTCAACCAACCTCACATTACGCCATGGATACCTGACACAGGATAATCCCTTGATGTAAATTTCATTTTAGAGCCAGATTCACAAAAATGGAGAAAGACTACAAGCTCACGTTGAGCCATGGATGGCAGGAAACAGGATAATTTGTGTTTATACAATATGATATTCAGAGTACAAGCAAGTTTCACAAAAGTCGAGATTGCACGGCGGCCAAAATCGCGGCAGCGAGCTTTATATACTCAAAGATTTGCTTGGTCGACGCGTTGCGTCGACCTTACAGACAGGAGTGAACTTCAAACATTACTTATAATTAATTAATTACTTACTTATTTTTCTGTAACCATACGGTAACTATGGTACGATCGTGTCTGATAAGTACCGACTGATTTATGAGATTGAGACCTGGTTCCGTAAACGGTGCCAGGAATATGTACCTCCGTGATCATACTGTTTTTGCGAATAACTTTGAGAACTACTCGAGTTGTGGGAAATATGTACCACTTTGCCGTTTTATTCACAGTTTAAACACACACACTCATCTAACTTTGTTTCTCGCCAATGTAGAAAGGAGCTGAGGGCAGATCGCGGTTGAGGTCAATTAAACGGGTTTACGGCTAACTTCTGAATATCTGTGAAGATTTAATGGAAGCCCAACATTGTGCGGTTCGCGCGGGATATGCATATCAGTGTCGAGGAAATACTGCGTTGAGGCCTTCCGTAGACAGACCATGTCTACTCCGATTCATTTGTGCGAGGTTGAGCTACTTCCGCAAAGTGGCCTCGACCCACCCCCGGCTTCGCTTAGTCGACCCCTTGTAGACAGGTCATGGCCAAATCAGTTTACCTGAGGCTACTTTAGGCTACTCACGTCCATCAATCTGTTAAGCAGTATCGGTCAGCCGTATGGTACATGGTCTACCATAGTCTACGTAGATCTACGTCTGGCTACCGACATAGAATAAGATAGCCGAGGATAGGGTCTACGTCTGCAGACGGACTTGTCTACGGGGGACCTCATCAAAGTCCCAAATAGCCGGACATGACAGGCGAGAGCCACCATCCAGATACAAGCCGTGCACACCCGGAACTGCATGTCGCAGCCTCGACTCAAGACCGTGCAGCATACCCATGATCTCGTCCTCCGGATTCCAGCGTATCGTTACCTGCTCCAGGGCAGTTGGGGCCCCAATGATCTCGGTGAAGATCTGCAGTAGAGACTAGGAATCAAAGATGACTTGCCATCAGCTTAGGTCTGGGAACTTTTAGCAGTTAGAACGAACCTCTTGGGTATGCACTTGCGACTCGGGTGAGTTTCCGTGGAGCATCATATTTAGCTGGAGATTCACCACACCCGGGAACAGCTCCCATACCGCTTGGGCAGTGGACCAAGCGGATAGATGTCTGGGCGAGAGGCGAAGTGTGACGGTCGTGATGGACGGCATGTGCCCCATCCGCCGCAAGGCCTGTAATAGCTCGTCGGGTGTGCAGGGATTCAGCGTGAGATGGGTGCAAGAAGTGCCTGGGAGCACCCGCGGCAATAATGTGCAAGAACCCGTGAAATGTTCAAGTAGGGGGCATAGCGATGTCCCTAATTGGAGCGTATTTTGCCGGTCCGTCAATCTTCCGGTGATAGTTAAATTGCGCAGCGCCGGGAAGAGAGCTATGGAACCCTGGTCCTGCATCAGGGGGAAAACGACGCAAGCGATGGATAGACTGTGTAGGTTGCGGAATATGTGATGCAAGTTGGAAGTTCCTTCGAGCCATTCTATCGTCGCATATCGATGGAAGTGAACTGCGACGGAGCGCAGACTTTGTGGGTCCAGTGCAGGAAGAAAAGACTGTATCCTATCGTCCTGCCTGAATGAGCGGTTGGAAGGATAGTGGTATGAGAAATGTTTAACTCTGATCCTCAACGGCGGTGAGGTCCTGGGACAGTACATCGCACCGCCGCGAATCGTGAGAGAATCGAGGCCGGGCAGCAACTCGAATCCAAGTCGCGATATATCCACGATGAGAAAGTCGTCAAATGCACAAGACAAATGGCGCAAATTTTTGAACCGCGTGATTGCTTTGAATGTCGCCGCCAGGAGCTCATCCGGCGAGTCCAATTCGATAACAACCCGAGCGTGCCTGGAGCCTGTGATGCGGAGGTGAAGGCTGAATTTAACTACCAAGGGGGCAATTTCATCGGAGGAGAGGAATTCGAGTCTATTCGGGACTCTCTGGTTAGCGATACGGTATGGTGTGAGCTCCAACTCCTGGAAGAGAAGGGGAAATGAGATAGCGCGAAAGAGAGTTGAGACGGTAGACAGGTTGGAAATGGCATCGCGGGGAAGGTCTTTGAATATCTGCGCCCAAAGTTCGGCCGGTAGCTCAAAGGACATGGTGGTGCGAAAGAAAGAGCCGAATGACGTGGCCAAAGTGGCAGAGCCAACTGTTCAGAAGCTTGATTGCTTGATTGTTATCTCCAGGGCTAAGGTAGGCGACATCCGCATCCATCGAGTCACGTGAACGTGACTGATGCGTGACAGTAACGTGAGAAAGCGCGAAATCTCAAAAGTCGAAAGTTTTTAGTGTCTGTACAGCCTGAGACAAGATTGAAAAATATTGCTATCAGTGGAACACTGCTGAAGGCCTCAAAATACTGTGGAGGATGTCTCCTGGCTTGTATGGCAGGTACAGAGGTAAAAAACCTTGGCTGTCACCTTGTTGTTTTGTATTCAGAAAACCTTTCTGAATATGAAATGTAAGAAACATGCAGTACTTTGTTTAAATACATCATTTGCAACAGACTCTGACTTCAGAGACCTGATGCAAAACTATTTACTTAATGTTGACCTTTCACAGTAGATGGGAGCTTGTCTGTCTATGATGCAACAATGTTGATAAACAGACTCATCTCTCATCTACAGGGTTTTGAGCCTATTTTCAGGCTTGGGCTGGCAAAGTTTGCATTTCAATCCTTTCAGACTGTTTGGCGGCCTTAAACGAGCCAAATGCCCTGTTGGTCCACTAAGAGGAATGCAAAGGCAAAGCCAATCAAAGTGACACGTGATCGTGTAATTTCCTTTTTGGGAAGCGCGAATTTTTGGAAGATTTTTTACATTTCTATGCCAGTCCATTCGCTTTTACATTTGGAGCACTTATGTAAAAATCAATGAAAAGGATTTTATTGAGAGTAGATATTGGACATCTGAGACCACAAGATTGTTCCTTTGGTCAAACTAAGCCTTTCTGTGGTTTTACTTTTTGTCTGTACCCTGACACCGCCGACTACTAGTGGCTGACATAAGTGATGGCCGCTGGTGGTTTGGGCTCATTTCTCAACCGAATCCACTCAAATAAAATGCTACCATGAATGTTGGGTGATTCTAAGCTCCTACGTACAAAGATAACCATATGTTTCGTGGTTCAATGTCCTGAAATAAAATAATTTGGGGTATTCTCAGAAATCGACTTTGTAGAAATGTCTGCTATCGAAAAATGGTCATGGTAGCATGAAAGGACTTGAAAAATAAAGGACACTCACACTTTAGTTCAATCAAAATGATCAGGATTTGACCTCGCATGGAGGGTTTCAAGTTGGTGATTTGGGGCCAAAATGCCCTAAAAATGGCCAAAATGGCCCATTTGCGGGACGTTTTGTGAGCTCAAATGTGTAGCAATTCCACTCAAACAAAATTCGATCATTCTTTATTTTTCAAGTCCTTTCATGCTACCATGACCATTTTTCGATAGCAGACATTTCTACAAAGTCGATTTCTGAGAATACCCCAAATTATTTTATTTCAGGACATTGAACCGGGAAACATATGGTTATCTTTGTACGTAGGAGCTTAGAATCACTCAACATTCATGGTAGCATTTTATTTGAATGGATTCGGTTGAGAAATGAGCCCAAACCACCAGCGGCCATCACTTATGTCAGCCACTAGTAGTATGGGCGGGAAGGCGGTGTCACGCTCTGAATCACGTGACTCGATGGATGCGGATGTCACCTACCTTATATTTTTAAGTTTATCTTCTCTCTTGAGATCCGTAAAGGTCTGTTCCATGGTACTTATAACCTAAATTAGCTACTTATCTACAGAGGCCGACTCGAGCGACTCCAAGTCGAGTAAGTCGACTTCATTTGACTCCGAAGTCGAACGGAGTCACGCCAAGCGACTCGACTCGACTCGACTCAAGTCGACTTGGGGAGTTGGAGTCTTGAGTCGCGGCAACACTATCCACGTCTTATATGTTGTTAGCGTGGTCCCGGAAACGAACTGCTGCTGGGCGACGGAGGTGTGTAGACGGCATAGCGAAGGGTACGCTCTCCGAGGATGCGCTTCAAAGACTTCCCCTTATTGTGAGAGGCGTGCGTGCGAGTTAACAAGTGCGGTCCAGACTAGAATGATGGCTGCGAGGGAATGAACACTTGGTATCGCGTAGAAACGGTAGACTCACGAAAAGGAGCTAAGGAGGCTACCATGGTCAGCACCTGGTACCATGGGAGCTCTCGTTACTTGCGTGGCCATGGCGTTGTGGACATGATGAAACCCCAAGTGACATTTAATCCGCCTTCATTTTTTATGAGAACACGCGACGTCTTGACGCCATCCTGATACAGATACACTGTTCATTCCAGTTATTGGACGACGCAGCCCTGCCGGTTGGCCCACTGTTATTCGGTATGGTTCGAAACAACGAACCTATGACATCAATGACGCAGTGGCCTATCTCAACGAAATGAAGGAGGTAGCGGCAGTTTCATACGAGACGGTCGAGGCGGGGGCAGAGGAGTACAAGCTTCTCAATGAAACCGTGCGGCATTTGAAGAAGTTATGGGGAAATACAGGGCGGAATTGAGGGCGGAGTAGAATGGAACTGCAGCGAAAATTTGCGCCTGTGAGGCGTAGATCACCCATTGGTCAGGATTATTGCACTCGAGTTTGACTTGAATCGCGTACTAGGGGCTAAGCAAAAAGATAAGGAGGCGACTTCATGATAATCCCCATGCGTCCCAGGTGGCTGCTGAGCCCCGGATCCCCCTCATGGGCGTTGATCCGAAGTGGTCGTCTTAACGATGGCGTCTTCTCCGCCCACTGCGGGGGCTTCTCGAGAACCTTCGGCCGCGCGCGTAGCGCATCGAAGTCTGTGATATACGCAGGCGCGTCGCGAGGGAGTCCCATTTGAATCCTGGCATTGAAAGATGCGCACAGGATATGGGTGAGCGCCGCGAGGAACGCCGCGCGTTCCGGGTCGAAGTCGCGTGGATCTGGAAGCGATTCAATAGGCCATGGTTGATGGCAAAAGTATTCGATCTCGTTGCGAAATCGAATATCATCGTGGATGACGGCGAATTCATAGATGCGATAGAAGCAGGCGGCGCTCGTGTCGTAGCCGCGGATGGTGAAGAGCGCAGTGGGGCGAGGAAAGGGCGGTACGACCAGAGAGGGGAAGAGTCGCGCCATCAACGAAGGGGACCGCTGGGAGAGTCTCCACCGCTTCACTTGTGGCGGGTGTCTTGCTTTAACTCGTTTCCTGTCGGCACAGAGATCCCGGACTGAAGGAGGCAGGGGTTCGGCCATGTTCTGGTAGGGGTCCATAATCCAGCGAAAACGGTCACAAGAAAGTCCATGCCACCGAGGCTGAGCAGGGCGTGATGAGTTAGAGCACTAAGGTGGCGGTGCATCCGAACCCCGATCACTGATCAATACTGATCCGGACTCGGACCGAATGTCCGCCTCTCCCTTCTTACCACTTCCTTCTTCGCTTGTCCTCCCTGCCTTCCGCAGCGGTTGCTCCTCGTCTGTGGCTAATGTGTTCCCAGAACGCTTCTTGTGAGTCTATTGGCCCTCAACCAACTGTGGAGCGGATGACTCGCTTTGGAAGGACCGCAAACGACGACAACTTGCTCTAGATCTGCCAGGTGTTAGCTCCTGTTATCGTTTAACTCCTTGTATATCAACGCTCAAGCCCACACATGATGATTCACAACCACGGATCGCTCTCTCGACGTGGGATCTACCTCCAGTCAAGCCACGCACGCTTTCAAGAATCCTGAACAGACTCAGTGCTTTCAAGAGCAACAGAACTCGGCCAGTCGAGCGGCTTCAACGAGGACCGCTCCAAAATCCTGGTCCTTGCGCTCTTGTCCGCCTTCTGGACTCGCCGCTGGCACATCCTTGTACATATAACACGTTTTCCGAATAAGATACCTTATTTGGCGTCTGGCCATTATTTCATTGGGCAAGCATCGACCAAACATTAGTACCTAACTTGGCAACATGACAACATTTCCCGACCATTTCGCCAAGGTAAACTAGCAAATTACATGTACTAGGTTGGGCTAGATGTGTATTCCGGAAGTCCCTGATCTATCACTGCTTGCATCTGCATCTGCTGCTGCTGTAACGCACTCATTCGATTTCTGAGCATCTTGATCTCTTCGAGCAGCCGAGGATTGGCGTCATCAGGGTTTACCGTGGCGGACGGGGGTGTAGAGTGTGCCAGTCCCTGTGTCTCGGCCTGTTCTGTGAGGTCTTGAATTTCTTGCTGCAGACGCGCCTTCTCCGCACCGGCCCGATTTCCACGGGGGACCGCCTGGGTCGGTGGAGATGAGTTTGTCTCGCCGGAGCTATTCAATAGCTGGGCGGACGGCCATTCGCTCTGCGTGAAAGGATTTGAAACCGGAAGAAGGTTGCTGCTCGCAATGTGGCGATGAGCCCTGCAAAGCAAGAATCCACCCGCCGCCAGCATAACCACTATTAGGCCTCCGACCGCAGCACCGGCGATGGGTCCTGACAGATTCTTTTTCTTCAGCACAACGTCGGAGGTGGATGCAGTAATGGTGGATAACGTAGTGGATGAGGACATCGCAGTGGATGAAATTAACACAGACGACGTCGCTGAACTATGATGTGCGATAATGAAAGCAGTATGAATATCAACAGAACAACTCACGCACGGGACAACGTCTGCGTCACAGCAATGCCGCTGCCGCGGACGCTCACGGACTGTGTTCCACCAATAGTAGGATTAATGGAGAAAGTCTGGCTGGCAGCGAGTACATCTGACCCGCCGACAAATACAATGAACCAGCCAGTCCTAAGACTAATGGGCAAATTAATCTATGCGGACAGCACGACGCTCACTGCAATTCCAAGGCCGGGAAGTTCCGCAGAGTAACCGTTTTCGTCAAGCTCGAAGCGTCAACGGCAGTGGCCAGAGTATTAATGGAGTTGCCTGCCTTGAAGAATGGACTCGTATTGAAGAGGTTAATGTCAAATGAGACGCTGTGCGTAGACAACGTTTTTAATCGTGAGAGGTCCTATTGGCGAAATTTGAGAAGAACTGACGGATCAGATGGAGGGCCCGAAGTCGTCCAGATAACCGTCAAGGTCCCTTCAGAAACGGGGTTTCCAGACACCGTTTCGATTTGAAGGGCAGATGCAAGCGTGGATACGAGGATCAGGATGGTCGCCCTGGACAAAGACATCGTCAATGAGTGACTGATTTTGAAACCTTGCATAATCCTGACCATATTTCGACCTGGGCGAACATTGCGCGGTGGATTTCGCACCACTATGGGTGCCGGGAGGGGGACTAGGGTACGGAGAGAGCGAAAGAAGCGTTGCAGAATCTTTGTGGTGATCTAGTACTGACTTATACGATGCTGCTGGAACGCCGTGGTTTTTCGACGATCATGATCATATCGAACCTTCCGTAGGATCCGAAGCAAGAGATATAGCAAAGTACGCAGCATGAACGAGAAATAGAACGGGAACCCAAAAAGCCGTCGCTGGTAGGAGACTTTAAGGGTCCAACATCATCTTCGTCAACTCTCAGTGTTAGATGGCTGCTGTAATCCATACACTTCTTGGCACGAGCGCCAATTTACAACAGCGAAATTGCCTCCCACCCGACATTGGAATCAGATCAAGTAAATGTATTGTTCAAATTGTCGGGGATTTCCCCCCACCGTGGCCTCAGCTCACCAGATTCGATCTTCACTTGGCGTGATGCACGAAGGCTCACACACTTCTCACCTGCCAGTATCATTCACGACGGTTACGTTTGTATTTGACTCGACATCTACGTGCTTCTATTTGTTCAAAGTGACCATCGCAGATGACCGATGCTGCGATGGTGGACAGGAGAGCACATACAGCGAAGCACGGTGTTTGACCAGCCCGGGATCCACCCATGGCTGATCTGCTTCTGTACCAAAATTAGTATGCAGCGGTTCCCGTCACGGCTGAGGCAATTCATCCGTTGTGATGATGGGACGCTCACTCCTGAGATGTGATTGGAACAATTTGGTGTCAATCTCCGTTTTAGCACCGATAATTCTCGCATTGGGTTCTCCACTGTCCGCAACTGGCCCTAAAAATTTCACCAACCGTGATGATGAGAGGCTCGTTGTACGTTGCAATCGGCTTAAATTAGGCCACAACCCAAGAGCAACGACCTGTTTAACTGAGGGTTTTAAATCGAACCTCGGAGATAGCACCCCGGCGATATTATATTTGGATGGTGGCGCAACAACCACTGCATGGGCTAATACAAGGAAACCATCCTGATGGTCGTTTACCCTGGTACCGGTGTCTGCACCACATGAAAAATTATTGTGATCCCCCGATATAACTCCCCACTAAGATGAACGTACTTTCCCACTGACTAATGATCCCAAACTCCTTCGACGGTACACCGCCGTGGCGGTAAATGCACTCCACGATGTTGCAGCTGCAACCCAGATCCCCTTCCTCGAAAGTTTCTGCACACTCTCAGCTTTAACAATCATTCATACTGTACTATTTCGCGGCGACTTCTTGCCACAGCGAAGCAACGCCGCACTCGTCGACAGAAAAAGCATTTCGAGAGCTTCCAGCTTGTTTTCAGGGGTTGAACAGAGGGTCCCGAAGGGCTGAACAGCCCCATTAATCTAATCCGTTCGCGGCGTCTGAAAAACGCTGGCGGAAACAATTCGAGACAGAAGAAGATCAAAAGAAGATTGGAACCAATGATATTTCGGCATTATTCCACGCGGAAGACGCTCATCAGGCATTTCCCAAAAGGGATCTATGATTTTAATCCCCTTTTGATGCCCGTGACTCTCCCTTGCACAGCTCCGGTTTACTCCGGGCTTACTTTATGCATCAATGCTTTATAACCCTCTGAAATTACTAAGGGCGACATGAGCATGATCCCATGTCTTCTTCTCTCACAACTTACGCAGAAGCAAACACAGAAGCCTCGTAGAGTTGTCGTAAAGACTTGAGGCCAGTATGTAACAAGAAAAGTTGTTCTTGGCCCTGCAGATTTTTTTGATATGAAATGTTGAAGGAAATACACGTACAGTCTTATCGGACTCGAGTTATTCGCCAACGAGCGACAACGCCACCAACAACTCAGGTATTGAGGAGTTCAAATGACGAAACCCATGCCTTATTAGATCGAAGGTGTCCTAATTTCTTGATGGTGAATGCCGAGAACTTCAAGTTGGGACGTTCACTGTGCAATGTGTGTCGTCAATAATTTCCTTTCCCTATATCCTAGAATCGACTCTTTTCTCGTTGCCTTTTCTCCTGCTAAATGATCTGTACGGTCGCTCGGGAGCCGCCAGGGAAACTCGCCGTACGGTTGTGCCGTGCCCTGCTGTTCTGCTTGACGATAGTCACGACACTGCAATACCGACAATCTGCCCCTGCCGACCCACTTCAATCACACACTTCCGCTCTCGAGCTTTGCAATGTCTTTGTAAATTTCCGCCCTGGATGTCTCCGGACTGCCATCCAGTATATATCACCAATTCCCATGTGTCCGATTACGATTAATATCTGCCGGTCACACAGGCCTTGAGATGTGTTCAGATTTTTCTGCCCAATCCCGGTTCCGTCTGCTGCGGCATTATCACTATCTCAGCAAGGTGTTGTCTCGGTCCTCCGCGCCCCGCATTGCTAGCTTGCCTTGTTGCTCCCCTGATAGTGAAATACCAACTATCAAACATGAACTCATCTTTGTATATCCCATTCTACTTCTGTAATGTACAGGCTTGTTCCGTTGAATTGCTGCCGCGTTCCTCCTCCTTTCGTTGTTGAATGGTACGTCTCGATTAGTCTCGATTCCATTGACTCTTACAGCAACGCTGATTGGCCGATGCATCCCATTGCTGGGATTCTGTATGCCTGGACACGTCCCCACGAGTGGTGATCTTCGTCGATCTTTGTAGACCGCCATTGCAAATTCCCATATGTATCGCGAACATATATTGCCGGGCTACGTGGGCATCTATTCGGTCCCTACAGGGATTTGAGCCCCAGAAGCCGGTTCTGACCGCGCGGGCACGCCGGTGATTGCCAGAATTATTGTTGACCTCTGCGTCCATCCATCTTCTTCGAATTGCTTCTTAGCGGGCCATTGGTCCCACCTTGCGCAATTCCTACGGCGTTTGGTTCAAATTAGCTCGCAACCTTCCGAATTTTCACTCAAAACTCCGGCTGGGAAATGTAATGTGTCCTATTTTTGAACAAACTCCACAGCCGAAAGTCGGATCTTGGTCTGGATGCTCTTGTCGCTGGTGGTTCTTCTGTGACGAAGCGCTCACTTCTGACCAGACTGACAGATTTTTGATCCCTGACTCTTTCTTGCCACTTGCCCATCGCCTCGATACACACTACTGTGCTTATAGCAAACAAAATTTGGACCGCTGGGTGACCCGTCTGGAATTTACACCTCGCACATCCGCAATTCTCCGGGGAGACTGACACTCGCTGTGGCCGCACTAGAACTCAGAACGCGAGTAGTTCCTAAATGACTCGCACTTGCAGAAACCGGCCTAGTTTGTGATATGTCCATGCCAAATCGCCCATGGCCCATAGAGTGTCGGGATGGTCTTCACCCAGCAGTTCCCTCCGCCTCTCCAGCACTACAACCTCCAGGGCCTCTGCCTTGTCCAATTGGCCTAGTTTGTTGTATGTCCGTGCTAAATAACCCATGGTCCATAAAGTGTCTCGGTGATCTTCACCCAGAAGTTTTCCCTGCCTAACCAACACCGAAACCAAGAGTGTCTGTGCCTCCTCGAACCGATCCTGGGTGGCATATGTTAATGCCAAACTATACATGGCATGTAGAGTGTCTGGACTATCTTCACCCATAAGGTGCCTCCGCTTTTCGAGCACTTCAAGCCTGAGCGCCTCTGCCTGTGTGAATTGCCCTAGTTCTGAGTATGTCCCTGCCAGATTGCCCATCGTAAGCAGAGTGTCTGGATGATCTTCACCCAGATGTTTCGAGGATATAGGACAGCCGACACAGCGACACATCTTTCAAATCCGACACACGCCAAAAGCTGTCAGAATGGCCGACACAATTTTGAGGATATCCGACACACTCAGAAAGAGCGACACGAATCTGAGAATATCCAACACATGGATACGTCATTCACAAAATCCGACACATTGCAATGCCAACACCACCGGCAAACAGTGTCGTGACCTATCCGTGACTCGTGGCCCGTCACTCACTTCCTCCCACCATGTCGGCTGTCGTGTTTTGTCTGCGATGAATGAGCTCGAGAGGTTGTTGGCGCGGCTTCCGGGCGACATTTTGGATACTTTTCGCAATGAGGCACGTCCTGGACACTTGCCTCGCTTGCCGCACTGACGGGCCACGTTTCATTGTCAGTCATTCACGTCGAATTTCAGGGCGCGTAACCAGGAACTGTTTATCGACACCCGTTGGATTGATTTGGACGACCTCAAATCATGGCTGCACGCGAAACAACTATCCTTCTATCTTGTGGAGGACCAGAGCGCCGGAAGTCTGATGTGGGTAGCATGCAGCTTTCAGAAATTGTTTATTATTGATCATGGCGCCTCAGGTCCTCCAGCGAGCCACCATTCCTCGACCAATCTGCTTCGAGTTGGGTCTCAGATACCAGTTCTTTTTTCCAGGATACCTCCGACCACAATTTTCCTATTGATTCCTTTCGGACGGGATCTTCTACACCATCATCAGGCTACAGTTACTCCGGATTTGAGGATATGTACTCATCCGAATTTTCATTTCCGGTTTCAAGTACTCCGAGCTCGGAATTCGACTGGCCTTCCCACAGCCACACTTCTCACTCCAGCCCCACCTCAGAATTTGCGATGTTGGAGGAGATGACATCTCCCGCTCTTTACCCTGCCCCACCCGCCGATTGGGATCCAAGTCTTGCGCCTATGCTGTCGGCCTTTGAGGCGGCGCCTCCTGATTTTCCCGGAAACCCTCCGCAGAATCCCCTTGACAGCTATTTCGCGTTGCTGGATTCGAGTCTCCCCCTGCCTGACCCTGGCTTGAGTGCGGGGAGCTCATCCTCCCTCCCAGCCGTGAAGCAATCGCATCCAGATGCACTGCCGCTGATGACTCCGGATGAAATGGATTCGGCGGGCGAGGAGTGGCTTTGGGAGCCCTCTGGGACCGTGTGGCTCGACGACGACGTCTCGTCTGATGTTTATGTCCCTGCGGAACCGTTCCGAGTGACGCAGAACTGCCGAGTTCAGCGTATTGAGCGTGTTTCCGGTGTTCCATCGCAAATGCCCGTCCCTCGTGTTCCGACCGCGTATATCATCAGTTTTAGCAGTGTCCGTGACACGTACAAGGACGAGGATGGTGAGACGATGAACTTGGAACCGATCCTCAAAGACAAGGTAAGCTTCACTGCAATATTGACTAGTTTCGTGACATCCAATGACGGTTTCAGGATTGCCACTCCTGGGACGGCACCCCGGGCGAGAGGCAGACAGGCCGAGCCCCCAGCGTGAATGTCAAGCTCTTTGCGGGTGTTGGAGTATTTGAAAAGGTTTTATGCCGGCGCGCACGCCAGAATTGCCAAGGTTTATATGCGTGTGATTGCGTAGAGTCATCACTGTTAGACGTCGAACACTATGAACTGGATCCTCACGCCGGACACGCGATCAATAGCGCTCAAATTCAACAGCGACTGACCCAGGGCACGGTAATCCAACACAAGGCGATCTGGTGAGCTGGGATTCATTATGTAAAACTCTCCAGCTCATAATTTAGCTTCGTAAATTCCGTGAAGAAAATGAAGTGTACTGGGAAGGACTCTTCTGGGAAGCCGTGTGACGGCTATCAGGTCCTAAAGAAGGCTACTCAGGTATCATTTGCGCCCTCCACTCATTCCCGACACAGATTTCACACGTCACAGGCTCTCCTCGGCGGCCGATTTCATTATTTTTCGTGCAGCAATCGCTCACAGGCCTGGCCAACTCACACGGGGACCTACATCTCAGCCGACGTCGACGAGAATCTATGTGTTCGGTTTTTTCGAGGAGAATCTATAGACACCGCAAGTGCCGACAAGGGGGAGGGCACGAGCACATGCAGTCGTATTATTGGATCTGGGTCAGGGAAAAAGGGGAAACAGCTGTGTCGTCAGTATAATCTCTCCCATTCTTCGCGCGCCTGTTTTTCAGTCGTTTCAGCGTTCCCGCACCTCAAAGACGGTGTGGTCCATACCGCTCAGATGATAAAGCGCACCTGCAAAGCAGGGACAACAATTTACGTACCCTTGGACGAAGACACCATTCCTATCGCGATTGTTGTTCCCAAGCATGCAGTCCCCCATACCCACCCTCCTCCGCCTCCAACAAAGGTTCCGACCGATGTGAGAACCCTATATGAAGACGCAGTTCGAGCAGTCGGGGTTTCGATAGCCACAGTGAACAAAGTTGAACGCGGTGAGCCAATATTTCGAAATGCGAGTCATGTTGATCACATAGTATCGCAGCGGCAACTACAATCCAGATTATGGGCAAGGCTCCGGGACTAGTCCACCCCTCTCTGCTGCAGGTTTCGACGAAGCAGGGGATCATCACTGCCCTCAAGCGGCGCGAGCCCGGGGGTGATAAATCCGGATGGGAAGGTTGGTGTATTGTCAAGGGTTGAAGTCGCTCCGATTCTGATTGTTATACAGGTCTCTTTGAACTATACAAAACTGATCAAGAGAAGGATCCAAAAGACCGCTACATTTATTCGTTTGATTTCCTTCCCGGACGCAGTCCCGCCTCTGTTGTTATTACTACTTTCGAGACGATACTGCTAGAGTGTGTTGAACTGGTCCGGAGTATTGACCAAGACACGACCTTCAAGCGCTTGAAAGCTGGCTTATTAAATGAATACGAACTGACCGCCTTTTTTACGCCTCTCGATCGACGTAGGTTTTACGTGATTCACAGTTTCAAAACATTGACAGACTCTATCTAGTCTTCACCTTTGGACGCCTCTATATGGATGCAAAAGACGCCGACGCATTCGAATTTGCGTGGGACAAGATTCACGAAGCGTTTTTTGCTGCCACAAACAAGGTATTGGCCTTCAAGGCGTGGAGCAAGGACGGCTGGCTGGTGACTATGGGTGGTGATATGGAGTCTGCACCTTGGATCGGCATGGCTCGGTCGTTCATCAAGCGCATGGATCCAGACAACCGCCCCACTGTTGATGAATTCCTTGCCAAGGTCTGCCGAGTCTGCCGGCGCCATGCCCTTGAGTACGTTGCTTCCATTCTCCGCATTCTGTATAATCTCAAAGGAATCCAGGGGTCTACGAAAGGGAATTCAACCACATGTCGACGACGATCAGTGGCCACGGTTCCAAGGATTCCTAGATCTGACGACACGAGAAGATGTTCAGATTTTCAGTGACTGGGTTTTCTCGCTCGATATTCCAAAGGTCACCGGTGCGGCCTTGTTTTCGTAATTCTGAGTCGGTTCTCGCTCATCCATCTGTAGCATGGTGGAACCACAAAGTCAATCACAAATGGATCCTACCTGGGCTTCTTGAGTGCCTTTCCGGTCTTTCGCATGACGATTGGCTACCACTCCTTTCACATCGAACGGAAATGAAACTCAGCATCATTGGACAAATTCTCAGACCGGGATTGGTCTCAACGCAAGGGAATGCATCGTTAGGTTGTCCTTGCACTTCGCCGAGTTGGCTTTTTGGTTTACATTACATTCCAGGGCAGCAGCGGCTGATCACGCGGTGGGTCAAGAATTCGAGGCTTCTTTGGCGAGCGGTGTACTCGCCAACTTCCGAAACGAATTATCGCATCGTACAGACCGCAATGTCAAGCGTCATACAAGTGCTGTCGAAAAGACCAAGCGTGCGCGAGCCGGGAACACCAAGATTCAAGAACTGAGATCTCAACTTGCGATCCTTGTTGCGGAGCAAAAGGTGATTTTTTTTTGTATTCCTCGCCACCTTTCTAATGATTTTCAGACTAGTTCATCCGGCGTGGTTCGTGTGAGACATAAGAGCAAATCCAGCGGGTTGAGTACGTCCTGTTCATGTCTGCCTTCATTTCCTTTCCGACCTTCTGTCATCCAAGGCGCCACTCTGATGGCAAGGGTCCTGTTAGAAAATCGGCGAAGAGTAAGGGTAAGCAACGGCAGAGAACTGAGGAAGAGATCGACCCCGATGATGATGATATTGATACAAATGTGTCCGAGGGTATGAACAAGTTTCTCGAAACTCTTCATGACCACTTATTCCGACTTGCCGGGCCAGATCCAACACTCAGCATCGAGTCAAACCCGCCCCAATTCAGCTCACCCCAGGATTTAAATTCAGGTGTCACCGTCGATCGGGCGCAATGGAATCTGGCGCGTACACTGTCTGGTTGCTGCGCATTCAAGTTTGTTTGATGTTCATTGTCTTTTGGCAGACGGTGATCCTGCCCCTGCGGGACTCGTTCAAGTCGGGACGAGTTTAAATGCTACTCCTCCTCTTCACATGCTCTAGCATCTGTCCGCGTCCCACTATCTCCCCGCAGATCCTCACGGAAGCGCGCAGCCTCCACTGTTCATTCAGACGCCCCTCCAAGCAAGATTATTTCGGCTGAATCGTCAGGCTCCCTTTATACTGTGGATTCGGGGAGAAGGTAAGTAGCCTGAATTCCGATGCCAGTCAAGCGCTTAACTTTCATCCAGAACACGGCGTAAACCCAAGCCGTGGTGTCATCCATGACAATCAAACATATACCAGCCTCGAATTCCTTGTCCAATTCCCTGACGAATATCGCTCCTTGTATGGTGATGCAGAACCCGCCTAGATCTATGCTCTTTCGCACCCATACCTGATATAATACTTTAATTCCTTACATACATGTACTCGCATGTTTGCATTTAGTCTTATTCTACGCACATACTTTATTTCTCTAGCTGAACCTAATCAACCTATGACTCCGGTTCCGACGGAAATTTCCATTACATGCTACGGAGCAGCGAACGGAAGTGAAGAAATGACCAGGGGGAGAAGTATCGTATGTGCAAATGTGCGTCTTAGTTCTCACATGTGCGCACTGAAGACAAGTGGCGGGATCTAATACACTACGTATGAATATCAAATGCGACGTCCGAGTCGCTACTCAACTGCAAGTTTCCGTGAGTATAGGCATGCGGGCGGGTCCGCAAAACTATATTGCAAATTTGAGTGCATAGCGTACGGGAAGAATTGCACCAGTAACCATCCATATATCTGCTTGGCAACTTGCTGGAGAGTGGATGATAGCCTCTAGGTCATGTCTATTCAAATTCGTCGAGGTTTGTGACTTGAATGACCGAAATAATTTCTAATCATGGGTACATTGACCATTGAACATACCACACAGTCACGGAAAGTGACCATCGAACCGCTGCTTGAACCTTGCCATCGTGTCCTCCTTCTTGATGTGGCCCTGGAAGCCGATGCATTTCTGCTGCCTTCACCTGGCGACACGGGCCCCCGGACGATCCATCACGACGTAAAAGTTCATACCGAAGATACCAATGCCGGAGTTGTATCGTGCACTGAGATCAATGTGCTCCTGTATGCCGAAGCTAAAGTCGCCGGTCTCGGAGAAGTTGCCGTGACGGAGCTCGTACTCCTTGACCTTGAGACCACGCTCAAGAATCTCTGAGGTTGGCTAAAATTCCGGCAACTCTTGCGGAGTTTACGTATGGGACTCGTGTCGTAGCATGACAGAGAGTTTCTCTCCAGGAATATGTGGAATCAAAATAGCTGATCCTGGACTTGCGGACAGACATTAACATTCACGGAGACAGAAAATTGGAATGGCAGTTGCGAGATCGCCGACTCTGGAGCCGCGATCTCGAATACAGAGCTTTGGTATTACGGGTTTCTTCTTGTCATCTTGAATAAGAGGGGAGATACTGCGCAGACGGAGTGCGACAGCCATTTATTCTGTTTCGGAATTCTACTCCAGTAATGGCAATGAGATTAATCATGGTGTGTATTAATACCACCCTAGACTCGGAGTTGCGCTCAACACTTGAGCGCGGAACGGGCACAAAATACAACCATACAGTCCCACTTGTTGGATGACACAATTACGGATGCAAGAGAACACCAGATGCTTCGAGGGGCCCCAAATCACACTACCATTTCCCTTACATTTATCAATACCTGGCCTATGGCCTAGTCGCATCAACACTGCACCCCAAAAGGCATCTCTCTCAGGCCTTCATATAAATGATCCGCTTTGGCAACGTCGTTCAACATCACAATAACATCGCTCATCTTGTGGCAGACGCAGGATTGATATTCCTGGGGCGAGTCTTTAGTGTCACACACATGATGCCTTACATTCCCTGTGCTGTGGTCTGTTTGTAGTCCGGCGTGTCGGAGCTTCTGTAGGACCTCGTCACGCAGTGTCGGATAACCTGAAATATCGACTGGTGTGTCGCTTCTTCTGAGGTGTGTCGGATTTTAAAGGTGTGTGTCGGATTCAAAACGTGTGTCGCTGTGTCGGGTTTCAGGGAGCCTCAGATGTTTCCTCTGCTTTTCCAGTACTGATGTTTCGAGCTCTGCTGCCTTCTCAAACTGGCCCAGCCGGTGGTATGTCGCTGCCAGGCCAACCATGCTACCAAAAGTGTTTTGATGATCATCTCCCAGCCTAGTTCTTTGTTTCTCCAACACTGCGACCCTTAGAACTTTTGCCTGCCTAAATTGGCCGACTTCATGGTATGTCCATGCCAGATTTGCCATAGCATGTAGTGTGTCTGGATGGTTGTCACCGAGCTCCCTTTCTTTTTCACGCAATGCATGTTTACGCTCTTTAAGCTGCTTCAGCAGTGTTTCTATGAGAGGAGGTGAGGTTGCATGTCGTGAAATCACTGTTCCACCGGTCTGTAAATTTGGGGTTAATTAAGTTCAACCATATTAAGTAACTCATCCACTCACAGGATCTCTGTATAAATTTGAGGTCCGAGTAGCACATTCCCCGGCATCGTGAAGATCATGATCCTAGTTATACTCAATCGGGCACATTTTTTTAAAGACCAAATATTCTCACAACTTGTCCAATGCAACCCTGACTCTCATCTCCTGAGTTGCATGAACCATCATCTTCAACAGGGTTCAGGCCAGAATGCTGGCTCGGTGAATCGCTATCACTCCCTTGCAGTGAATCTGTGTCTTCTGATTCATCGAGTTGCGAGTGATCGGAGTGAAGACTACTTGTAGAAGTGTTTTCACAGCTCAATTCCGCCAAGTGGTTGTCAGGTGTCTCTTGATTGTCTGAGGTTGTGTGTTCCCTGTTCATATTAACGCAAATTATCAATACCGTCTGCACAAAATGTATAGCTGGCTCACCCATCCACAACCACATTCAACTCCGCACTATGATAACTAGTTGGCAGGATATGCTCAAAGTTACCAGCTGCAAATGCAGATGAATTTGGAAGGAGCTCTTCAGCACGGGGCCTGGAGAATATTCATCCATAAGGGTTATGGAAAAAGTTAATTGTAAACACCTTCGTAATAGCTGAATAAATTCACAGCAATATTCAAACCAAGGTTGCAAAGGCCACTCATGATCAAGTTTGACCAACCAGCTCAAAAGACCAGTGAGAATAGTCATGGCAAGAAAGTCAACACCCTCATAGTCAAATGGTGGTTCCGATTCCTCTGCAGGACCTAAGATGGAGAGCGTGGGAACCCCGCACCCTTACAAATCAGACCACGTGACCGTGGGAGGTTCCAAATCTTGGGTTCTGGAGAAAATTTTGATTATTTTCCTCCTGTATGAGGCTCCTGGGACTGAATTTCAGGCAACTGAGTGTTACAGATCCTTGGTAGACTCTGAAAAAACCTCGGAAACCTTGGTGGAACCCATCGCAAACCGTATTTGAAGTTGCTGGGGTCACCACAACATGACCAAAGGGCGATGCCGGCTGGTGCCGGGCGGCCCGAGGTGGCTGTGCTGTGGCTGTGCATTCCAAATCTTTTGCCCAATTTTTTCAAAACTGCGTCGTTCGAGGTGAAAAGCAGATAGGAACACTTTTCTGGAAAAAAAATAAAAGTCTTTATAGTGACCCCCCAGTTGATATTTTCACTCAGATCTTTCATAGAAGCTCTTCAGAATGATGATAGGAACATTATCTATGAGCTAACTTTTTCACCCAACCCCACCAGGCCCACCCATTAATGCCATCAATTCGGGCTTACATAAGGGTGCGGGGTTCCCACGCTCTCCATCTTAGTGCCAGGATTTCGACCCCAATGTCCTTCAGTATTCGGCTCATCAAACCACACAGCTTGTTTGCAACATGAGAGTGTACTCTCCCCGTGTCGGACCAAAATCCGGGTAGGTCAAGAATCCCGCCGAGGCGGCGGATGCAGAGTGCCCTGGAAATTGTTGAAGCTCCACTGAAATGCTGAAATCATCATAGATTCAACCAACAAAATGTCACTCACGAGCAATCATATTCAACTAACAACCGCTCAATTACACTGAGTCCCCCTGCATCACAGGAGGTGAGCAGCGGAACAGTACTATCCTCCGAGATTGTGGTATCGGCCAAGCAGGTTGCGGTCAACAGTTGCCAAAATGTCCATTTGTCATCTGGAGGATCGTGTACACGGTCCCACAATCCGGAAATGGCCTCCGTTGTTGTGTTGCCTTCTATATATTTTGCATGGAGACACAGAGCATGGAGCCCAGGGAAAAGAGTGATTATTTCCACAATCTCCTTGAAGGCTTGACACTGGGTGTCGGCAGATTCAGTTCTGAGTACCCTGGTTAGATTTACTTTTCAACTCATATAAAACACACACGGGAGAGCATATCTCATCAGCTTGCAGCACCCTTTCTCCAGTTTCGGTGGGATGGAGGTGTGCAGAGATTCCAATTGTACAACCCGTTTTTTCTCCGTTTCCGAAGTAGGACTTGATTTTCTGGGCTATAATGCGCGGTCCCAGACCAAAACTATATGCGGCGCGATTGGCCTGTGTCTCAAGAACCTTCCCCCAGGAAGTGTAAACCCGATCCAAGGTGCGACCTGGGGAGGGAGAGAAGCCGTTAAGCAATAGTGCCCATCTTCCTCCCTCAGGACGATTCTCTTCTGTCCTCGCAACTGCTCGGTTGGAATGGGAATCCCAGCAGACAGGTGCATCGGAAACATGGATTAAGGCCATTCACGAGTGAGAAGAGGGGGGTGATATGGTGGTGGGAGCAAAAGAAGGAGAATATATGTGAATCCGGAAGTGTACGAAAGTATACCGTAGTTTTGGGAGATTTGGGAGACTTTCGTATACTTTATATACTCCTGGTATTTTCTGTATACCCAGACGAAAACAATATTTTTTGTACACCTGATACACCTAGTAGACTTTCGTATACCTTGCCGGGCTAATAAATCGCGGCAAACAACAATCGGCCCGGGATTGCGGTGCTGTGTTTACGTGTTGTTTGCATCGCCTCTTTCCCTCCTCTCACCACCGGTGCTCCCGCCACAAACACCTGCCCAAGCTGATATACCGGGAGTATCCGAAAGTATACGGGTATACATGATCTATCAAACATTCATAGAACCTGTATGCTCACGTTCTTTCTGAAAGGAAGAGTAGCAAGAATGAAATAATATTAGCTTATCTTAAGTTCTAGGCAGTCCGACCGCATTCGAACTCAAGTTCCCGTATATAACTTAAGTTTTGTCTAGTACTCTCCCCACAATATATTCAGGTGTATGCGCCTCCCTTCACTGTACCCAAACTTAAGTTCTCCCACTCAACTTAAGTCCCGCGTAACCTAAGTCCACACGACTTGAGTCCAATCCCAAACTCAAGTTCCATTAACCTGTATGTACATTATCCATCTGCTGCACCTTTCTCCGAACTGAAGTTCCACTGGCCCTTACATGCGCGGTACTTAAGTTCCTGTGGAACTTAAGTTTTGAGTTTACTTAAGTCGGTTGAAATATCTAAAAATCCTTGCACGCCCTGTATATCCCCTGCTTTGGTCATCAGTATGCAATCCATCCATGAAGCCATTTGACCTACCATCTTGTCCATCCACTTGAAGACCGCATTTCGCCACCCATCGACTTTCGTGACAAACTCGTCGAAGGTCGTCGCCGAACTGATCTTAAATCCAAAACTTGAGTTATACGGAACTTAAGATCGAGATTGGGATGTGAAGGTCATCAAGGTAATAATGTATTTTGGCTACTTAAACAAAACTTAAGACTTTGTTTGAAACTGAGTTGCAAAGTGGTCGAACCGCCTACTACTTAAGAGGAGCTAATAAATTAGTTGAGTGAGAGGCGCTTAAAGAACACAGCCCACATACACAGCCTGTCATATCATACAGCTTCTTGGCGGCTCACTCGTCCCGATGATCCGAATACACAAGCTGTGAGGTGTGTTGTTGAATGTGTTCTTCGAGTACATTCTACTAGTCCAGATTTTTTATCTCCAACACCACTCCTATTTCAGTCTTTGACCCCGCCAACAATCGTAACAGAATTTTTTTCTTTTTGCCAGACACTCGCCTGACATACCTCATGTATAAGGAGATGCCTCGTATCACATTGTTCATGTTTGTCGTGTTCCGAAGATTCCCCACTTAGTCTCCTCTTTACTTTTCCACAGCTCCAGATCACAAGTTAACTTTCGGGGAGGCTTCCA
This sequence comes from Mycena leptocephala, assembly GCA_029378395.1. Lineage (NCBI taxonomy): Eukaryota > Fungi > Basidiomycota > Agaricomycetes > Agaricales > Mycenaceae > Mycena > Mycena leptocephala. Next base: position 149,560 of record JARJLF010000429.1, read on the forward strand.
CGGGCTGTGCTTAATGACATTGGACCGTCCACATACCGGGCATTGGGGCGCTCAAGGACCGCTCAAAAGAGCGAGCTGTCCAACGTTGCTCCGTCTCTTTCCATCATCACCCCGCATTCAATCGGCCGCTCAGCAGCTTTGTTATCCCTTTTTTCTCAACCACGTTCCCTCCTTCAGCGCCGAGCTTTCACAATTAGGTCTGCGTATTTCCCATGTGTCTTCTGTAAATCAAATTACTCCTGTTATTAACCGTTCTTTAACGATTACCCTCGCGATTCTTTGCATCTCTTTGGTCTCATCCCCATACGAGCTAACTCCACATGTCCCTCTTCGTTCCTGCTCTGAACTTCAACGCCCAAAAAACCCACGGAAGCTGCGCCGCAATTCCCACAGCTTTTGGAAATCCCTATCGCATTCATTTTGTCCTTCATATTCTCACCATGCCCGAAATTAACTGTCTTCAACTAGCCGCGCCTCAACAGTAAAGCTGTTGAGTCTAAGCCATTCTGGGGTCATCGAGCAAAACAGCCAGGTCTCATGATCCCATAGCCTCAAGACGCAGTCGACAAACTTTTTGACCTCTCCGTGATCCTGCGCTTTATAAATCCGTCTTCAATTGTTGTTTTCTTCCCTCATCCGATCCCAGTGCTTTTCTCAGTCTGACTCGTTTCATCGCCTGATTCAGCACACCTGTGGTGGAAAATGCCTGCGAAGGGGAGCTGATATTTCTCAACACATCAAATACATTCAATATCTCGCCTCAATTACAATCTGGGTTCTTTCGTCAACGCCTCAAAAGCCTTGGCCCAATTGAATGCGGAGCACAAATTTCTGCAAATTCTGCAACTTACTCATGGCCATGGCTCCTCACCGCTGTTGTCTGGCCTCCCTTCTGGATCAATTCTTTGGATACGACTCTCATTTCTGAGCCACTTCACAATGGCCCGCTGCCCTCAATGGTGGTGGACCATCTTGAATGTGCGCAGCCTCCAATATTTTGAAAAGGAATAACAGTTAATTCCCCACGATGCGTTCCAGCGTTCAACGCTTCCCCTATTGTAATACCAAAACAAAAATCTTTCCAAACCACACCTTCCTTTCATCCTCGTTGTTCGCGGCTCGTTCGATGCTTTACCAGTTTGGTATGATTCTCTCTCATATGTCTTGGACGATATTCTAGGCTGATTCGTTAACCTCGCTGCCTTCCAGCTAGGTTGCTCCGCCCGTTGCTATGCTTCGGAATATTTGCACCGGATTCTGACAGCACCCAAATTGCACCTCTGCCATGTTTTGTGCTTCTATCCGGGAAATCTCCTGGTCCTTGTACGCTGTCTACTTTCCTGGTTTGATTACAGCCGTAACATATCAAGTGCCTATCTCTTCCTGTCGCAATGCCTCGAACGCGGTCCATGGCACCACTCGATTCGTTCACATAACATCTAACTTTGTATTTCGGACTCCGAGTCATCCCGCCCCTCGAATTACTCTGCAGATAAAGGTTCCCCCTCGTCGCCTTCTCCCTCCCCTACAAAGCCATTGACGTACGAACTATAGTTCAGTCCCGGCGATCACCCAAGAAATATTGTAGCAGATTGTACACAGCAATGTAGCTGTAGTTGCGCTGCCAAGTGTTGACGGCAATGCCGTTGCTGTGTCGTTACTGTCGTACGGCTGGGGAGCATATTTCAGGGCCATGTAGCCTCTCCTTTCCCACATGATGTTCCCGTCATGGCTCTCCTGCTTCCTCCTATGCCTTTCCTTCTTCCTCCTTTACCTTTCCTCTTTTCTGCCATGGCTTGCCTCCCGTACTCGGCCCTGGCGTTATCCCCCGAACCAGTTGGTTAATCGCACAGTGCCCTGGCTTCCACTGCGTCGCACACATGACACACATGACACGATTGTGCCTGAGACTCAGACAGATCACTCAACAGGTCCTCTGGACTCTGAACTCTCTGCGCTAGCGGATCTACGGATACCAATACTGTACCGACCGTCGAAGTCGTTATTGGACCGGCTTCAAGAAATATACCACTACGCCGGTACGTGAATTTTCCTCTTGGGCACATGATCACAATTTCCTGAGCCGCAGCCAACAGCTGGTCACTCTGACGCACCTTTGCTTGTGTCCATCAGACTCGGTGAGGAGAAAGCCTCGAGGTTAAAACAAATTTTGCTGCGTTATGAAGGTGGGCTACTCGATCTGACAAAAGGAACTTGGTTCACATCTTTCTAGTACCGTTCTCCCAACGACCAATGGGTAATTCTTTGAAAAACATCCCAAACAGGAAAATTTTCATTCGCGCCTTCGGTACTGCAATTAGCTGTAAACGCACTCATCTAACTCTGTTTCGCACAAATGTAGAAAGGAACTGAGGGCAGATCGCGGTTGAGATCAAATGAACGAGTGTTCACAATTTTTAGAATTTCCTGTCCCCGAGATGGCCGACAAATTTTCTTCTGAATTATCGCGTTTTTTGAGCACATCAAAAAAATTGTCACCTGAACACTTGGTCGGATTACTACAGTACTCACATCCATCAAACTTTTAAGCAGTTTCGGTCAGCCGTACGGTACATGGTCTACCATAGTCTACGTCTGGCTACCGGCATAGAATAAGATAGCCGAGGATAGGGTCTACGTCTGTAGACGGACTTGTCTACGGGGGACCTCATCAAAGTCCCAAATAGCCGGACATTGCAGGCGAGAGCCACCATCCAGATACAAGCCGTGCAAACCCGGAACTGCACGACGCAGCCTCGACTCAAGCCCGTGCAACATGCCCATGATCTCGTCCTCCGGATTCCAGCGTATCGTTACCTGCTCCAGCGCAGTTGGGGCCCCAAGGATCTGGGTGAAGATCTGCAGTAGAGACTAGGAGTCAGAGATGACTTGCCATCAGCTTAGGTCCGGGAGCTTTTAGCAGTTAGAACGAACCTCTTGGGTATGCACTTGCGACGCGGGTGAATTTGCGTGGAGCATCATATTTAGTTGGAGATTCACCACACTTGGAAACAGCTCCCACACTGCTTGGGCAGTGGACCAAGCGGGTAGATGTCTGGGCGAGAGGCGAAGTGTGACGGTCGTGATGGACGGCATGTGCCCCATCCGCCGCAAGGCCTGTAATAGCTCGTCGGGTGTGCAGGGATTCAGCGTGAGATGGGTGCAAGAAGTGCCTGGGAGCACCCGCGGCAATAATGTGCAAGAACCCGTGAAATGTTCAAGTAGGGGGCATAGCGATGTCCCTAATTGGAGCGTATTTTGCCGGTCCGTCAATCTCCCGGTGATGGTTAAATTGCGCAGCGCCGGGAAGAGAGCTATGGAACCCTGGTCCTGCATCAGGGGGAAAACGACGCAAGCGATGGATAGACTGTGTAGGTTGCGGAATATGTGAAGCAAGTCGGAAGTTCCTTCGAGCCATTCTGTCGTCGCATATCGATGGAAGTGAACTGCGACGGAACACAGACTTTGTGGGTCCAGTGCAGGAAGAAAAGACCGTATCCTATCGTCCTGCCTGAATGAGCGGTTGGAAGGATAGTGGTATGAGAAATGTTTAACTCTGATCCTCAACGGCGGTGAGGTCCTGGGACAGTACATCGCACCGCCGCGAATCGTGAGAGAATCGAGGCCGGGCAGCAACTCGAATCCAAGTCGCGATATATCCACGATGAGAAAGTCGTCAAATGCACAAGACAAATGGCGCAAATTTTTGAACCGCGTGATCGCCTTGAATGTCGCCGCCAGGAGCTCATCCGGCGAGTCCAATTCGATAACAACCCGAGCGTGCCTGGAGCCTGTGATGCGGAGGTGAAGGCTGAATTTAACTACCAAGGGGGCAATTTCATCGGATGAGAGGAATTCGAGTCTCTTCGGGACTTTCTGGTTAGCGATACGGTATGGTGTGACCTCCAACTCCTGGAAGAGAAGGGGAAATGAGATTGCGCGAAAGAGAGTTGAGACGGTAGACAGGTTGGAAATGGCATCGCGGGGAAGGTCTTGGAATATCTGCGCCCAAAGTTCGGCCGGTAGCTCAAAGGACATGGTGGTGCGAAAGAAAGAGCCGAATGACGTGGCCAAAATGGCAGAGCCAACTGTTCAGAAGCTTGATTGCTTGATTGTTATCTCCTGGGCTACTACTTATCACCCTCTTTATAAAATTACGGGCGTCTGTCCGTCCGAAGCCTTTTTAAATTCCGCGGCTCATCTGACCTCTGCTTCGAACCGACATTACCCCTTTCGACATTCGCCCTCTTTATAAAATCGGGATGCCTGCCGCTGCATCGCACAATCGCCATTCATCACTTCTCCTTCAGATAAACTTGCAGTTCCCCGCAGATCCCCTGAAGGTTTCCGCGGCATCAACTGAACTCAGTTCAACCCAGGGTAAACTCAGTTCAATTCAAGCCTCCGTTACAGACCGTTAGACCGGTGATAGTTCAAAAATGATCTATCAGGGGGTCAACTACTAGCGGAACCGCTTGTATTGACAGATTTCTATTCATAAGTTGAACAGATGTACTATCATTGGCCCCGATAGGCCTGACGTGAAAGAATTGTTGGTGGGGGCGCCTATTTCCGGTCAGTCCACTACGAGAAAAACCACGTAGTCAAGAAAATTCAATCCACCCGTTACCATCGACGTAATATTTCGTGCATCTGAGCCTACAGCCTCCAATAGAATGTGACAGTTTCATAGCGGCGTGAACGGTATGGAAGCCAAGAAAGTACTCATCCGGCAAGCCTTCGGAGTCAGGCTACCCAGCTTCTTCTCCCGCGTGAAAAAGTCGATGAACATGTCGTCGTGGACGCCACCCTCCTGAACGACGAGCTCGACGTTCGTATGATGCTTCTCTAGCCGCTCCGCAACACTGATAACATCATCGCGCTTGACCTCCCTCTCCCCCGCGGTGATGAATATATGGTCCACAAGCCCACCGACGCTTTTAAACCAATCCTCCGGCGCTTTGCGAACGCGCTGCCGACTTTGCAATAGCTCTCGAGCAGCTCCGCACCGTAGGCTCGAGTATCCACCTGTCGAAGAAGTCGATCCCGTTGGACCCCTGGAAGGATTTAGTCCCGGCGGTGAACGACACCCAAGGGGAAAAGAGCCCGAGGGAACGGAGACGGCCAGTCGGGCGAATTTGTGGGACGTCCTCATGGGGATGCAACATGTTGGACAAGACCTGGAGGACAAAATTGCCCCCGGCAGAGTCTCCCGCGACGTGAAGGTTCTCGGGCCGGGCGCTGGCATCGAAGGGGAATTGGAGGGCCAGAGTCGCTAGTGGGGAATGTCGCCATCGGCGCCAGCGCTACCAAAGGGGTAACCAGGTTCAGACGCGGGCAAGCGCCGGGAGGTAAAAAGGAAGCGCACAGTACGAGAGCAGGGCCTTCCCGATTTCGATATTCTGGCTTTTGAGCTGTACTTGAACATATCGCCGAAAGGAGAGTATGAAATCGGTGACAGGCAGGCGGTAGCGGCCCCCTGGAATGGATACGGTCAGTATCCGTGCGCGAGTGCATGCGGGACGACGGTACCATGACAAAAGAAGAGAACGCGTTCCACGCGCTTCGGACCATTCCACAGCAAGAGTGCGCTTTCTTCGAGTTCATTCACAACGGGGTCGAGTTTCATCTGTTTGGTCCACGTCTTGTACGTTGTCTCGAAAACGAACTGCTGCTGGGCGACAGAGGTGTGTAGACGGCATAGCGAAGGGTACGCTCTCCGAGGATGCGCGTCAAAGACTTGCCCTTATTGGGAGAGGCGTGCGTGCGAGTTAACGAGTGCGGTGCAGACTAGAATGATGGCTTCGAGGGAATGAATGCTTGGTATCTCGTAGAAGCGGTAGGCTCATGAAGAGGAGCCAATGAGGCTACTATGGTCAGCACCTGGTACCAGGGAAGCTCGCCATACTTGCGTGGCGTTGTAGACATGGTGAAACTCCAAGAGACATTTGATCCGCCTTCGTCTTTATGGGAACATGCGGCGTCTTGACGCCATCCTGATACAGATACACCGTTCATTCCAGTTACTGAACGACGCAGCCCTGCCGTTTGGCCCACTGTCATTCGGTATGGTTCGGAACAAAGAAGGCCCTATGACATCAATGACGCAGTGGCCTATCTCAACGAGATGAAGGAGGGAGCGGCGGTTTCATACGAGACGGTCGTGGCGTGGGCAGAGTGGTACAAGTTCCCCGACAAACCGTGCGCATTTCAAGAAGTTGTGGGGGAGTACAGGGCGGAATTGAAGGCGGGTAGAATGGAACGGGAGCGAAAGTTTGTGCCTGTGAGGATGGCTTCTCTTTGCAGCTACGTAAATCGCCCGTTGGTCAGGATCAAAATTGCATTCGGGTTAGGCTTAAACCACGTACTATGCTCTAGGTAAAAAGATAAGGAGGTGACTTCATGATAATACCCATGCGTCCCAGGTGGCTGCTGAGCCCCGGATCCCCCTCATGGGCGTTAATCCGAAGTGGTTGCTTTAATGGTGGCGTCTTCTCCGCCCACCACGGGGGCTTCTCGAGAACCTTCGGCCGCGCGCGTAGCGCATCGAAGTCTGTGATATACGCCGGCGCGTCGCGGGGGAGTCCCATTTCAATCCTGGCATTGAAAGATGCGCACAGGATATGGGTGAGCGCCGCGAGGAACGCCGCGCGTTCCGGTTCGAAGTCGCATGGATCTGGGAGCGATTCGATAGGCCATGGTTGATGGCAGAAGTATTCGATCTCGTTGCGAAATCGAATATCATCGTGGATGACCGCGAATTCATAGATGCGATAGAAGCAGGCGGCGCTCGTGTCGTAGCCGCGGATGGTGAAAAGCGCGGTGGGTCGAGGAAAGGGCGGTACGACCAATGAGGGGAAGAGTCGCGCCATCAACGAAGGGGACCGCCGAGATAGTCTCCACCGCTTCACTTGGGGTGGGTATCTCGCTATAACTCGTTTCCTGTCGGCGCAGAGTTCCCGGACTGAAGGAGGCAAGGGTTCGGCCATGTTCTGATAGGGGTCCATAATCCAGCGAAAAACTGTCGCAAGAAAGTCCATGCCACCGAGGGGGTGATGAGTTAAAGCACTAAGGTGGCGGTGCATCCGAACCCCGATCACTGATCTGATCTGATCCGGACTCGGACCGAATGTCCGCCTCTCCCTTCTTACCACTTCCTTCTTCGTTTGTCCTCCCTGCCTTCCGCAGCCGTTGCTCCTCGTCTCCGGCTAAGGTGTTCTCAGAACGCTTCTTGTGAGTCTATTGGCCTCAACCAACTGTGGAGCGGACGACTCGCTTTGGAAGGACCGCAAACGACTACAACTTGCTCTAGATCTGCCAGTTGTTAGCTCCTGTTCTCGTTTAACTCCTTGTATGTCAACACTAAAGTCCACACACGATGATCCACAACCGCGGATCGCTTTCTCGACCTAGGTGGGATCTACCTCCAGTCGAGCCCCGCACACTTTCATAAATACCTCCAGTCGAGGCTCGCACGCTTTCTGATCAAGAATACTGAACACTGTCATAGATACCGAACAGACTCGGAGCTTCCAATCGCAACAGAACTCGGCCAGTCCAGTCGCGCCTCTTCAATATTCCTGAGAACCGCGCCAAACTCCTGGAGTCCTGGAGTTCTTGCGCTCTTTCTCGTTCTCGATACTCCGCTGCTACATCGTTGTGCGGTAGACATACCACCTTTCCCAAACTCGCGCATCTGAAATTGTGCTCGTCTCACATTACTCAAATCATGTCAGGCTACCCATGCTTCTTAAATACTCTGTGCGGCCTTAACATCCTTGCCGCTGTACTGATCCCTTGCTTTCCTACATGACGAATTAGAGGTTGGTCACGGCTTGTGCCAAGGTGACCGAACTTAGGCGCAGGTTATCATTAGCTCTGTTTCGACTCTCACAGTAATACGCACCCGTTGATAATAATCCTCATCCACCGGCGTTAAAGCTTTGCGACGGCTATGCCAGTACGAACCTATTTTGTCACCCTCTCTCTCAGGTAACTTTTTATAGTTGTTCGTCTCGCTTTCCGCGCTCCGCATTCAAAATTGTCCCTTTGCAGAACAATTGGAAACCAGTCGTTCATCGGTTGCTCAGAGTGAGTCCGCAGCCAAGCAAGCTCCGTAAGTGTACGTGCATGCCGGAGATTTATGGTACTGAAGCACGACGACGATCAATCGTGAATACCTTCAAGTCGTCCACAATGGTTGCTTCATCACGAAAGATGGCTGGAAGTCAAGCGTCCGGTAGCTCACCTCTGAACTTACTCGCACCACCCGCAGGATATGCTAGGTATCAGTGGCTCAACTGTTCAACGACGTCCTGATGAAAGGCAGTGCCGTAGATACAACCCATCCGCGGCTGCCGAATCCTTCTCCTGCGCGCTGTAGACTTGTACGTCTTTAACTAACATTGTCAGTGAAGATGTTGAAAACTGGAGAAACCGAAATCCTGTTCACTTCCCCAATACCCGTCTGCGCTTTCTCGGTTTGAATGAGCTACAAACGCAGCTTGTTAGATACATTACCCGACTTTCGCCCCGGACAATAAAAGTGGCGCCTCGGATTCAAGGATTGTTGGTGAGTGTGTGCGTCTCCTCACCGGACGGTGAAATATTTTGTGGGCGTGAAGACGTAGTCCTACTATCTGGCGCCTGGCCGTTATTTGATTAGGCAACCATCGATCAAACACATTTTAGTACCTCACTTGGCAACCCGACCCACACGTGAACATTTCCCGGCCGTTTCGTAAAAGTAAACTAACAAATTACATGTACTAGGTTGGGCTAGATGTGTATTCGGGAAGTCCCTGGTCTATCACCGCTTGCATCTGCGTCTGCTGCTGCTGTAACGCACTCATTTGATTTCTGAGCATGTTGATCTCTTCGAGCAGCCGAGGATTGGCGTCATCAGGGTTTACCGTGGCGGACGGGGGTGTAGAGCGTGCTAGTCCCTGTGCCTCGGCCTGCTCTGTGAGGTCTTGAATTTCTTGCTGCAGACGCGTCTTCTCCGCACCGGTCCGATTTCCACGGGGGACCGCCTGGGTCGGTGGAGATGAGATTGTCTCGCCGGAGCTATTCAATAGCTGGGCGGACAGCCATTCGCTCTGGGTGAAAGGATTTGAAACCGGAAGAAGGTTGCTGCTCGCAATGTGGCGATGAGCCCTGCAAAGCAAGAATCCACCCGCCGCAAGCACAACCACTGTTAGGCCTCCGACCGCAGCACCGGCGATGGGACCTGACAGATTATTTTTCTTCGACACAACGTCGGAAGTGGAGGCAGTAATGGAGGATAACATAGTGGATGAGGATGACACAGCGGACACAGTGGATGAGGATAACACAGACGACGTCGCTGAACCATAATGTGCTATAATGAAAGCAGTATGGATATCAACAGAACAACTCACGCACGGGACAACGTCTGCGTCACACCAATGCCGCTGCCGCGGACGCTCACGGACTGTTCCACCAATAGTAGGATTGATGGAGAAAGTCTGACTGGCAGCGATTACTCCACCTGACTTGCTGCCGACAAATGCAATGAACCAGCCAGTCCTAAGACTAATGAGCAAATCAATCTATGCGGACAGCACGACGCTTACTGCCCCGGGAACTTGTTCTGCAGAGTAACGGTTGTCGTCAAGCTCGACGCGTCAACGTCACTGGCCCGAGTATTTATGAAGCTGTTCGCATTATTGAGGAGTTTAATGTCGAATAAGACGCCGCGCACGGACAACGTTTCTAATTGTGAGAGGTCCTATTGGCGAAATTTGAGAAGAACTGACGGATCAGAAGGAGGGCCCGAAGTCGTCCAGATAACCGTCAAGGTCCCTTCAGAAACGGGGTTTCCAGATACCGTCTCGATTTGAAGGGCAGATGCAAGCGTGGATACGAGGATCAGGACGGCCGCCCTGGACAAAGACATCGTCAATGAGTGACTGATTTTGAAACCTTGCATAATCCTGACCATATTTCGACCTGGGCGAACATTGCGCAGTGGATTTCGCACCACTATGGGTGCCGGGAGGGGGACTAGGGTACGGAAAGAGCGAAAGAAGCGTTGCAGAATCTTTGTGGTGATCTGGTACTGACTTATACCATGCTGCTGGAACGCCGTGGTTATTCGACGATCATGACCATATCGAACTTTCCGTAGGATCTGAAGCAAGAGATATAGCAATGTACGCAGCATGAACGAGAATTAGAACGGGAATCCAAAAAGCCGTCGCTGGTAGGAGACTTTAAGGGTCCAACATCATCTTCGTCAACTCTCAGTGTTAGATGGCTGCTGTAATCCATACACTTCTTGGCACGAGCGCCAATTTACAACAGCGAAATTGCTCCCACCCGACCTTGGAATCAGATCAAGTAAAATGTACTGTTCAAATTGTCGGGGATTTCCCCCCACCGTGGCCTCAGCTCACCAGATTCGATCTTCACTTGGCGTGATGCACGAAGGCTCACACACTTCTCACCTGCCAGTATCATTCACGACGGTTACGTTTGTATTTGACTCGACATCTACGTGCTTCTATCTGTTCAAAATGACCATCGCACATGACCGGTGATGCGATGGTGGACAGGAGAGCACATACAGCGAAGCACGGTGTTTGACCAGCCCGGGACCCGCCCATGGCTGATCTGCTTCTGTACCAAAGTTAGTATGCAGCGGTTCCCGTCACGGTTGAGGCAATTTATCCGTTGTGATGAGGGGACGCTCACTCCTGAGATGTGATCGGAACAAGTTGGTATCAATCTCCGTTTTAGCACCGATAATTCTCGCATTGGATCCTCCACTGTTCGTAACTCGCCCTAAAAATTTGACCAACCGTGATGATGAGAGGCTCGTTGTACGTTGCAATCGGCTTAAATTAGGCCACAACCCAAGAGCAACGACCTGTTTAACTGAGGGTTTGAAATCGAGCCTCGGAGATAGCACCCCGGCGAAATTATATTTGGACGGTGGCGCAACAACCACTGCATGGGCTAATTGAAGGGAACCATCCTGATGGTCGTTTACCCTGGTACCGGTGTCTGCACCACATGAAAAATTATTGTGATCTCCCGATATAACTCGCCAGTAAGATGAACGTACTTTGCCACTCACTAATGATCCCAAACTCCTTCGGCGGTGTCGACAAAATTCTGCAGTACACTGCCGTGGCGGTAAATGCACTCCACGATGTTGCAGCTGCAACCCAGATCCCCTTCCTTGAAAGTTTCTGCATACTCTCAGGGCCGCTTTAACAACCATTCCGACTGTACTATTTCGCGGCGGCTTCTTGCCACAGCGAAGCAACGCCGCACTCGTCGACAGAAAAAGCATTTTGAGAGCTTCAGTTTGTTTTCAGCGGTTAACACAGGGTCCCGGAGGGCTGAACAGCCCCATGAATAATCCGTTCGCGGCGTCTGAAAAACGCTGGCGGAAACAATTCGGGACAGAAGAAGATCAAATGAAGATTGGAACCAATGATATTTCGGCATTATTCAACGCGGAAGACGCTCATCAGGCATTCCCCAAAAGGGAGCTATGATTTTAATCCCTTTTGATGCTCGTGACTCTCCCTTGCACAGCTCCGGTTTACTCCGGGCTTATTTTATGCATCAATGCTTTATAACCCTCTGAAATTACTAAGGGCGCCACGAGCATGCCACTGATCCCATGTCTTCTTCTCTCAAAACTTACGCAGAAGCAAACACAGAAGCCTCGTAGAGTTGTCGTAAAGGCTTGAGGCCAGTATGCAACAAAAAAAAGTTGTTTTTGGCTCAGCAGATTTTTTTTGATATGGAAGGTTGAAGGAAATACACGTAAGCTCGAGTTATTCGCCAACGAGCGACAACGCCACCAACAACACAGGTATTGAGGAGTTCAAATGACGAAGCCCATGCCTTAGATCGAAGGTGTCGGCTAATTTCTTGATGGTCAATGCCGAGAACTTCAAGTTGGGACGTTCACTGTGCAATGTGTGTCGTCGATAATTTCCTTTCCCTATATCCTAGAATCGACTCTTTTCTCGTTCTGCTGCTAAATGATCTATACGGTCGCTCGGGAGCCGCCAGGGAAACTCAATGTACGGTTGTGTGGCGTGCCCTGCTGTTCTGCTTGACGACAGTCACGACACTGCTATACCAACAATCTGCCCTGCCGACCCACTTCAATCACACACTTCCGCTCTCGAGCTTTGTACTGTCTCTGTAAATTTCCGCCCTGGATGTCTCCGGACTGCCATCCAGTATATATCACCAATTCCCATGTGCCCGATTAATATCTGCTGGTCATACAGGCCTTGCGATGTGTTCAGATTTTCCTGCCCAATGCCGGTTCCGTCTGCTGCGGCGTTATCACTATCTCCGCAAGGTGTTGTCTCGGTCCTCCGCGCCCCGCATTGCTAGCTTGCCTTGTTGCTCCCCTAATAGTGAAATACCAATTTATCAAACATGAACTCATCTTTGTATATCCCATTCCACTTCTGTAATGTATAGGTTTGTTGCGTTGAATTACCACCGCGTTCCTCCTCCTTTCGTTGTTGAACGGTACGTCTCGATTCCATTGACTTTTACAGCAACGCTGATTGGGCGATGCATCCCATTGCTGGAATTCTGTATGCCTGGACACGTCACGTCCCCACGAGTGGTGATCTTCGTCGACCTTTGTAGACCGCCATTGCAAATTCCCATATGTATCGCGAACATATATTGCCGGGCTACGTGGGCATCTATTCGGGCCCTACAGGGATTTGAGCCCCAGAAGCCGGTTCTGACCGCGCGGGCACGCCGGTGATTGCCAGAATTATTGTTGACCTCTGCGTCTATCCATCTTCTTCAAATTGCTTCTTAGCGGGCCATTGGTCCCACCTTGCGCAATTCCCACGGCGTTTGGTTCAAATTAGCTCGCAACCTTCCGAATTTTCACTCAAAACTCCGGCTGGGAAATGTAATGTGTCCTATTTTTGAACAAACTCCACAGCCGAAAGTCGGATCTTGGTCTGGATGCTCTTGTCGCTGGTGGTTCTTCTGTGACGAGGCGCTCACTTCTGACCAGACTGACAGATTTTTGATCCCTGACTCTTTCTTGACACTTGCCCATCGCCTCGATACACACTACTGTGCTTACAGCAAACAAAATTTGGACCGCTGGGTGACCCGTCTGGAATTTACACCTAGCACATCCGCAATTCTCCGGAGAGACTGACACTCGCTGTGGCCGCACTAGAACTCAGAACACGAGTAGTTTCTAAATGACTCGCACACAGCCCCGCTGTCACGCCACAGATGCTTGATGCCAATTCTTCTTACAGTGTTATGGTGTGTAGACGCAAATGCGAATCCCTCCCATCTTGGGGATACCTTGTTGTCCGATTTCTGCGTGTGTTCTTACGAGAGATAGAGCAATATCTGCATCCGGTTGCCCGCATCGAGATTTATTGGAAGTTAGAAAGTGATGCAACCTGAATATCCGGGACTTGATCTCGGGACGGACGTTCGTCCATACATTTAGCCTCCATTACTCCTTTGTCCCTCCCGGAACGTCTTTAACCTACTTTGGCAATTGATCCCCGTGAAACCCTTGAATCAGACTTCGCCTCAAACCATTGGCCAGGATTGTGAGCTATTTCTGCGCCCACTGCCGGGGGTCCGACGTTCGGTCTCTCACTTGTTATATAATCGACTCCAGTCCTTCCATAACACGCTTTCATTAACCCGTCTCACCCCACGCCGAAGAATCCGCCTCATTCAGATATGACTTACCATCTGTATATGTATTCCTTCCCTAGCCAGGGTATCCTTCAGCTGAGAATCCCCAACCCAATGGGCGAGCCGCGCCCCGTGGCAGTACTTCGCGAGAACACTTTTGTTACACCGTTTCGCGCCGACGGTCAGCGAACGACATTCACGCCAGTTGTAAACGGTTCGCCCCTTCAATTCTCCTGCAAGAGGCTCGCCAGTCGTACCGTAATTAATCCCTTGCGGTCATGGGAGACACAAGTGGAGCATATGTACAAAAGCCTATGAACCGTATTCGATCTGCCACTGAAATTTACTGCAGATGGCAAATCACTAGGGTACTTCAAGGCCAGCGTCAGGCCACATATACTCTCCATCACAACCGTGGAACTAATCGGTTTACAGTGAGTCCCTCGTTTTTAATTGCGCAGATTTTGACAGTGGTTGGTCTACACCGTAGATTGCTCTTGGCATTGATGTGGTTGCATTTGCAGACTCGGCGTATCAGATTTCGATAATTCCCGAAGGAATTGTCTCTGGTTTCACCGCCCAGCATTTCGAAGACATCGTGGCCATAGGATATGTTCGCAGTGGGCAGCATCAGGCCTTCGCGGCCTTTCAATGGTTGGACTGAACTTGCACCGGAAAGGATTTTGAGTGTATCGTAGGTTGCGACTTATATTCGATGGGAGATACCTTCCCAGTACCAGACGGCCCCAGTGATGAATTTAAACCGACGAACTCCAGATACGGTATTCCTTCTCTCTTTTTTTTCAAGAAATACCAGAAATTTGTGCAAATCGCTTCAACAGTTTTCTCCACGGTTTCTGAGAGCCAAACCTGTGATCCTTGCATTCCTTCTGCATCACTTCCACGTCTCCAGGATCAAATCGTACGAATTTATGCTGGCAACGGCCCGAACAAGGATCATCAATCAAGATAGATTCGGCCAGGCGAGGACGAGGACACCCATCGAAGGAAAAATCAAGGCTGGTCGTCCCATAATGGGTGCATCTTTCTTCCGCTCCAGAAAAGTCTGGCTTGTACTTGAATTGTGCGATGTCTGTGGGTGCATGAATGCTGCTTACTCGTCAGGAATGCGCCGCTCTGAATGCAGGAGGGAGGGAATCTGGAGGATATGTCCCATAAGCTTTCGGCCAGTGAAAGACGGATCATCTCGAGCGCGATGCGAGTACAGCGGTGAAGGACCTATATAGCCCAAGATGTGGACCTAGTTAGCGAGGGAGACATATGCTGTCTCCCTCGCTAACTAGGTCAGGTTTAAGAGATATAGAGTGTACCTAAGAATTATCTATTAGATATATATATTTACTTAGCTCTTAGAGGTCTCTTAGGCAGAATAATTACTGAGTGCTGTTGGGCTGGGCAGAGCGCCTGTCATTCCTATCAAAGATGGCGCACGACACCGAATAGCGGTGCTGTCAATGATGAGGCCCATCAACGGCATTAAAAGTCCCGCCACACGCCCGCCCAAGTCACCCGTTCCCACCCCAATAATACCCGTAAATTCATGAAAAAAATTGGGTGGCCCCCCGGAGGCATAGTCAGACTATCCCCTTTCATAATTAACTACATGTCCTGCCTGCAATATACAGAGGATTTCTCGTTTTGGAGCTCAAAGCCATCAATTTTGAATTGATGGCAAACTGGAAACACTAAATCATGTGTTATAAGACTGCACCATCATAAGGAATTGGTATGGGACCATACTTGAGGATAATATTGAATGGTCCCTAGCAAATAAATACTATATATCAATCTAGGGTAAGTTGGGTTGCTTTGAACTCAATTTAATTGAAAACATAAGTATAGTAAGTACTAGTACAGGCATGTCTTCACGGCGAAGAATGTTTATATCTTGGCTTGTGTGAGTGGCGGCCATGCTCTTTGAAAGCTGCACCCTTGGGAAAGATGCAAGAGCTTCGTGGGCAGTTCCCGTTTGCACATCAAACATGTTGCGAAACAATGGCCCCCATCGGGGTGGTCAAACTGTTGTATAGCTATGTTCCACAAGCACATCTGCAGCACTCCTCTCCATAGAAGAAGGGGCAGCGCTGCGAACAGATGCACGCGGTGCGAACACAGGTGCGTGTGTGGTGTCGTCCTCATTCTCGGAGACTCGCTCCATTGAAAGCGCTGTAACTTGGGATATTGCCGCATCAGGGAGGACTAGGTGTGGTGGTGTGGTGTTGCTGTTTTGCGACGGCCAGTAGGTTGTTATAGGAGGAAGGAATATGGCCTGAGGAAAGCCGCCGTACCGCTGCATCTGCAGGCAGGCGGCCTCGCGATGACTTCCTGTGTGTTTGTGTACTTCAAAGGAAAAGGTTAGTATTCAGTGAGTAAGTATTGGGTCGAAATGCACTCGTACCTGGCTCCATAGAGCTTGTGAGACATCTTGTCTGACGGTAGTGTCCATATGTCGCCCATGTGGGGTGCAAGAGTGAGGAAGAGAAGAGAGGATCAATCACGGAGTTGGATCAGGAATAGATTACACTCCTCATATCAGTTCTCGAGTTAAAATCAAGCACGATTTAAATTTTAGCTCCCGCTCACCTTTACCGATGGCCCCCAAAAATTAATAGGGTTGCGAATACAGTCGAAGCATTCTACAAATAAATAATGAGCACAGTCCTGAATAAATTAAAAAAGATTTTGTGGTCCAAAAAAAAGAAAAGCTCTGGAACTTAAGGAAATAGAGGGAAAATGACCCTCCTAAAGTTTGAGACCGAACGGCACAGTGGAAGTGGTAGAACCAATGTTATATCAGTTCGCGAGTTTAATCATTTGGTGTATGTCAGTTCTCGAGATTTATTCATTTGGTCCCTTTGGTTGCTTATTGATTCTCCTAATCTCGCCTCTTCTGCTCAGCATTTTCAAGAAACATTCATCCAAGCTTTTTTTAATAATACATCCACCTTGTGCCAAATAAACTAGGATCTTCTATCCACCACGACACCGCGAGTACAGGAAGGAGCTCATACTCCTGTCAATCAGCCTCTCAACCATCTCAACTTTGAAAGTGGTTCTCAACATACCAGAAGATCCCCCCTACAGTAGGCTAAATTGCGTAAATGAGCACGCGTTCCTTGTTTTCCTGGACAGGGACATTGGAATTTTCCACCATCGCTGATGGAACTGCTACTGTATGAGAGTACCAACTGGGAACTCAACAACAAGCTGCAAGATGAGATGCCGCACTTGGTGGTGTCGAACTGGCCGAGGGCTTGGACAGCGCACCAGCCGAATGCGAGGATGAGGACGTCGCAATGTTTCAATTGTGTGCATGAGGAAGAGATAGGCTGGCTATGCCTCCGGGGGGCCACCCAATTTTCTTCATGAATTTACGGGTATTATTGGGGTGGGAACGGGTGACTTGGGCGGGCGTGTGGCGGGACTTTTAATGCCGTTGATGAGCCTCATCATTGACAGCACCGCTATTCGGTGTTGTGCGCCATCTTTGATGGGAATGACAGGCGCTCTGCCCAGCCCAACAGCACTCAGTAATTATTCTGCCTAAGAGACCTCTAAGAGCTAAGTAAATATATATATCTAATAGATAACTCTTAGGTACACTCTATATCTCTTAAACCTGACCTAGTTAGCAAGGGAGACAGCATAGGTCTCCCTCGCTAACTAGGTCCACATCTTGGGCTATATAGGTCCAGTGAAGTGTGCTCCACCGGAGGCACCACCGATTGAAAATACTCTTGAAAACGCGGGCCCAGCATTCGATGCATTTCCGGCGGACTGCGCGTTTGTACTCCGGCCCAAATCTCTCACCTGGAGTCGACATTGACTATAAAGAGCCCGACGCTGATGATGCGGAGATAGAAGTCGTTGAGGCCCAGGTCACCCGAGATCCATCCTGCACCGACACGTCGTCAGAGGATCCAAAACTTTTAAAAAAAAAGTAAAAGTAAGACACTAACGTCCGCCGTGCAGCCACGCCAGGAGGGGAAAACCGATGATTTCTACATCACGCCGGGGTGGGTGTATCCAGTACCCTGGGTTAATCCCCAGAATCAAAGCATCAGAGGCTTGGGACCCGGAGGAGCGGAAGGAGAGAATTTGCGCAACCTCAGAGCAAAGCATTGACCACAGGCCAGACGATCCACAAAATTTAGGCGAATTGACAAGGAGTGTGGGAGGAAAGAATGAAGGAAGATGAACATCCGTGTCATCCCGCAGCGGGAACCCAACTGGCATAAATATGTTATTTTCTGCGATGCTGTGAAGCCCGGGGCTGGTCTCCAGTTATCACCTTAAACGCGAGTCCGTGTAGTCTAAATTATATTGAGACACGGTGCAGTGATTATCGGAGCAATGGCAGGGTAGAGTCTGAGAGCGAGATGAATGGCGACGTGGGCATGACAGAGGACGTCGGATCACTCGAGCCGATCACTCTCTGTTTGTTAGGCTGATGCATAGCCTCGACACGTCCTCAACAAACCGTCACAACTCTTTCCAGCTTTCCGAGGGATATGCATCCCGTTTTCATTACTGGCCACTGAGCTATGCCGGATGACTCCAGATGGCTAGGAGACGTGCTCGCTGTCGCAGCCTTTCTGCTCGGTCTCACGTGCTATGGCCTGCGGATGTTACCTCCTGCAGCTCCGCGAGAACCGCCTCAAATTCCCGTGGAATGGGATAAAGCTGGACCAATAATTGGAATAGGTGATCTTCTTCCAGAATGTACTGAAATTGGGTTCTGATTCCCGGGTGATTTCTGGCTCCAGACATTGGAAGGACGTGAGTGGGATTTCTATTTCCCATCGTCGATGCTGAAGCGACGTTCACAATACAGATATGCGAGAGTCGGGTGAATTTAAATTGACACTGAATGACTTCCACTGACTGGAATGGAAAAGATTGGTTGTGAGCGAACACCGCATACAAATATTTCGACATCAGCAGGGGAGCAGCACACTCGATGCAGACGTTTGCTTGACTTTGCAAGACGACCTGTGAGTGCGCCGCAGCTATTTTTATATTTGCCTGCATAAATTTCATAGTGCTGGATCCACGGACGGCGACCAATCCACGATTTTGCCACCATCTCATAGCTCAGTCGAAATAACACAACAGCTTTTTGGGCCAGAAGACTCGTAAGTGGAATATCGATTTTTCGAAGAGTCCACTTCCGACTTCTCATGTAGTCCTGGAGCAGTCTGTGTGCGCATTGAACGTCCCCTATGCATCATTCCATCCTAATTCATTTCAGTCTTCGCTCGACATGACTGCTACTTTGCTCCGTAAATTACGTGTAATGGCCGAGACCTTCCATGGCAGCCGCATATCGCAAGCAGTCATCGCAATCCCTGGCCGTGCGCTTCCTTTCATTTCCCTATCACGTATTCTTTTACCTCTGACTCCTTGTAAGACTACACCGAAAAGCAGCGCGCAATGATCCAGAAGCAGCCCGCCTCGTTGGGTTGAGCCCTGTCCGATTACTCGACCAGGCGGTTGCTATTGCCGTCGCATATGGGCTAGACCGGCGGCGCACGGAGTCGTATGCATTCGTGCTTGACGTCGGCTCTACCACGCGCGCTACGCTCCTCCACGTCAATAACGGCGACGCTAAAGTCGTCTCAAGTGCCCAACAACTGGGTGGGGACGCCGTAAACCACCTGCTTATCGCCCACGCGGTCGACGCGTATCGGTACACGCTCAGCGATGAGCTCAATCTGGTGCAGAGATTGGTCCTCGAAGACCAGGTGGAGACGGCGAAAATCAAGTTATCTAAAGAGGAGCACACGGTGATAGCCTTGCCGATTCAGGACGGACCGTGGTTCCTCGTCCCACTCCCAGCTACCAAATTTAATAGTATTACCGCCAATCTCATTGATGACATAGTCGGTGGGACGATTGAGGAAGTCCTCCGCACCGCGCAAGTTGTCCCCGGCGCAATCGACGATGTACGTGCATCCTCTTTCGCGATGAATCCCATTTTTATCCGAGATCCACAGGTAATTCTAGCTGGCGGGTCTGCACCCATCCCGGCGCTACAACGCTACCTTGCTCGAAGTTTCCCTGGAACAATTCCGCTGAGCACTGGCGAAAGGTACCCTGACGATGCAGTTGTGTACGGAGCATCGCTGTTTGCGAGACGCCTGGCGCTGGGACAGGTCCCCGACGAGAGCAAGATATACGTGCAAAATGCCACCCCGATGAGATTCGGGATAGAGGTCGCCGGTGGGTTGTTTGCCACCCTAATTCCACGGAATTCGCCACTCCCTGTTAAGATTACGCGAAGGTTGGATACGTGTCCTCCCCTCGTACATGATCCTGACAATATTTGACCGATAGGTTGAATCTCCCTAGGAGATCGATTCGCATTTTTACTGGAATGGCAGAGTACACAAATGCAACCGAATTTATCGGTAGCGTACAGCTTCCACCCTCCATGAATACCACGCGGTTAAAAATCACGATTGAGCTTAACACCTACGGTGTCCTCAACGTCAGCGCTGTGGACTCTGCGGGGCGGTACGTGTCGTATATCCATTTTTCCGCACTCACCAATTACGCCTTCCAGTTCACATGCTATGCTTCTTGAACCGCGCCGTCCCTCCGGAGCAGAGATTGCGCGAATGGAAGCAGAGGCGGCGGCACTAGCGGATCGGGCGGACCTCATGCGGCGGATGCAGACGTTCCGCGCACATGTTGCGCACTCCCTGCCCGTGTTAACGCAACAGCTCCGCGCGCTCGCCGCCGACCATCCGAAGCGCGCTCTGCGCGCGAAGGTGGTGGATACCCTGACTGCTCTTGACATCTGGATGACAAAATACATGCTGAGCGCGTCGAGGGAACGGTTCTTGGCGAAATTGGCGGGTATGTGCGTGATGTACGCATCTCGGACTGAGGTCGCTGACTGTTTGTCCAGAGTTAGAGGAGGTGTTGAGACAGGATCTTGAGTTGGGCAATGGTCTATCGGTAGGGGTTCCTGGGAAGGAGGCTGAGTGAATATCTTAGACTTTGTCGCATCCACTTGGATTCGTGGGCTGTGACGATCACATTTGTGTTTAATATCCATATTCTATATTCTGTCGCATTGCGCGTGTGACTTGGTATAACGGCGTACCGCTTGATATCGCTGCTTTGATTTGTGGCATCCACCGCTACTCGGGTTGGTTCAAAATTAGCGTGCCATCTTGCTTCTGATCTAGATGCTGCATGAGCTGTATAGACTCGTACCGCGGCCTAGGATTGAAAGCTACCTCGCGAAGGTGAAAGTCGGAGGTCTGTCATCGAAGGAGCGAGGATAAATCCCTGCCACCACCGTCACTAGTCTCAGTTCACAAGCTTCCATTCCCCGTCACCAACACCTATATACACATGCTCGAAATAATAGACACTCTGCACAGAGTCAGTATCGTGCGTGGTGTGGATGTGGAAAAGGGGGGGGGGGGGCAGTGCAGTCGTCTCAGTACGCACGGTTTTAACTTTATTATGATTCCTGAGCGGGGCTGCAGAGACACAGCTGGCGGCCAGGGCGGCGACGAAGAGAGTGAATATTCCGACCATGTTTGTAGGTGTGAAGTGCGGGTTTAAAAAAAGTCCGAGCAAAAATTGGTAGGCGTCGAGCCGAGAAAGGGGAAAATGGAGAGAGGTGAAGTGAAGTGAAGTGAGGAGTCAACCTTGGTCATACGTTGACGCTGGTCCTGCGTTTTATACGTCGTCGGCTGTTTCCATCACCCTTCTAAGTATAGCGTTCGTCGATCTTTATACAACCAATTAAGTTGCATCAGTTGAAGAGGTGTCAATGCGTAAATCACCGCGTGCTCCTTCCCTTAATAATAGTTCATCGTGATCGGGCAGTCGCCATTTGCTATGAATTCCTTTCGAAAAAGTACCCGAGATTACCTCATCACGAATCGCTACGCAGATATCCTGGTTGTCTTAGTCTGATAGACCATGGCACACGCCCTATGGGTAAATGCAGAGACCGGAAAACGACGATGCGCACCGCCGCCCGTGAGACAGCCAAAAAAAAAAAATCCCGAACAATCCTGCTCAGTGAGCCGATCAAAATCTGCTGGTCGATCTTAGTGTTTGCATCGATTCATTAGGACAAATCCAGGTCAACACTAATGGTAAACAGGCATACAACTGGCAGCGGAACTTGAGAAGCAGCCTACTATCAGCAAACATACATCCATTGCGAAACTCTCAACACAGGTCGGGCCGTTGAAAAAGAGTGTGTCCATGGCGACGAGGCTTGGTGTCTGTGGCGATGAAAGCGGTTGCGTACCGTGGTCGATCCTACATCCGGGTGAGATGGGACCAGGAAACAGGGAACCCATCGTGATTTGTGAATGTCGTTTGCGCGAAGAGGGAATCGCATCATTGATGGGTGACCGATATTGCCGCATTTGGAAAATAGCCCCTATTTCCACCTCACTTTTGCTCCGAACACCCTGCTAGAGCCCTGGAAGATCTTGAATTGGTGTCAAAATGTTATACACATTCAAAAATATTTGCTCTACAGTCCCTGCGCTGAATGCAAGCACGGCAAAGTGGCTGGCCCGGGTTTATCACTCCGGAAATAGAATTGTTTCGGGGTGTCCAGAAACATTTCTGAAATTATTAGTATCAGTAAGGGAATCAGTGCACCTGAGACCAGTAGTTTCAGGAGCAGTTTTGTCCTCCAAGAAACAATAAGTTTCGGCTTGACCCCGAAACTACAAGTTTCGGCCGGCCTGACACTCATCGGTCCGCCCGGAACGGTCCGGCCCGGGAACCTGAAAGCAATAGTCTAGGGCACGCTCCCGAACCAATTGTCTCGGTACACAATAAACTGCTCTTGAAACCATTGGTTTCAGGCGCACTGATTCCCTTACCGATACTAATAATTTCAGAAACATTTTTGGGTCCCCCGAAACAACTCTATTTCCGGAGTGTATGTACGTAGTTTCTCATAGTTGCCTCGGATGTTGTAGGCTTGCCATCGAGATCTACCCTGCACAAATTTGGTAGCACCACGTTCAAATTAAGTATTGTCAACGGCATTGACACAAAAACCTCTTGGCCATCTCGGCACTCCCCGCATCGACTGCCAGATTGTGTTTGAGAAGCTCCCGAACTTGCGCCGAACAGCAATTCAACTTGTGATTCACATATTCGCTCTTCGCCACTTGCGCAGCCGCCCCCAGTGCAGCTCCGTTATCATCGATCAACAATAGGGCTTGTGGCTCCAGACTCCAGCGTAATGTCTGCCCGCGGGGTCTGGCGGCTGGTCCAGACAATCCTCCACCGTCGCTGACTGTATCGCGCATTCTCTCGAGCGCCCTCCGGATCATTTCAAGGGAGTGCCAGCGAGAGTCGCTGGATATCGTATAAAGTAAATGCCGGCGACCATGTGCTGAACGGGCATTGTGCATTGGCAACCATCTTATAATTTACACCCCTTCGATCCCCGAAGTCGACGGAAGAAGGTTAATTTCCGTGTCGGCCAGTTAACCTCGTATATAGGCTGGCTAGTACCGTATGGGCCCTGCGCCCAGTCTAATGGAATTTATGCGTAGATATTTTCCATTCCTGAACAACAGCATCCACCAAATATATTTTGATCACTATCACGTATCAGGAGGTGTACAGAACCCGCGACTTGGCCATTTAACCTCAGTGAGCCAGTGACTAGTCACACTTGACATATATATTGGCAGTTACACGAACCAAAAAAGTACCAGGGTCTCTCCTAGTCTTTCCCGAAGAATCCCAATCACAATGAACACTCTCTCAACCTTTGCCGTTCTTGCGTGTCTGTTGGTTTTGGCTAGTGCTGGGGCAATCAGTGGTAAGTGTCATGGATCGGACACGGGTCTCTCTCCGACGCTGATTTGTTATGTCCAATTAGGCGGCAGGGCAGGTGAGTTAAGTAGTGGAATCGCGTTTTCCAGGCTGAATGAGCTCAGGCATCATCTCCACCGACCAACACGGCCAGTTCGATGACAAGCGGGGATTCATCACCGTTGACCAACACGGCCAGTTGGATGATAAGCGGGGATTTATCACTGTTGACCAACATGGCTCTTTGGATGATAAACGGGGATTTATCACTGTTGATGTAGAGGCGGATGTTTCCGCTGAAGCCTGAGAGGGAAGGAACCGACTTGACGGGATAAAGTAGGAACTGCTCGAGTCTGTGCTGTATTAATAATATGTTTGTGTTATATGCATATTACATTCCAATAAACGCTTGCGATCAACCTGGAGAGCGGAGGAGAGGAGCTTTGTTCCTGCACCCAGCGACGATGACGACGATTTGGAGGCTTGTGCGAAGGTTAGTACAAAATGGCGGGACCCACAAATCGTACACTTGCCTGTCCAGCTACATAACAGTATATATATACATATATATTGGAACTTGCACAAATTGTAGTTTCTACCCTTGGGTTAGAGTTACAGCTAAATAATACGGCTTGGGTGCAGTTCGATATGTGCTTATGTCTATTTGGTCGGAATCGCGGTACCGCTCTGCACAGCCACGAACGCCTTTTCATTTCGGACCCCCATCTGGGACACCGACTTGGCAATGCACTTCGGCAAAGTGACAGCCTACGCGTTTTGTGAAATGCGAGATTTGCTGGGCTCAAATCGAAAATCGCTTCAAAGATCTATAAATCATACCTCACGGTCAAATTCTCCTGGGCTTGCCTCGGCCGTGCGGTCTGCCAACACACAGTACACTTACGCGTCTGTTGCAGAATTTTTTCAGCTCACAGTGCCTTACTGTAAAATGACCCAAAAATGTCGAAGTGCCTCGGGACAGTATTCCCTATATATGTTACACCGGACCACCGAACTTCTGCAACCGATCGTCTTGGACCTGTATCACCAGCCTTATAACAGGGTGTGCGCACTTCAAGACCTGTTGGGGACCGTCGACAGCCGTTGACGACCAAGATGAGTTCTTTTTTTCTTTCTTTCTTTTTTCTAAAAAAAGACGTTTCCGATAATGGTACTATCTTTACTCCGAGGTGCGTGCACTCCAGTTGAGCGCTTCTCCCCGATTTCTGTTCTTGATTTAACGTTGACCCAGGCGGTGTCTTCCGGTCTCCGTCGCATAGCATGATGCATCGCCTCCATCACGAAACTCGGCGGAGTCTTGATAGCCGTCGACTATATATCCCTTCATCGTCCTTACCTCTTCCTTGAATTTTCTGCATCCAGAGCGAGTTAAACCACGAGATGGGCGGACAAATTACCCCGCAGGATGATACCACCCCGACTTCCCATTCCCTCGCCTCTCCAGACTGCTTCTCTCCATCCATCCAGGACCTCATCGCCACCCGCGATGTGCTCCGGTTTCTCTGTCCTCTCGAGCTCGTTTATACTATTCTTGACTTCGCTGGATACTGGGTCCCCATCACGTCCGTGTGCACAAAATTGCGTCACGTCTGCCCCCGCGACAATTGGAGGAACGGCGCGACGCTGTGCTACCTCGTCACGGCTCCGATTCTGGGACAGCCGCATGACACTGACCCCGAGGATATCCGGCTGAAGGTGGTGTGCGTGAAATTTGTTACCGTCAGTCACGATCCACGGGAATGGAATGAGGAAATTCGCGGTACGGCGTTCGTTGACCCTCATGTATTTATCATCCAATTAACTCGTCTTTTGGTCAGGCACGTACATGAGCCACTCCTGGTTTGAGGTCGCTATCTTGCGACCCGGTCAGATCCCTGCCACCCCTGCCGCTGCCCCGTGCGAATGGCTGGCGGGAGACGCTGGTTCGCCGGCTCCGCTTTATTGGTTGACTCGTGCTGTTAGTTCTCCACATGCGATGGATCCAGTCGAGGGATTCAGCTCCGCGTTGGAGGTCCGCGACGCCGCGGGGGAGAGCCGGTGGACTGTGCAGAAGAACAAATGCGCGTCCACGGTTTGGGACGAGCACCGGGTAACGTGGGGTGCGGATTCCACGGCGACGCCTGGGGCCGGCAATGGGGTGGGCTTCATCGAACTGTTGGCTCCTGGTGACCGGATCGCTGTTATCGCAAGTGCTAGAGTGAGGGAATCTATGACCGCCAGTGAAGATGGAACTGACCCGAACCCATTCGCAGCATTTCGCAAACTGCAATCATGTGCGAAGCGTTGAGGTTTCCGTGTACTACGGTCTGGCTTGACTATTAGTACGACTTTGTCGTGCAGTCGACTGCTTGTGGTCGGTTTCTATCATGTCTGACCGTATGGGCTAGAAATGGACTGAATTTCGCGTTCAGTCTTCTTCTCTACGAGTCCTGGACTTACGCATGCAAAACGACAAGTGCCTGCTTCAGAGGCTAAACTCGTCGTCGTATCCCAGAACCAGTTTTGACCCAAGAGTGAAGCGCTGTCTGGAGAAACCACTCCGTCTTTTTTTTTAAAAAAACTTTCCGACCCGCTCATTTCCCGTCACCCGCCGTCGCCTTGGTTACCTCAATGTGTATCTGACTTCCTGAACGGTGCGAACGAACTTTTGTCATATGAAATTCATGGCGAGTCGCAAATTGTTCACGATCCTCTGTTCGGCGACCTCCATTCCTTCTATGTAGGAGCCGCACAGTTGATACCATTATTGACCAGCGGACCCGCGGATCGCCCAACTGCCGCAGTTGGGCGATCTGCCAAGACAACACACGTGGAGACTGTTATTGATACATACTTGAAGTTGTCTTTGCACTAGAACAGCAGCAGGCTGCCTGTTGTACCTCAAACTCGCTATCATGCTTATAACGAGGGTCTCTTGTTAAGAGACTTAAAAGTAGAGTATTTTATCTTCTACACTTCGGGTATCTCTTCCCGCGACTCGGCGGCTCGGCTGCCAAGACCATAATTTCACCGAGATCTTCCGGATGATATTAGCACTGCCAAGTGCCGTAATTACACTCCCTTGCGTGCGAACGGCGACGTAGTCGTTTTTCCTCGCTCTCGCCTCATCCTACTGGGAAGATGGGGCATTTCAGCTCGCCACTTCCGCGCGATGTATTAGGTGAGTGACCTGCACCCCGCCTCGATGCTCACCTCAACCGTTCTAGACGACGCCACTACGAGCTGTGCTTCCTCCAGCAACACCAACGAGACGTGCTATCCCGTAGCGCTGGCGGCCTTCGTCCAAGGCCAGGAAGCCTCCTTCATTTGTATATCTGTCCTGAATCGCTTCGAGTCGTTCGTCTCAATAAGTTACAGGGAACCCATCACTCGCTCAATTCAGGACAAAGAACCGCGTCAACATTACCATCTACGACGGCTCGGCGAATGGGATGGAGCCATTGGCGTGGGGAACACCATTCTGAGCTACTTGAACGTCGTAAACCCTGCAACCGGTGCTGGGGTCTGAAGGTGCCCGTCAAGACAGCTGGTGGGGCTCTAAGGGTGCGATCTGGGTTGGCAACGTCAGTTACCCTTCTTCTGGACGATTTGGGGCGCTGGTGAGGATACGGCCACAATGGGGCGACAGCCGATGTTTGCGGCCATTCGTGAGTGATTATTTCAGTGCCTGTCAAGATGGCGATGGCGTGCATCAGATTCCTGATTGTAAAACATAGAAACGGCCCTGCCCGATTCGATTAGGGCGACGATGGTTAGCAGCACCCCGGTACCAACTTCGAATACGAACCAGGGATCGAGTGCGGGCAGCATCACTGGGAGTATCACATCTCTGCCCTCGATTCTGCCTCCGACTGGCGCCGCTTCCTCATCAGGCGCATCTTCCCACCGGACAGCTATCATCGCCGGCGTGTTGTGCTCCATAGTGGGCGCTGCGCTCTTACTCTCTTTCTTCTTCTTAATGCGCAGGCGACGTTTGCTGCGCAATCCGCCAGTCAATACCCAACGTGCGTGGCTTCCCATTCTCAAAATAAAACTCATGACATGGACACTATTAGCGGACCCCATGCTGGACGGATTCGATCAGAAGCGGCCACTTCCCCCGTCATCCAAGCTGGCACTCGATCGCGAAATGCATACGGCCCACGAGCAGCTGCTGGTATTGCGCCACCAGCTTCAGACGCAGCCACATACGGGCGAAAGTCAGGCGCAGTATGAGAATGCCGAGCTCCGCGCGAGGATTCAGATTCTCACGGAGGAAGTGGAGCGGTTGAAAGAGATGGGTGCGGAGGCACCACCTGCGTACTCGACGTTTGGAGTTCGCTTGAATAAATAATACCCTCATTTTGTAAGAGAATACCCTCATTTTGTTTATTACAATTGCTCCTTTCCAACTTCCTACGCCCCGGGCTCTTTCACGCTTTGAATCGAAACCAATTGTGTCGCTTCACAATGAAGTGCTTCTGGAAATCAGTAGTTTCCCGCGACTTACTCTCTTCTTCTCTGTACTAACCATTCCAGAATCGATTCAGTGATCCCTGAAATACCACGTTTTTGCCCCCTCGTGTGTAACCCTTGTGTAACGAATTACCAGCGTCCCACCATTTCCATCGACTTCATCTTCAGGACCAGATTTTTAATGGAGGGCTCATTGACTCCCCAAGAAAATGTAGCTAGGATTGAGCAACAAAAAAAAACCCAGTTACCCAGGATGATCCAGGCTCGAATGGAACGAGCGACTCTCGCAGCAGTTACTGGGCAATGTTGTAACGCATGCTGGTACGGACCATCTGCTGCTGGACCTGCCTCCTAGAGCGGTGAACTTGGCCAAGCTAACCTCTGCAATTTTAGACAGAGGATCTGTTGCCTGGACTTTCGGTTTCTTTGAACCTGGTATCCTCTTGAATTTACATGATACTACGATAAAAAAAATTTCAATCCTGACGAAAAGTTCTGACAATTGAACGCAAATTCTGACCGGGAATCTGCCTTTGTGAAGATTGACATTCCCAGCCCAAATTTAGGGCTCAATCCGCGTATGCTTCAAAAATCCCAGCACGGTACCCCCTTGGACTACAGTATTTCGAGCACCTCGACACACTTCCCTCACTCTGGAGTGTTACAATCCTGTGTCACGGAAACGCCCGACTTCGCGCTTAATATACGTTTCGTAAGCGCTGGATATGTCTTCTGTCATTATGCGAGGTCACCGGATCTTAAGTATGTTCTCACTTTCCAGATGCCGATTGTGGATGTGAACTCGTGAGAGTTTTAATTTAGAGACTCTTCTCTCCGCCGACCGGCATGCCCCTCGACGCTTCTCTGAATTTCTACACTTCTCCCTCGGCAGTCTCCGACAGCCGGCAGATTGATGCACTGCCGTATGGTCTTGTATTTCCTTCGGGCGCCTCAAGAGCGCCAAACACAGTGAACGATAACCAGTACAATCCATTGATTCAGGTACAACCGAGCGCGCATAGATTTCATGTCGTTCAAACATCATTCACTGTGCTAACTAGTTGTCGCACGCGCACGTCAGACTGCATAGCCTGAGTCCGGCTACCTTTGCGTTTGGTTTCTTAATGGCCAGATCCCTATACGCGCATTATCCAGGAATCCGCTTCACAAATATTCCGTTGCTTCACAGATGTGGGGAGGCTCTTCTATGCCTGGTGCGCTAAGACCGGTATCTTGATAACCTGTCTATTTCAGCTTGAGCGGTGTGAAACCCTCTCTAACGCAGCTGGCTTCCAAGCCGTCCGTCTGCAGAACATCGCTTCTCACTGTCTTCGTATGTCAAAATGTCTCCGGCCACATGGTCTTGCTGTACGGCCCATTCGGTGCCTGCTCTAGGCGCCTACTTCGCACAGCTGGTGAGGTGGCCATACTAGTCTCTGTCACTCTCTTCCTCCCCTCAAAACTCTGCTTATTCTCTTGTTCCATCGCACGACCTTCATGCCTGGCCGCGGTTGCTTTTGGGCGTTGACCCTGACGTGTTTCTCAGCCACCTCGACACTCGCAGTATATTTGAGCGCGCGCTTGGACCAGACCCAAGCGAAATGCAGCACTGATTTCGACTGGGCTTCAAACTCGTTAGGCCTGTCTCCATGTCTTCTATCCGCCTTTGTATGGGGCTCTTGTTTCACTGGGAGTGAGTAGTACGAGACACGGTATCCCGCTTTAATCGTTATCGCTAACTTCATGGTAGATTGGGACGTGCCGCAGCTCCAGTCGGGGCAGGCATACACGAACCCGAATACCACGACCGCGAATCTGTGCTCTTGGTGAGTAAAATCAACGCGCGGGTATGCGCATCCTCTGAAATTTATCACCAAGTTCCTGGGCAGCCTATAACCTCCTCAGTGCGTGTACGGCGTGTCAAGGGTTCCCCTCGGCCATGGTGAAGTAGGTTGCCTCGTGCCATTATCCGAACGACAGCTGATTTTACCAGTTGGGCCGCCTATGAACAGAGTTGCGGCGGCCTTTTGACAGACACGCAAGTCTGACTTTCTGGACGTTCTTGAATGGTCCACTAACCCCCTCTATAGGTACTTTCCTGCAAACGTTAGCCTTCCGGCAGGAACGGCGGTTCCCTATTGGGCGGGCACGGATCGTGCGTCTGGAAATATAGAGCATAGTGCAAGCTAATCCTATTAGCACGGACTTGGGAGGATGGACGCTTCAACACATCGCAGGCACCTCATCTCCCAAGAACGTATAGTCTTTCCCTTCTTTATTCATCATTTCAACCATTGAATCCTCTCAATAGATCATCCGGATTTCGTGCAGCAAGGCTCCACGGTCGACAGCGAGAAGAGTAAGGCGCCGGTCGCGGCATTGTCGGTGGGGTGATCGGTGGTGTGGTCGTCCTCGGAACGATTGCGCTTCTATGGATCCGCAAGCGCAACCGCGAAAAGACCAGCGAGGGCGGAGTGCGCTCGTACCCCGGCTCGCCCCATATCCTAGCCCGCATTGTATCGGATCCCACTGCGCAATACATTCTCCTCCCCCCGAGCATGTCTGCCGCCCACTCGCATAGGTCCGGGACCATCCGCACGCATGCGTACACCGGAAGTCTGCAATCGCTGCATGGCTCCGGACACACTCCGCCATTATCAACACGACACTGAATGAAGAGGGCGGTATCGAGCACTAGCCATGCGCTCGACGTCTCCGCCCGTGTCCATGCGGCCCACCGCGACACGCGAGCCTCGGATTCGACTGTCCACACATATTCAAGCCATACCGGGTCCTCCGCTGCTGCCGCTGCGGAAGAACATGCTTCTTTATTGGAGAGAGGTGAACCCTCAGATATGGAACCCCCAGCGTACAGCCGGTACCCTTCCCCCGCTTCCACTCCCGAGCCGATGGATCCACGGCCACTGTCTGTAGCACAGACAGATTTCGCGTCGGAGCAGCACAGGCACCGCCAGATGGGCTCGATTGATACTCGACTGTCGTACTACTCCACCACTAGCCACGACGAGCGCGACGGCGTCTCTGCCATCGAGGATGTGATTCACAGGATGGGGTTTGCGATGTCGCCTGTGACGGAGAGCGTCGGCGGCAGCACGCTGGGCGCGCGCACCGTCGAAACGGGAGAAAGCGTAAACGTCGCCTCTCGTCCGATGCGCAAACACAGGATCAGAAATCCCGATGACGAGACGCTTGGTTGAAGATGCAAAAAGCGATTCGTTTTCCACCGGTTTCAATTTTTTTTTCCCTTTCTTGCATCTCGTCTCATCTTGTACGGTTTCCATTCCGAGGTGGGAATAGGCTATGTATTCTTGGTGGAAGCTTGTAGCCAAGTAATCCACATAATGTATAACTATGAGTAAAAAAGGCGTAGCATGGAACTCACTATTTCATTGCGAGCGAAGCGAAGCAACTCTTCTCTAACCCATGACGAGAGCCAGATAGATCTTTCAGAAAACAAGAACAAACGGTCCACGCGGTGGTTGACGGCCTTGAGGGAAAGAATGCTTTCAAAACGTTCAATTATTCCTCTATCGCGATGGGAATAGCACCAAAAGATGCACCTTGATGGCACCGTTCAATTGACACCCAAAATATGATGGAAAAAAATTGTGAAGGAAAAGGAGAAGCGTAAGCGCAATGACGGTTCGGGCTGTTCCGCGAACACACTGTGCCTCAGCAGATCACTAGAAAGACTACAACGGCTGCAATATTTCCTACAAGAAACTTATATGGACATCGTCCAACGCGTCGTGATCTGCATGTACGATGCGAAGGGGTGGAGTCATACTGAATAACAGGGTACGGTCGTTCTTGATTGCAAAGGAGCCACAAGGTTATAACCCCGAAACCAAACTAAATCACGATTCCGACGAGCAGAGCGCGGCAGAGAGGGTGAATGTCCGTGAATGAGCTATTTTCACTGGATTGAAAGGACTATCAGCCGGTAATTCTGTGAGATATTCGACTTCACGAGACTTACAGCCGAACTCAAGGCCAAAAGGTTGCATATCCTTACTCAGGTTCCATATTGGCAGTGCCTCATGTCGGTCCCTCCCAAATTTGACAAGCGCAATCAAAGGGGAACGGCAGAACATAGATTTATGAGTGCTGTTTGTCACTGATTGCCCCGTTCGATTTACGCGTATGGTCAGATGATGGTGGCGGTGCTTACTCACGTGCTTCTCCGTCCTCGGACTCGGAGAGTCCTCCGTCTTGCCTCCGTCAACCTTGCATCCACATCCATGTTCTTTGCAAATTTTCAACCGTGCTTCAAAACCTCCTCATCACCGCACGGCGCAAACCTTCCGCACCTTTATCGACAAGCTGACGTCATTCCACTTTCAGATTTCTTGTCTAGAGACTAGCACCCCTCGTAGGACTTCAATGTCACTGCCTACAGTATCACACCTGCTTCTGTCGTTGCTGATATTAAGTGCCGTCTCGGGTCCCTGGCAGTTCGACTGCTGGTCGTATGAAGCATGCTCCCAGTATCCCCACACAATCTCCGATTTCTTGGGGATATCGTACGCTTTTCTTCATGCAGCTGTGTTTGTTTTCCCCCGGCACAGTTCTGCCATCGACCTACTGCTTCAATTCCCTTGTTCTAGTGCATCTGCCATCAACCCAGTGTCCGTTCAATTTGCCTTTCGAGACGCGGGACGAAGTTCATTCATGATGGAGTCGTGGTACGCAAACTGCCCCATCATTACACCCAACGTTGGTCCCCTTTTTGTGCATACTCCCTCTTGTCAAACTGGCATTCTGACATGAAGGAGGAAAATTTCCTCCTGTTGTTCTCGTAGAAAATATCTATTTCCGCAGGCTCCACAGCATTGTTGGAGCGCTTGCCGTCAGAACAACCTGGGGACTCCGCTCTCGCCAACGTTCATATCAATTCGATGTGAGTATTCTTCTTCATTCAATTCTGATTCGTCTCTTCCCATTCAGCTGTATTTTTGTCTTTCCCTACACCCAAAATCGCAAATCTCTGCTACCATTCTGCACGTTTGTATTAGGCGCGTTGGCGCCCGTACTCTTCCATTTGAGATGACTCCATTGTAATCGGCGACGTCGAGGCATCTGGTCGAAATTTCCACTTCTCTTCAATTTTTTTTTTTTGGGAAAATGACACTTGCACTGGCTTCTGAGCGCCTAACAGCACACAGAACCATCGAGATAACTCCGTCCCTACCCTGGTTCACGGAGAGCCAATCGCCCAGCTCAATCTGATCCTATTTCAAGCATAAGTACGCTTGTGGTACATGTCCCCGCGGTTCCCGACGTCCGAGCGGAGCTTCCTACGCTCTAACGACGTGTGAATTCAGATACCAGAGGCTGTCAGTAAACCATTCTTATGTGCCCCATTTGCGGTTAACCATGGACGAGACCCTATTCAGATACCCACCAGTGAATGACAAGGAAGTCAGGGCCTCCCCATTTCCTAGGAGACGGCAGAAATGATGAATGTATGTATCTTCAATCATTATTTTCAACCGGTCACCTCTTTGCTATGCTACAGTGATTACGGTAGGTAGGTAGGTAGGTACGGAATCCTGATTTTTCCGGCATCATTTTGAGACAACTCGAACTATGTCTCTGATTTAGTCCATTGCTCTCCCAATGGCGACAATGCCACGGACTTCCACTGTCGTGTAACGACGGTCGCGATCACTCATTTCGGACGCGTCCAAGCCCCGTTAAACTAAAATGCAAGGGATCTGCATAGCCTATCTCTATTCCGTGTTCACCGCATGGATAACAGGAAGGCAATCGAGCGGCTATTCTTTGGGCGCTAAAAATTATGAAATCCTTCCGCGATCGGAGTCCTCTGGATTAGGCTGTCAATTACTGCGTACTATTTCTGCGCTTTAAGACAGCTGTTTTCCACAATCCGATCGTCCTTATGGAACGCGCGAATCCTTCCAGACAGCGGATATCCGATAAACGCCCCCGCAACATTCCTCGTGTCACATTTTTCTCTCACAGACGCCTAATCTCGGATTCGCGCAGCTGCTTGGATTCGCGGTGCCCATAGCCACCTTCCCCCTTGTTCTCAGCTCAATAGACGCCCAGAGATGCGCGGAATCCTTTCCTTTCTTCTTACTAAGCCCACACTAGTCGGAATGCCAGTCCAATGTTAGGACGACCATACACGGAAGTCTCAATTAGGGCCGTCATTCTTTGCGCACATCAGCTCTATAAAGCTGCTATACCCGGTTGGCGTCTCTACCGATTTCGCCTCCGCTCACCTACATGTACTGGAACGAACAAAATAGCACGCCATCGAGCTCTTCCGGCTCTTCTGAGGGTTGCTTTACACCTCCAGCTCCAGCTTTCGATCTTCTGCCTTCGCGGTCCGACAACAAGTCGTGGCCGATGCAAAGTACCAGCACCCAGGCGATGTTGCAATCCGTCCTGAAGGCACGCAAGACCCGCAAGACCATCTCCGGCGGTGAGGCCGTGTGGCCGTTAGACCTCGAGGCTGCACTGCTTGAAGGCAAGCTGTTTTCTCTCTATCTCCCGGACCGGTCCCTGACACCCTGCTTCTATAGGGCTGGAACGATATCAACCCGACCATTCTCGAGAGACCCTCATGCTGGGACGATTCCCGCTTCGGAATCGCTTTATCTCCGACTACATTTTCGATAAGACAGGAAGAAGGCGCACACCTAAACAGGTTGGCAGTCGTCTCCAACAACTGCGGGAGTCTTGTGCAAGCGGCCAGCGTACGTTATTCCAAAGTTCCTGCACTGCTCGTCTTACAGTTGTCGACCTCCCAGTGCTGCAGCTCCTTTCTCCTCTTCGAAAGCCTCCGTCTTCCACTTCCTTCGCATCCACCGAGAGTGCCCTCAGCTCCCCCACACTGCCCGTCGGCGACGAACTGTTCCCCAACAAGTCATCTTCTCGTCATACGGTCATGTACATCGACATCCTACCTGAGAGATCGCCCGATACGATCCACAACAAAAGCAGCTGTTCAGCGTGGTCAGATACTGGGGATGTTATCCGCGCATCAGAATACCCACGGCGACTTGGATCGATCAATCCTACCATTTGCTTCACGTCGCGGTCGCGGATTGTCGCGCGCGCGCGTTTCACGGTCTATTCCGAAGATCTGATTCTCCATACTGAGACTGTGCCTCTGCTGCTTCTGGTCGGCCACTCGTCTGAAACATCCGGGTTTGTATACGCCACACAACTGGTTCCAAAGTATTGGCAGGTTCTATTGCATAGTCCCGGTGCGGAAATCCATTATGCGTGCGTTTCGCGGACTGACACAGCTTTTGCAGATCCAACTCGGTTTACAATTTCCCAAGAAGTGGTGAAGGACAGCGACTTGACCATCCTCTTCTCTGCGACGTATAAATTTCGCTATTCCTGGGCACGACATAACCCGCGGCCGAATCTGCCCACCAGCGATATCACGGCGCACAATAGGCTAACCTCACTCCCTGGCCATCAACACACCACGTACAGAGGCGCTCCATGGACTCCCTTGCTCCTCCACTCCGGTGCGCACTCTCTTGTGCAAAGGTACCCCAGTCCAGGCAGCGACTCGTCATCTGCTTCCGTCTACTTCCCTGCCGATCTCTCTTATTGTGTACGTATAGTACCTTTCACTTCGCGTCCGAACAAACGTTTAACCAGAGATTCGTAGATATAGCAGTCCACGTCCTGTGGTAACTTATGTATTAGAAAAAATGGTCGATGCATGCTCGATTCGAAATATTCGAACCAGCCAACTTCGGCAGAAAAGTTCCGGTCCGACGTCATGCGAGTCGTGACGCAGTGCGGCTCATCCGCCACTAGACCTTTCCACACACAAATGGAAGCTATAATATCAGCGGAACATTCGGCCGTCGATATTGCATATTAAACAAGGTAAAAGTTGATATTAGAGCGTCTGTCGAGAGAGACTGATTGTACGTACATACCTGTGTGGGTGCAAGGGTCTGTCTTCACAATACAGTTAGTTCGTGGCCTGGGAAAACTCGTGACATCGAGTGACAGAATGCTGATTGTCGTTTTTGAGCTTACAGTAGTTATCAAGCCAATTATCAGCAGGAATGTCTTTTTGGAAACCGACATTGTTTTAGAACAGCAGATCTGGGAACCGCACCCACGAACTTCATCAATGATGGCAGAAACAAAGGGGGAAAATTTTGTTCCTTCTTCAAGCACGGTGCAATTCGTTGCTTGAAAAGGACTCAACAGCCGTGTCGGCGTGATTGGACTGTTGCCCCCAGATAGGTACTGTACTATTAAAATCAATTCGTCAAGGGTTATCTTAGCTACCACGTTTTATTCGGTGCTCATATTCTTATGCTCAGTGTAAATCTGTAACCTCTGACATTATGCGCTACTCCGGTTTCCTCTCTTTGCATTATTGTTCTCTTGGATGCCAAAGATGAAGCTGGCGCGGCGGCCATCGCGAGAGGTGTATCAGACAGCGGGCCGAGTATGAGCGCGAGTCCGTGATTCACATACAGCTTGCATGCATTGCTATATAATTTCCGTCAAGTCGGCCCACTTTTGGATCTCGGATTCTTTCCGAGCAGCGAGATGAATCCTTCCTCCGCCTCATTGTGCACCACGACTATCTCGCGAATAAACTCCCGATCTTGCTCCATCAACTGGCGTCCTTCCACCGCACCCAATCCACAAGCTTCGTCACAATATTCAACTATACCAGGGGACAGTGCACAGTGTCCGTTGCCTGGTTGGCGGACCTGTTCAGCCAGAACGTGGTGCAGTCTCTGCCCTTTGTTTTCCGGAGCGGACTTCTTCACCACCTCGTATTGGACGTTGGCTCGCCCTCGCATAGCGTGATGGTCCGGCGGGCCTTGCTGCTGCGCGACTCGAGCTTGACGTTGGTCAATGGGCCGATTCGCATCGCCGGCTTCCCGAGGGGGCAGATGTATCGCAACTGCGCGAGCTTTGGCTGGATCTGTGTGAGGAGGTCAAGATTTTGAGTGCGATCGAAATCGAAGAGACGCATAGCAGAGACGCAGGGATCGTGTTCGTGCCGAATTACAAAATGAATGCTGTCGTTTAGGACAACTTCTCAGTCATAAAAGCCAATTGCACGACTTCCCACATCCACCCCTTTATAATCCGAGATATTTTGCTTCAAATGGTGGAGAAACCGCAAAGGGTCCACTTGTAGGACACGAAACTGTGTATTTCTGGCAATGTTTCCATCGTCGAACCATACGTCGGAGCGAATTGGTTCGGCGGCATCTGATCCACGAGATTCGCCATCGGTGCTGTTGCTATTCCGCTTCGTGCGTTGCATGCGGAGAAGAGAAACAGCCCTTTTTTGGTGTCCACCCACTCCGGAAATAGAGTTGTTTCGGGGCCCCAAAAACGTTCTGAAATTATTGGTATCAGCTATGTAATAAGTGCACCTAAAACCCATGGTTTCAGGAGTAGTTTATTGTGTGCCGAGATCTGCTGCAGATAGGGATGGTCACGGGTCCGGGTCCGGGTATAAATCAGCCAACCCGGACCCTGACCCGCAAAACCCGAACCCCAACCCACGGGTCTACGGGTTGTCCACGGGTCGTCCGAATTGATCGGATCAGGACTGCCGAGGCTTGCCGGCACGTTCAACACCTTCAAAACATGAAATGTGTCCAATAATTGGAACTTTTGAGTGCATCAGGAGCTTAACAGAAGCTTGGGAGTACATTTTATAGCTGGTAGCACCTTGAAATGACTTAAATTCCACGAGAAAATCAAATATCTGCAGACCCGTGGTGTACCCGCAGGTTTCGGGTCCACTAAAATTGTAACCCGTACCCGTACCCGCGCTCACCCGACCCGGAAACCCGCCGGGTTGACCCGTACCCGTGACCATCCCTAGCAGTGGGCACGTCGGCACGAGGTTATGATCAATCCGTGTTACGCACGGAATTATACGCGGCTTGTCCGCTTTCATCGCATGCGCGCGAACCAACACCTTGCAGCATCTTCCATTTCATTTGTGTGCGCCATGCGGGCCTGTCGACGAGCGTGCTTCCTGCGCTGTATGCATATGTTCCTAGGTGAGTCGACAGGTACAGGTTGAATGGTTGATGGATGTAATACCTGGATTGATATATCCGCTCTTCGCCCCGTCGCGTTTTCTTTGGTTTGCGGGTCTTCGATTTGGTTCTACGTTTTTGAAGTCACCAGCCCATTCGGCTAACGCTTGCATGAACAGCAAGGCCAGAACTCACCCGGAGATGAGAGGAAAAATTCTCAAAGAAACAGAATTCCGCCAACAAAAAAAAAGACTGGGAGAAGGAAAGAGGAACAGGGTAGAGGAGGGACCATTGCACAAGCTTCGGTGGCGCTCCAAAAATACAGGGGCTTCGGTGGAGATTAAGCCACCAGCTTCTCATTCATTGGGAAAACTAGGAATAAACTGCTTTTGCAATTACGACTACTACTATAAGAAATCCTCTTTTTAGTCCTCTGTGTTGCACTGGACATAGTCTACGACATTGTCGAAGGCCTCTTGAGCGAGGGCCGGCGACCCGGGGTACGCGAGGGTGGTGACACTAACGGCGTTGCTGGGGTCGCACGCGTTGTTCGTACTGATCGAGGCAGACGTCAGGATTACCAGCCAAACTTTAAAAAATGTCGCTCCGAAGCACCCACTTGTAGAATGTGCACACCCAGCCACAGGGGACCTGAACAGAGCTCATAGTGTTGATCTGACGGGCGGGCATATGCGTGCACCCTCCGGCAACTACGGGAACCGCGTCGCAATCTGAGTAGTTGTTGTTGAGGCAGGCCAAAATGAAGGTCCATGGGACAGGCTAGGCGATGGGGGGGGGGGGGGTGGTCAGTGGTGGTGGGGTGTTTCACGATCGAGGTGCTCACCGGATCGGCAGCACAGGTCCCGTTGGTCAAGGCCTTGGCGCGGTCGTGTTGATAGAGGGAACGGTATTGCCTACACACAGGGTAGCAATGCACGCCACGGCGAGAGCAATCAAGCGAGGAGAGAGCATTGTGGAGAATGTGGGCCTGTTTTAGATGGTCGTTTCCGCCCAGTATTTATACCGGCAACAAGATCAAGAAAGAATGGTCGTCGAAGTAGGTGGGGCGATGGGTTTCTGATAAATCTCCGTCAATGGTGGAGATGCATATGACGCTGAAGACAGCTCGCATGTGAAACGGTCATTCGAGCTATCCAAAGTCCACAGTTTCGTTAGTAAACCTAGTAAAGAAGGATCTCGATTAAGTTGCTTTGGTCGTCGAGCGTGGACAGAACTCGCAACTCGAGCTTGGTTAGAAGACCACCAGCCGGAAGTTTCCCGGACTGCTTGCACTGAACCTTTACATGCCACACTGTCGGTCTGCTAATGCTTCGATATGCCTGCACCAACTCGTCCTCCGAGTCACCGCCATTCCACTTCGGACTCGGCCCCCGCCATAGTATTGCCCAATGTCACCGATGACCAGCAGAAATCTCCCTTCAACTTTATGGCGGACAATCAACTGTCACTTGCGGTCCAAGTTTCCACTGTCATCGAACTGTTGGCTGAACTGTCATTTGCTTAAATCCGGCCATTTACCACTTTAGAGCTTCGGGGATTTTCCCGTGGCCACCACGCGTTTTTGTGTATTTCCTCTTCGAAGATTACGTAAATACCCCGATTATCAGGGGATGCCCGGAAAGCGTCCAATTTGAGGTCACTCCGGAAAAAGTGTGGTTTTGGGGCTCCCAAAAATGTTCCCGAAATTGTTGGTGTCAGTAAGGGAGTAAGCAGACCTGAAACCATTAGTTTCAGGAGCAATTTTATCTGCCCAGAAACGCTTCCTATTAATTATTCTCTTCCTGCTTAGAGGACTATATTATAGCCCCGATTGAATCTGGTGCTCATTTCTTTTTGAATAGGAGTTACTGTAAATCTGTGATATCAATCGCACGGAGCTAACCGAGCAGCAATAATAATACTTTCGACATGTACAGAAATCCCAGTGTACTACATACAGCATACCACCGGTATCGGCAGGCGTATATTGAGTTCGTTCCACTCGATATACTAGTAACTTACTGTGCAGCGTTCATCCCGCCCCGCACCCCAGGAAGGATAAATTAAAGCTCGGGAACGAGATAGGTATGTAGTAGAGTATACCTCATGTATTAAGCAGATGCCTCGTATCAGTGTGCGCATGTTTGCCATCACTTCGATTTGAGATCTTCTCAGTTGCCATCTCTCCTTCAGTGTTTGCTCCGAGCCCACCGCTTTTGGTCAGTTTTTTTCCCATGCTTATTTCTAGACGTCCACCCTAATCACGATTTGGCTGCCGGGTCTGCTCTTGCGTGCCGATCCATCCATGCGGCCTACTTTCCGGCGCTCACGGACCGCTCAAAAGAAACTCACTGCTGTACCGACCTTCCTTCGATCGTGTCCTTCATCATCGTCCCACCGTCCCTCGATATTGTTCGCTCTCGCTCGATATTATATGCTCAGTCTTTTCCCCGTGGCCGCAGCACCTTCAACCACTCGATGCTGGGGCCTTTTCTTGCTCATCTCAAGCCCGGTCATGGCGAACTGTGTAACAAATTTCTATTGCCGTTGCCGTCCAATAAACCAAGCCTCAAGCCTCTTCTGAACCTTTATTTACCTCTGATGGGCTCTGTGTCAATGCCATTGTGGGGGCCGTCCCTTCAAATTCGAGATGAACACCGTTTCCGAGTCTTCCATCAATCAAAAGTCCTGCAAGGGATCGAACAATCAAGGCCCAGGACTCCGCTCAGCGGCTCACATTCAACGCCTTCATTACCTGCCTCCTTGCTGACTTCCGTAACCGCCGCCTCCCCCGACTAGCGCCCGGGAATCGCCTAGCCGCCATCCGGGTCCAATTCTATAACGATGTGGACCTGAGAAATCGCGCGGAAGCTTTCGAATCGGCTGTACTCGGGATCAGTCTCCCGGCGCTACGCAAAGTAGAGGTGACGATAATGACATTGACAGGGGCTGCCCCAGATCTCATCGAAAAGGTCCTGCCGCGCCTTCGTGACGAAGGTCTCCTTTCCGTCCTATTCCAGTGAGGGTTCATGATCAGCGTTTGCTTCGTGTTCATAGATAGTCTATTATTTTTTCAGACGCTCTGGTTGATGGGGACAAGCGATGAAGGCGAGAGGAGAAGAGGAATGAAAGGTGTGGCAATGCAGCACGCATCAAGAA
Source organism: Mycena leptocephala (assembly GCA_029378395.1). Classification (NCBI taxonomy): domain Eukaryota; kingdom Fungi; phylum Basidiomycota; class Agaricomycetes; order Agaricales; family Mycenaceae; genus Mycena; species Mycena leptocephala. The sequence continues at coordinate 190,770 of JARJLF010000429.1, forward strand.
AAATCCGGCGTCTTTCTTTCTTATGTCGATGCCCATGGCGGTTCTGGGGATGATTGTCAACGTGTGCACATCCATCCCTTCCAGTGTACGTGCAGCTAACAGAATAGTTGGGAATTGCATGCGTATAATGCAGTTAGGACCAATGCCTTCTTTTTGCGACCAATTTACACCATTCTTCCATCAGGCCTACCTTTATCAGTTCGATAGCAAGATTCAGTTTGCGGTTGACTCGTCACCCTGTCAGTGTCAGGGACGGCATGTATTTCAGTGCACTATGCCGCACAACCTTCGCAGATTGCTGTCGTGTTTCTATGTTTGGTCGCAGTCAAGGAGCACCGACAAGGTCAATTGCTTGCGCTTCTTGCGATGCCACCTACGAGGGAACTTTTCTACCGGACTGCCCCGGCTACTAGTGCTACCGGTTTTTTTATCAATCAAACACCTAAAATTGACAGGTGCGCGCTGGTCGCCCATGTTGTCAAAAATACTTGGCCCGCCGACCTCCCAAGCACAAAGTTTCTGATCTCGCATCGAATCTCCTGTGGCTTTTGGATAGGACTGGAAAGATAAACGACGGACCGGTCTCATGAAACGCTATAACCTTGGTCCTATATACCATACTCTTAAACATAATCCTCTGCGGAATTGGGCTTTGCTCCGCCCTGGCCGGGATAGTCATCTTCAAGGCATCTGTAGTACTGTACTGTACTAGTACACCACGGCCCAGGTACATGATCCTGGATACTGAGCATGCCATTTATAAATCCAATGGACCCAATATATAATGGCCAGCCGCCTCGCCTCTCAAACACGACATGAGACCCTGGCCATTATCGTAGCTGTCTACCTCTCTGCCACGGCTTTGGCAGTGGTAGTAGGGCGCCCTCCGCTTTCACTAGTCGTAACCTCTATCTCTCTTGGGGAACAGGTCTCTCGGATTCATACCACCCTCCAGGCATTGCCGGTGTTTGTTGAAAGTGATACAGACCCCCTGGTGAGTCTTTCAATGGTCCCGATCCGCTGTTGCGTTCATATGGGAGTTCCAATTTCTCCAGGGCCTTTTCAGCGCGGCAAGTGGTCTACTCTCCAACTTGAACTCCGCACTCGAGCGATGAAGGTTCGTTTTGCTTCCACTAGAACCAGTAATAATTGACGTTTATGATTCCTAGGGCATGGTGATTTTAAACGAAGATGCAAATGTCATTCTTGGCGAGTTCCAATATATAGAACCTGTCATCTTCGCCATCACGGACAGCATCGGGACGAGAACAAAGATTCTTCTTGGTAAGTTTCCCACCATTGTCATACACTGCTCACTTCCCACTTCCACCAGAGTTCCACCCGGATGAAATCCCGGCCCTGTTCTCCAGAATCTCAAGATGCTGGGACCGCCTATCGAGATTTTCAACTCATCCTGGATAAAAATGCTCAGGTACGTTTACCGCAATATTAATGATGCATCTGGTAATGTCGCTCACCGCTCATGGATCTTCCTGGATTGCAGAATCCCTTTGGGCGTCTTCTCTCGTGCTGCGGAAACGTATCGAGGGTTCGTTTACTCCGTAGTTTGGCCTCATCATATTGCTCGTACGGATTGGCCCTGCACCGGCTGCCCCGGCGGTGACAGAGAGAGCAACCAGTACCAGCACTATCGGTGCAATATATTAGTCCGACATATATACTCATTCCCGATGCCTGATGCCGTGGCCCACTATGGATAGGGTCATGGAATCAAGAGAACTCCGAGTCGAACAATGCCTTCGAGGCATGTGGATCTTGACGACTTTCTTTGAGTGATATACTTATGGCGAACTGGAACTCAGATGTCTTGAGCCACACTTTAATATTTTAATAGTACGAGACACTTGTAAGACCCGTCATTTACGGATGGATATTAGACCCTTAAAAAGGCCAAACTCTATCTCACCAGCCAACGATTTGTGCCAAGAATGTAAAGCTGAATATCGCCAGCTTGCTCATCAATCGCTAGAAGAAGAAGTTGCTTGATGATCTCGGCCTATATGGTCGCGCAAAAAAGCGTTTTCAGACTTGCCTCCATGGCTACGATGATAGCTCAAACAAAGTTTTCTGGAATCCATGCTACTGTAAGCTGTGCTAAAACCGCTGAGTAGTTCTCGTACCGGCTCGGAAGACATGCTAAATTACGTCGGATAAGTATATCAACCGTTTGTCCACCTCCGCGGCCGCAAGTCCCCGTCCCATTTCTTCGAACAGTTCTCGAGCATCTATCCACAATTGTCTCGCCATGGCCGTGTCCCCGCGAGCAACCATCCCAAGACGAACCATACATTCCGCCCGACCACAATGCACTCCCATTCCGGTGAAGGCCTCAAGCCCCATCGCGTAGATATTGGCCGCTGTGTCCTCGTCTCCCCTCGCAGCAAAGACGTCTCCAATCCGCCGTAATGCTTGGACTGTGTGGACGATACCTGTACTTCGAGATTGGGCGAGTAAACAATCACCCAACGGAACGCTTCATCCAAATCCTGCTCCTCCAGATATGCGTCGCTGAGATGTACCAAACAGGCGCATGTGCCCCACACATGCGTCGATCTAAAAACTCAAGGCATCGTTTGTACTCTTCAATCGCTCCCATGCGATCTCCTTCGCGATGCCTGAGTTCTGCTCTGACGAGATCGCAGTACCAAACCCCATCCGGGAAGATTATCCTCTTCGCTGCTTCCGCGACTGAATCAAGACGATCGAGAATGTCGCGAGCATCGTGTCCCATCACCATGTCGATGTGGATCATGTTCATCCGAGCGTTCACAATACATGTCGAATCTTCCCGGGGATGCCATGCTGAGGATGGCGTGCTGCGCCTCTCGCGAACGCCGATAGTCTGTTTTCTGTAAGTGGACAAACGCCTCAACGTCGAATATACTCAGTGCCCCACTGGAATGTTCCAGTCCGCATTGAACGAGGAGTCGGCGGCTTTACGACAGAGTGCGAGTGCACGGGCTAACCGACCTAAAGAAGCGCACACTAGAGCCTCCATTTGCAGGGCTTTTGACTCTAGTCTGAAGTTCCCCATGCGTCGGGCGATGATTGACCTTCCATCGCCAGGATTACTGCAGCGCCATGCGACCCTGCCAACACTTTGAGCTGGCTCCCCCGAAAGTTGCTCTGTAGCGCTGAAGATCTCCCGAGTTTGGGAGCGACAAAGATATATCGTTCCATCTTGTTGCTTCTCGGAAACAGCTGTCCGATTGTAGTAATCCGCCGCGTCGTTGTATAACTGAGCTATGACATAGGTCAGCGGGCATGAGGAGCCAAAGTTGAAATCAATGTGCACCTTCTCCCACTGGGTCTATAACGCTGCGGAAAATTTTGATACCCTGAGATATCAGTGCCCCAGCGTCGCAGTTTGGGACCTCGGAATGATGACGTTGGAGCAGCCCACATATTCTCAGTCCTTCGAGAGACTGTTCGCCGGTTCTCTTGATAACTTCCAGGACTCGGGGGAAAAGATCCGTGCAGCCGCCATAAATATCAAAGAGAAAGGCGTCCAGTTGCAGGATACAAAACCCGATGTCCCGCATGTCCTCCGCGCAGTTGTCGCAGCCATAGTTCATGACGCTCCGAATATTTCCCAAGTTGACGGTTATGTTGGCGATGACCTGCGTAGACTCTGATCCGCGTTGGATGGTCCAAACTCGCAGCAGACTACCCAAATACGTGCAGAGCGGTTTCACAATAGCCTGGATCGGAGGATGGAACCTCTGCATATATTCCCGGATGGGCATAAGAACTCGGACGCGTCCATCGGGACCCACGAAAGCAAGCGAGGTCCGGATCAGAGTGGATTTGCATCTCCAAATGTCTCGGATATGCTGGTCGCATTGGAGTAGCTCGGTCGTCGAAACTCCGTCCGGCAGCAGGGAAAGGAGACCAAGCAGCATTATGGCATCGGGAACCACTGTTATACGCCGGCTGCAAAGAGAATGTTTGATCGACTTGTGGAGGTTGGATCGTTTGTCGTATCCTTGGGATAGCATGTTGGTGTTTTCCACACGATAACGGGCCAAAGTAGCACCGGATCCCTCGTAAGATGCAGTATTCGCCATCAGAGTGATTGCGAGTGGAAGGCTGTCGGTTAATGCCAACAACTCCTGCACATCGGCTTCTTCTTGTACCCCGATAGGCTCATCCGCAATGTCGATATATATTTGACGTGCAGCGAGTGCATCTAGTGGTTCGAGTGGCGGCAAAAATGGGCGAGTCCATCGCACTCCGCCAGGGCGCTCCAGTCCACGCATGGTGACCTATGCGAAGCCGAAAATTATCGACAATGTCTTGAAATCGGAATGATTTTTACATACCACGAGGCCCAGCTCGTCAATATCCGTCAAAAGACCCAGAAATGCCTCGATTTCTTTTTGTGTCTCCTCGGCGCTCTCCATAGTGTCTCGAAGTTGTCCAAGATCAGTATAGATGGTCCGACCGCAGATAGGTATTGCAAAATTGATTTTTTGAGATTGGACGTGTGGGGAATGTTGAAGTAAGCAGCCATGGCCACCAGCACGTCTTGAATCTTGTGAGCGTGCTCACAGCAAATAAAATACCTCTGTGGGCATATTCGAACGATGGTGGGATCATGAATTCCCGCGACTGCCAGCGAGGTTTTGCCAATCCCAGCAGTGCCTAGTATTGCTATGCGGGCAGGAACCGACTGAAGCGCGGCAACCAGGGTCTCCAACATATTCTCCCGACCATGGAATATTTTTGGAATGCCTGGAAGAAGGGATATTGCACCAGAGCTAATATCCAATGTGGATCAGTTTCACAGATAACCAAGCCCGATGATTACATGCCTCGCAGAAAGGTGGCTACTTCCACGCAACTTATGTGTAAAGTCAGCCACTGCTGCAGCGGGAAAGATAAGTTCTACTGACTGAGGAAGCAGTGTCGGCGTCAATTGAATCCTGGATCAAGTCCAAAATGTGCTGCTGGCGCGCCACAACGTCCGATTCCATTTCATTGACTATTTCCCGACAATGGCCACTGAAATCAGCTATGTCTAGTTCAATTTCGCGAAATTTCAACGATAAACGTGTTCAATTACCGCAAGTCTTCCATTGATCTATCCAGCATGAATAAACATTCCTGAATCTCGGCGAGTGTTTCCGCATTGCGCAGAAATCGTCGGATTCGTCCTCCTTCCTCTTGTTTGGTGAGACAAACTTTGACCCTTTTAACTATCCTGATATTCATCAGGAAAAATGACGGGTTCAGATAAGTGATTCGTACTCCGCAAATCGTAAAGCGTGGTTCGACATTTGTTGGTTCAAGTTCCCTTTCAGGCTAAGCCACAGCTCGAGCGAAACGGTTAGAATCATATGCATGCGCTCGAGGATCACTAGGCATTGGTTCTTATTGGTTCTAATAGACTAATGCACATTTAGTGATTGCACACATGAGATGCGACTCGAATAATACCTGTGCGGTTTCCAGAACTGCAGTCAAGGGGCCATTTATCTCACGCAGAATCGGAATTTGATGTTCATCTGATATATCAGACAAAACAGAACTGAGGACCCTGGAGAACTTCAAGAGTCGGACCAGCCGTTGGCGGAGTTGAGTGAACCTGGCGGCATGCTTGTCACATCGACGATCCAAGAATATGAGCCTTATATCACAACAACTCTAAACTCATCACGGCAAGCTCCACAGGTGTCAACTTGCACAGGATTGTTCGAGCTCCCTCGGTTCGCAGTCATCCATGATATGAGCTACAGCATCAGGCTACGGGTATCACACCAAGAACTTTATATCACTGATAAACTAGGCGAATATCGTTGGCTGCGTTTCATGCCTCTAAGTGGAGGGCAGCCGGTGCAGGGCCAGTCCGGATGATCAATATGAGCAGGCGGAACGACGGTGGAGATCCTTTCCACAGTACGGGAAAAGATTCCCAGAGGTGATTCTATGCCCATCTAGGAAGTGCCATGTCCGGTGAGTGACATTGCCAGGTGCATCAATTGCTGGTGAACCTACTTGAACACTTTCACCCAGTGTGTGTTGAAACTCTTGACAAGCTGATACCAGCATCCTGAGATCCTGGAGAACAGCGGCCGGGATTTCATCCGGGTGGAACTCTGGTGCTGCTCGTAAATGTGTGGTGGATGACAATGGTGGGAAACTTACCAAGAAGAATCTTTGTTCTCGTCCCGATGTTGTCCGTGACGGCGGAGATGACAGGTTCTATCTTTTGGAACTCGCCAAGAATGACATTTGCATCTTCCTCGCTAAAATCACCATGCGCCTAGGATCATAAGCATTCATTATTACTGGTCCTGGTGGAAACAAACGCACCTTCATCGCCTCGAGTGCGGAGTTCAAGTTGATGAGCAAACCACTTGCCGCGCTGAAAAGGCCCTAGAGAAAATTGAAACTCGCATATGAACGGAGCAGCGGATCGGGACCATTGAAAACTTGCCTCGGGGTCTGTATCACTTTCAGGAAACGCGGGCAATGCCTGGAGGGTGGTATGAATCCGAAAGACCTGTTCCCCGAGAGACGAAATGGAGGTTGTGACTCGTGAAAGCGGAGGGCGCCCTACTGCCACTGCCACTGCCAAAGCCGTGGCAGAGAGGTAGACAGCTACGATAATGGCCAGGGGTCTCATGTCGTGTTTGAGAGGCATATCGCTCGACGCTGGTCGTTTTATGTGCAGCTCATCTGTCTCTCACGTCGTTGTAGTAGACATGGCGCACATCCAGAACCTTTTGCCTGGCGCCGATGCATTAGATGCTTCTAATTATAAGATGACTATCACAGCCGATTCCATAGAGAGATCACAGAGAGATTTCGTTGAGGATAGTATCCGAGGGCGTAAAACCAAAGTGAGACGACACTATGGGATGGTCCGTTTAGCTTCCGTATTCTCTATAGGCAGAGGGTTTGGAATGGTTTGAAGAAAATGCTTGACCGCCCAGGGGCACGGCCCGAGAGGTCCGTGGCTGTCCTCAAATACCGACTTGAAATCTTTTTGACGACGTGGATGTCTGTTCACCATCGGTCATTGTCAATCCCTGATAATGTTCAAAAAAATACTGAACTTTGTTGGCGTGTCTTCCAAGATAAGCTTGAGAACGTTAACGACTGCCGTCCTGACAGATTGGCGGCGAGTTTATCATCATCACCGACTTTTGCTATCAACTTGATAGGGTTCAACCGGGTGCAAAATTGAAACTTCTGTGCATCACGAAGCTCTTCATATCGTAAACAGTCCAGTGCGGTAGCCATATTGGTTGATGAACAGCCAAGTCCAACATGTCTGATGTGCAGAGCTATGCAGAGCCTATCGAACTGCACGTATCAGCAGTGGGGGGCTTTCAAGCTGCCGCTCCGAGTGGCTAGAATCACCGGAACATTTGCCTGGAGGAGCCGTGCGAGGTATGGTTGGTGCCCCTGTAAGTAGGATGGTCATGGGGTAAGGATGTTCGCAGAATATGAATCGACGGGGTCAGCGGTTTCTAGTGTGTTAATGACCCGCGTTATTTGCAGACTGGCTGGATTCGCTTTAGAGGGATCGTGTTCAGCATTAGTATCCCGACTGCCTCGGGAACCCTTGAAGCAGTGGATTTGACGACATACTGGAGGCGCATCGAACTAACTCGGGTTCAAACGAATAAATAAGCTAGCATTTTGCTCTTCTTCTAGGTCGATTTCTGATCCCGCAAGATGGAATGACGAGTGTCTAGTGAACTGCCCCAGTGTATTTTACGTATCCCAGAAGAGGGGGAGCATCACTGATATCGGTGAGCCACGTAGAGCCGAGTCGAACACGGGCCATCTGTCGCCTGTTGTGTCATTCATGGGCAGAAATCGGACTCGATCTAGCGGGTCAATATCGCAAGATGAGGAAGGTTGAAAACAGCGCACCAGATACCGCCTTCCTCCCGCGTGCAGCAATCTTGGGGTTTCCAGCGGCGTCGTAGCCGCTCGAGCGGGTCTGCTTCTTTATCGTGGCTCGAAGAACGCCAGCCACGCGTCCGAGGCGAGGGTAGGTCTTCAGGTGACAAGGGTGGCGCGTCCTCGAAATCTGGCAGCGGCGTCGTCTCTCGAGCGGGGGTGTCCAGAACGGGGATTAAGGTATGAATTGGTTCAAATTTTGGATGTAAACGCGAATTACACTCGGCCATTGCAACGGACATGGCCGGTTTACGCGCGAGCGACATCTGGTCCAAGTTCGCGTTTTGTGGGTACGGTCAAGGTACGGTCAAGAGAAGAGGGATCGATGGGTTCAGCAGTCAACACGAAGAACGTGCAGGTGCGGCATACGGGCAGAAGGTTTGTGGCGGCAGGAAAGAAGTGGGTACTTAGTAGGGCTCATGACGTGGGTTTGCTTGAGCGAAGGGGCCGGGAGATGCCGGGATCAACTCTGGGTCCATGTCATGCACCCTCACATCCTTGCCACATCCTCGCTTTGTCCCGCCCTTCCGAGTCCTTCTTGCCGCTCATTGAGCAGTGTGCAACTCCTTGAGGCACCATCGCCATAACACCCTCTGGCTGCAGCCCATCCTGACGCCGGAAAAAAAATCTGCGTCTCGCAGAATGTCTTTAGCAGTCATGCTTCATCTCCCTCGTTGGCTCGCCTTAAAACAACTCTTCAAAATTCCTCGCAAAATTCTCGCAGCCGGGGGGCTGATGAAGATGACCTACTTCCAGACTTACGGGTTCAGGCCTCCGAGCTTAGACAAAGAACATCGATGGCTGCTCTCCTTTCTTCTCACTGGTTCGTGAGGATTCGAGCCACAATGGCTTTTCGCCTGCATGATTCCTACGCTGCTTCTCTTCAGACTTGCGGCGTCTTCCATCTTCATGACTTTCAATTAACTTCAAGCACAAAGGCGCCGAGGCTTCATCAAATGATATCTAAGTCTCTTTATTCTACTGGTCGAAATATCCAGTCCTTCGACATCTTCCGGATACAGTGCACCCTGCGATTCAGTGGAGTCCAACCCAGACATAATTCAAGGCTACACGCGAACGAAGACTGCTGTTTTTCGGAAGAAATCCCGGGAGATGCCGCAATCGATCTGGAATCTCTGCTCGACCTCCACCTCCTTGCTGGACTATGCTCATCTTAATCTTTTTGATCCCCCCTTTGCACTATTTGTCCATCTCAATTTCTGCGCTTCTGGATACTCAAGCCTCGCATGGCCTCTCGATGTCTTGACAATCAAAAGCTTATTATCAGTGACTGGGTACTGGGCCACCTTAAGGGTTTTTCATTGCTCAAGGACCAATATCTTGAGTTGCTGGGTGTTGTAACATGCTTGAATGTAGTCCAGCATCCTGTGAGTGAAGTGCGGGCAGCGGCGCAGGAGTTGGTGATGTATTGATGGGGCAGTGAATATTTTGCCGCGGCAAGTCCAAAAATGGCCAAAACGCCGTAATGGGCCAGGCGTGAGAATCCTTCAGTTAGCAATAATTTTAAGCATGCTCCGCATTCCTTACTCAACGGCAAATGCTATAGACCAGTTTAGGGGACACAGCAGGCCTCCAGGAGGTCCAGTACTGGTCTTACTTGCCATCAGCCCAAAATTTATGAGGAATTATGTAGAATATATTTGGAAATGAGTTCATGTAAGTTATCTACATCGCGGTGCGCCAGATACTTCTCCATTCCGCCTTTTCATACATACCTCAACTCTCAGGTCCGAAGGGTGACCTTTCCATGATGTGAGGTACGTTCCGGTGCATAGATGACAACCTTGCACTCCGACGGCAGACTCGTTCGATACGTTGTCGCCATCAGCATCGGCCAGGCATTCAGAACGCCTGCCGCGATTGGTGACAACATTTTCATGGACTTATGTGCAGTCTGAAGGAGTCTAACGATGGTCGGCATGGAGAACGGATCGAAAAATACAAAGAAGTTAGGCAGGATGCGTTGGAATGGTGGGTGTTACACCAGCTATATGCGGCCCGCGGCGCTCGAAATGCCGTCGAATCGATTTCTATAAACAAAAACAACATATTGAATAGAAAGCGAACATACGTTGATAGGCCAGTGGATGTAAATCATGCTTTCCGCGATACGTCGAAAACTGACCCATAGCCTCCGATAGCGAGGCGCTGTACAGTGGAAAAATGGAGGGAACAGCCAGGGTGAGCTGAGAGCATCATCAAAGATTCTCTATTAACGCACCTGAATTGCCAGTTCCACTGTCGTGTCGTCTATTTCCCTAAAAAAACTCCAAGTCTGGTGCCTGCCTAAAATGGCCGTCCGACAAAGTCCGTCACCACAAGAGATGAATAAAGTCAATAACAAGATGTTAGTATCATCAAGGGAGTCCATTGACCATGTGGACTGACCACCCCGAGTCTCGGAATTGGAGCACTGCGATGGCGCCCAATACACCAGTGGCGAGCACGCAGCGTGTGAACCGAATTTTGACATCTTGGTGCGTATCTTGAGGGGAATAGCGACATATAGGGATCAGATTTGCGGCTGGAGGGTCCTGGGGGGTAGCCTACATCCTACGAACAGATAGAGC